>ML976712.1:103445-144017 GCA_010015655.1 Bimuria novae-zelandiae CBS 107.79
TGTATGTGGCTCTACAGCCTCATTTTTGCTGGTAGGCCAATGTTGGTTGGGTGGGTCGCTGCGCGATTCGGGTCGCTGCGCGCACGGGCACAGTAGTCGGTCGACAATATAAGGTTTTGAGACAGTTCGATGTACCAGCACCTGCCTCGCAGCCTTAGCATCACCCTCCCATCGCAACCTAAATCAAACCAAGCCATCGTACTCATGGACATCACCAGCCTGCATACATCTACTACTCATATCCAAACCCGAATATATTATAGCAAACAATTCGCACCCTGCAGGTATACAAGCCCAGTTAAAACAACTCTATTCACTCACTATACTCCTAGACCGTCGTATTACCATTACCCCAGGATGCGCAGTCCAGTGCAACTCCATCACCACTCCTAAGTAACCCCGTGAACGGTCCCGATACCCTATACCATTACACTCCATCCCCCATCCTCCATTCGCATCCCCAAGTCCCGCCTCGCCCCATTCTCGCTCTTCAGCGTCCACAAACCGTGACATACCCCCCGCCCGGACATTCAGCTTACCTCACCCTCACGTCATCACATCCCCTCCAAACTCGCAAACAAGGAGGACAGCGAAGGTCCATGGCGATGGTGTTCCAAACCCCGCGGTCTGGCTCGCGTACACTTGTTTAGCGCAGGTGGGTGTCGGTCCGCGCCGCGTGCGCATGCATGCAAGCACCGAAACAGCATTTTGCTGGCTCCGCGCGGTGCGAATTCCGCGCGGATGCAGGAACAACTCATGGGAGCACGACGCGATGGGATTGCTAAAGCGTCGGGTGGGCGGGCGATCGACGGCTAGCCTGCCTGCGCACAACTCCTCCTGCAGGAGCAGTTGCTGTTCAGCTTTTCTTCCTTTGTCGCGACTCAAAGATTAGTAAAAACGTGACAAAGCCTGACGGGTCACTCGCACGGTACGACGTCTCAGAAACTGTTTTCTCTTGGTTTTGATTCTCTGCATTACCCAGATACCCTCTTTCGTCTATCGCTCAATGCCATGAAATGCACGCCCCACCTATGCACACGCAATGCAGCTAGAAAACTAATTATGCACAAGCGAAAAAATTAATCCCTCCATGGCCTCCACCTCACCGATCATCATCTCAACAGAACAGTTCCAGACCGGGCCAAGGAAAAAATGCGAGAACTGCTGCAAAGCCGTCGTCGCGTCGCACGCTCCTCATGAGATGAAGATGCCAGAAATGCACAATTAAGCCTAGTATATTTTCGAGTGAGATGCAAGATGCGGATAAATAAGATTTAGGAAAACCGCAACACGGGGTTGGGCGATAAATTTTCGTGGCCGAATGAAACCTTTTTTTTACATTGTTTCCAACAATTGCTAGAGTTGCGCCGACGGTGTGCTACTGTTGCGAGGGGGTATCAATCTAACACCTGCATGCAAGCCGTTGCCGATCGCGATTGTGCGCCTAGAAGCGTAGCGGCGAGTCGTCCGAGGTGACGACCCATCGCGTCTTGAGGTCGTTGACGAGCTTCTTGGCCCACGACGCCGGGCTGCCTGTCACGGAGCGCTTCTTCACCTGTCCGTCGACACCGTTGCTGAGAAGCAGGTTTGGGCTGCCAGCAAGGGAACCAGAGACGGCATTCTTTCGCGCGATGCTGAGGAGCTCTGCCTTGAGTGCCTTGGGGTTCTGGCCAAACTTGGCGGGGTCCTTCGCCATGAGGTAGGCCATGACGCCAGAGTTCTGGGGGGTGGCCATGGAAGTTCCAGAGAGGAAGTTGATGACATTGTCGCCCGTGCTCCAGGCGCTGAGGACATCCTCGCCAGGCGCGAAGATGTCGACACACTGGCCGATGTTGGAGAAAGTGGAGACTTGGTTTTGGATGTTGACCGAGCCGACGGTGACGACATCCGAATTAGCACCACCAAGATGAGCAGGGGTAACGCCGCAAGCATCGGCGCCGTCGTTTCCGGCAGCGACAGAAACATGGATGCCAGCGTTGATGGCAGACAGGATGGCTTGGTCGACGGAACCGGCAGTGCCCTTGAGACCCCATGACATGCTCATGATGGAACCGACGAAGCCTGGTTCGCTTTTGCGCTTCTCGTGGTTGTTGAGAACCCAGTTCATTCCGGAGATCGTGTTTGACGAAGAACCAGAGCCGTCATCACCGAGGACCTTGACGGCAATGATATTGGCCTTCTGTGCGACACCGAACTTGGCTCCAGCAGCGGATCCAGCAACGTGAGTGCCGTGGCCATCACCGTCAGCAGCAGTTGCGTTGAATGAGAAGCCCTCGGAGGCGCGTCCGCCGAAGACAGCATGTGAAACACGGACACCGGTGTCGACGACGTAGACATCAACACCTGCACCGAGGCTGTCGTCGAAGGTGTAGGTGAAGCCCTGGCCCCTTGGGTCACCAGAGGAACCGGCCGCGTTCGAAATGTCCTGCAGGCCCCAAGGCGCGCCCTCGCTCTTGGTCACGAATGACTGAATTTGCGCAGTCTCATCCACCAATTTGACTTCGGTAAGGTCGTCCAGGAATTTGATGCAGTCGGGAGTGGCGTGCATGACAATGGCGCTGAACTGGGAGTTGTCCATGACATCGAAAACACCATCGTCATCGGCATGTCTTCCAATCTTGTCCAACAATGACTTGGCCTCGGGAACCTCGTCCTTGTCAAGCATGACGACGACCTCTTTCGAGTTGGCGGGGTCGTGAGCGCAGGTTGAGTTCTTAGAAAGACCAATGAGGCCATCCTCAATCTCTTTCGGAGTGGCAAGGGCTTCCACGTCCTGGGGCTTGGGAGCGGCAATGGCGTGGGCGTAAGAGGCCACAAGGGCGGCAACAGCAAAGGAAGTCCTCATGTTGGATTAGGTAGTAAGGGAAGACCGGGCCGGCAGGATAGGTATGGCGAATGTATAGATGGAGAAGGAAGGTGTGGCTGTCTCTAACAGATAGTTACAGAACGAAAGGACGACTAGCGCTGCAAGAAGTTAATATTTTGCCCACAAGGGTTTTGCGTCGCCGAAGAAAAGGATAGGTGACGGGGGGACGGAAGCATTTAAAGAAGGAACACATGACATGGAGTGAATAGACAACAATGTGAGACATGACATTGACAGCCTACAGGCACACAACGCTGTGACGGGTGTCGAGCATGACAGGTATGTGCCCGTAGTGTGTGGGTCAGAGACTGTGAGACTCGAGGATAATACCAAGACTTACACTCTACGCGCAGTTTGAAGCTGCGGCGGGACCGAGGCAGATAGGCTGTCGGCCAAGACGTGCCAGCACGCAAACGGGACTAAAGATGCGGCCCGGGGTAGCGAAGGGTAGAAAGAAGAGAGTGTCGGAACGAAGGACGTTAATAACGAACGAACGTCTTGATGTGAGGCAGAGGCACTCTAAATGAATGAAAATGAAGATGGAAAAGAAGGAAGGCGCGGTCGGACAGAGCCAAAGCACTGGGGAAGGCGCATGGAGGACGGGCAGGCGTGGCTCATGTACTCCTCTGACAGGGAAGACCGGCGGCCTGTGGGTTCTCTCCAACCGCAAGCTCAGCGAAGCGTCGTCTGCATTTGAAACTGCTTGGCTGCCGGCAGCCTCCCGCAGCGCGCTTTGCCCCATTGATGGGCGAGGTCCGCCAGCCGAGGCCAGACGGTCTGCTTCAACTGCGGAGCGGGCGGGTGACGGCGGCGGCAGCAGGTTACCTCATTGGGCCTGAGGCAGATGAGAAGCCTGAGCAGTCTTGTGTACGTGTGCCAGTCGACGCGGCGAGGCGTTTGTGTGGACGCGCCATGGGTGATGGTTTTTCTTCGCAGAGACGCTGCTGGTTCACACTCCGCGTGGTGGTTAGCGACGACAGGCTGCTAGGCGCATGAGGCCCAGAGGAGCCGCATTGCCAATCCAAGGGCCGCCAGCCGCGATTGGCCACCGCCGTTCTGAAACTCGCGGCTGCGACATGTCTACCGTGGAAGCAGTAACGCGCCATCGCCAGTGCATGAAATCCGCGTACTTTTCGAGTAGTAGCCTGTCGCCACGCACGCTCCAGGGGCTCGCCTACAAGTTAAAGCTGCCCCACGCGCCTTCCCCTTTGCTCATTCGCCCTCGTGTCTCGACTTTCCCACTGTCAACGCCTCTGCGAAACACAAAACAGGCGCTGTCTCTGCCACCAATCGCACCTCGTACCATGGGCACATCACAGAATCGTCGTTTCGGACTTTGATGAAAGGCCTTCGTGAAATTAGGTGAGCAGTCGCTGAATTCGTGTGACGGACTTGGACGGGACGTCCGACCAGCATCACGACTGCCTGATGGAGAAGCGCCCACCAGCCACACATCGACTCTATTTCTCGCGTTGCGGAGATTTCTGCGACGGACGAAGCGCTGACGTGCAGACGGATATATAGAACGCGATGCGCCCTCAGCTCGTATAGTTTTTGGACATTCACATTCGCGCGGATGTGGCATCACGTGGGATTTTGCTGGTGGTGAGTAGGTACGACAACGGGTACGAGTAAGGCTGCACGGCAAACGTGTTTCGTGCATGAGGCGTGAGAAACACTCCACCCCCGGGTCCACTGACAGCCCATCAACATGTCACCCGTCATCTGCGCTGCGGCATAAAACAAACACTATCGTTGCGGTTTGCAGAGTTTCTCACACGAACGATCGCATACAACCAAACAACGTGTCACGCCTTCAGCATAGCTCTGCGGATGAGGCGCAATGAACAGCACTGCATTGTTGGCACAATTTATTTGCCTGACGTTTCGTCCTGCCGTGATATCCCGGCGCCCGCCAATGGTGCCCGACTCGCGGTGCTGAAACGCCCGTCATCAAAGATAGCTCCCGCGCCCAGTTGTACGAGCCTGGTAGGCGGAAAATAGAACCCCCAATTTTGTTGTTGTACAAGATCACCGAGGCACAGTGTGCATGCTAGTGAATAATATTATTTCTCAGCCCAGGGTGAGATCTACATCATTACGGGCATGCCCTATCCGGGTGCGCCATCACGAGTGTAGAAAAACAGGGTCCAATCAACTACGCGAAGCGGCAGGGAAATACGACATCACGCACAGCATCATCACCACAACAAACCAGCACTTGCACGTCTCTACCCAATCATCAAGTCAAACGCTCGAAATCTTATTACGCTGCACACATCATCATCACTACAAGGTAGTACCCATCACCACAAGGTAGCACCGCTGAAATAATTCTATCATTATCCATTCGTTGAGTCAGGCCGCCAGAATGATAGATACAAGCCCCAGCATCTCCTCATCCCACAGTAACACCAGCGTGCGGTCGCCTGCGCCACTCAACCCGCACGTGCGGACAGAAGCAATGCATGATCCCAAATATGATGCCGGCTATTTGCTCTGGGGAGCTATGTTTGCAACCCACACAGCCGAGACAAGTCATCTGGGAGCGAGACTGTGCCGTACATTCACCTTCCACTCGCTGGGCTGTGCTCAAGGTGCCGAAAGGCTAGTCTACGGCACAGCTACACGAGTCGCACAGCCTAGGGGCTAGGAAAGAGAACACTAATTCAGAGGATGCATTGATGTGTAAAGTAATAGATGAACAGAGATACCCAGCCGCCAACCCAGAACCCGTTGAACTGCTCGCTTTTATCCAAGTATTAACCATTAGCCATTAACTCGTCTGCATCAAGCGTAGAACCTTGCCCAATTACAAAACATCATCAACAGACCTACATCATCATAACATATCGAATTGATACACAGAATATACAAGCCCCTACATCAATCTACATGCCCCCAACTCATCTCTACCCTCCCGCACATTCCCAACCAAGGCCATGCGCGCCAAAAACGCAAACGAGAGAAACTCCACCATGCATGATCTATACACCAAGCCCTCAATCTTACACTTTGCCCCTAGCTAGCTTACACATCCTCATCGCTATCCTCACCCAACAGCTCGCCCTCATCCGGATCCACCACCGCATAGTCTCCCCTACCCCTCGCGAAAGAGCTGCGACTCGTATACGTGCGCCCGCCATAGCCACCAAACCGATTTGCCACGGCGTGCCACGCGGCGCCCACGAGCATCGGGATCGCCGCGACGACAGCGACCAACCCCGAGATAGCCGCGACCGGCCACTGCACCCAGGGGGAATCCGTGTCAAACCCGCCGCCCGACTCGCCGAGGCGGATGCGGCCGAACTTGCCGTCCCAGTTGCGCCAGACATAGTACCCGATGCCGCCGGCCGCCGCGAAGGGAAGCACGACGGCGAGGAAGATGACGAAGCCCGAGACGCCGTGTTTGCGCTCGTACTCGTCTTCTTTGCCGGGGCACGGGAAAGATTGAGATGTGTGCTCCATTTCTCGGCCGCCTTGGCAGGTCGAGATGGGGATCTTGCGGTAGCCGGTTGGCTGCCAGTATTCGACGGCGCCCTTTTCGCAGACGGCCATGGGGTCGAGAGGTTCGAGGCCCTCGATTCTCTTGCATTCGCCGCCGGGCATGCGTTCGTAGTTGTAGTCGCTGAGAATCAGTTAGCATTGTAATGGAGAAGAATGGGGAAGATGACGTACCACTCGAAGTCCTGCCTGGCGCAGGAGCAGTTCCTGGCGATGCTGTGCAGGTGGTCGATGCGGTCGCCGTTGTAGCATTTTGCGCCGCGTTTCTTGCGGTGGTATTGCGCTACGTGCCCAAAGAGGCATTCTTGGTCGTCCTGTTTCATTGGATGTTGAGGGACCCAGAGATCATAGTCGCCGCCGGTAGGGTCGTTCTCGTGCAGTTCGCACTTCTTTGAGAATAGCCCGCTAAAGTCAACATTGATCGCAACCAGCTTCTTGCCATCCCTACCCCAAAGCAAAAAGTTCAGGGAAGTATCGCTCGGTACGGTCGTAATAGCGTCGATCCTGTGCTTGCTGTCGGCGAACTTATGCTCCTTCCAGCTGTCTCCGTTGTCCAAAGAATAGTATAGATGGTTCGTATCTTCGTTCCTCCGGACGATGAC
The DNA here is from genome assembly GCA_010015655.1 of Bimuria novae-zelandiae CBS 107.79. Taxonomy (NCBI): domain Eukaryota; kingdom Fungi; phylum Ascomycota; class Dothideomycetes; order Pleosporales; family Didymosphaeriaceae; genus Bimuria; species Bimuria novae-zelandiae. Next base: position 110,418 of record ML976712.1, read on the forward strand.
AATGACGGAGCCTTGGTCACCGAACTCCCAGGCATAGTTGCCCTTCTTGACCTCCTTCCAGGTAAGCCCAGCATCGGTCGTGATGAAGGTACTTGCTTCACCGATGGTTGTGAGCTGCTCACCAACGTTACCAACGCCCATCATGAGTCCCACGGCAGTTGGAGAAGAGTACGATTCGCGAGGATCGGGCCTTTCGGTGTAGCCGTGCAAGTGCAATGAGCATTTATCCTCACCCTTGCCGTCGCAGTCGTATTTCTTGTTGTCAGAGTCGACTTTTGGAGGTGCTATGAGCTGCCAGTCTGCGCCGTCGTTGTGCGTGATCCTCGTCTGCTTCTTCTTCTTTTCGCCCTGGTCCACCTTGTCGGGGTTGGCTACTACGTTTGCGACCGCCACTCCCTCAATGCCTTGCATCTTCTCAAAGTCAACATAGCCGTGCTTGTTCCTATTCACAGCGTTAAGGCTCATGACGTATGATGTTCCATTGCTGTTGCTCTTGATAATGGAACCGTATTCCTGGTCGAGACGGCTGTTGACCGTCACGTGAAGGAAGACAGAGTGTGTGGAGCTGTCCAGAACAGTGTACGCTGTTTGGTGGCTGACGTTAAACTTGGGTGGGAACTTCGCTTCAGCGAAGGTCTTGGCGTCGAGACTGGCGTCCAGTTTCAAGGAATTACCGTCGTCACCCTTAGTGGCGACGATGATGAATTCAGACATGGTGGCAAACTCTACCACCGACTTGAATTTGACATCCTTTTCCTTAAACCAGTTTTCGCTCGAGATGAGTTCAACCGGGGCACCCATTTCTTCATGCGTGTGTTGTTCGCAGAAGACCTCTTTCTCATCAACCTGGCGGCCAGCTTCACGCCAGACAAAGGCGCACTTCCTCACATACGGAAGCAGAGTCTCCCAAGTGTCCGTGTATCCATTCTTCTGAGACACCGAGGCGACCGTGTGGCACTTGGGGTCATCCTTTCCCTTCTCGCAGTGTTCACCACCAACCCAGATAAGCCAATCGGGCTTGCCTGGATGGAATTGCATAATGGAAGTTTGTAAATTTGGCATCTGCGGCGCTTCAGAGTCCTTGATAGGGTTGGCCCCAAGACCTCGGCCTAGCACATAATAAAATTTCTTCGTTCCCGTGAGGAAATAGGCGCGGTTATTGTCGTACTGATGAGGGTAGATGGCTACGATATCGTCGTCAACCACCTTTTTCCATTTCTTGCCGTGGTCATGTGAGATGTAAGCTTCTTTCTGATCTGTGAGCAATACCACGGTCTCGTCCTTGTCCGTTTGTTCGTCTTTGTTTTGCGTGGGGCGTTCGAGATAGTAGTATTCCCTGAAGCTGGATCCCTCGAACCGTGTGATCTCGTTCTTGATGTCTCCGCTTGCTGGGGGCTCCACAGTATCATCGCAGTTACGCTCAACCTCTTTGTCCTTGTCGGTCTTCCCTTTACACTGATTGCCGGGAATCTTCCTCCACCCGGAGCTGCCCTTGTATGTCTTGGCACCATCCTTACAAGCACCATCGGGTAGTGTCAAAGTACCAGCGGGATTGCACTTCTTGTCTTTGCCCTTGCCTTCGGGCACGAAGTTGTAGTCACATTCGTAGTCTCTGACCTCGTCACAGTCGCATGGTTCAAATTTGGGTGTAGCTTCTTTGAAGTCTTCCTCAAGGAAACATTCAGCATCCCACTTGCGTCGTCTAAAGGTCTGCTTGTGGCCCATGACGCACATGGGGTCGCCGTTATCGTCCTTGCGCGCAAACCAGTCTTCGAAGTCATCATCTTTGCATTTGCGCTCATGCAATTCTGCAAAATCGAGGTGAATGATGGCGTGCTTCCTGCCTCCATCTTTAACGACCCTGGATGCATACAAAATAAATTTCAGGCTCGTTGAATCAGACACGGTCGTAAGCTCCAGGGGGCGGATCTTGTAGTCGAGCTTGATCTCCTTCCAGCTATCTTTGCGACCATGCTTGAGCGAGTACATGATTTTGTCGGTGTCGCCTTCATCGTACACAGCTACCAGCACGGCGCCCTGACCACCGAATTCGTACTTGTGCGCCTCATCCAATGCACGCTCCCACGTAAGGCCCGCATCGTCAGAAACCCACAAGTCGCCGTCGGTGTACTTGGTGCTAAGGTATTTGCCGGTGTTCCCAACTCCCATAACGATGCCAGGGGCGGGGCTGGAAAAGACGCGTCCGCTATTATGGAGATTGGTGACTGAAAATAAGTGCAGTTTGTCGTCCGTGCCCTTGACCTTGAGATCCTCGAACGTCCTGCCGTCGTCGAAGCTAATCTGAGACTTGATCTTCTTGATTGCGAAGGGATTCGGATCGTTGGCGTTATCGACTATATTGACCAACACAATGCCTTGGATGTTCGACACCTTCTCGAAATCGACATAGCCCATGTCGTTGCGGTTCGTGTGGTCAATATTCTTGGTAAAGTAGGTTCCATTGGAGTTGCTGGTGTACAGCGACCCCATGTAAGTGTACGGGTTCGTGACAACGTCAACTTGGATGCTGTAATTAGTGGATTCAAGGATCGTGTATGCATCCTCCTCAATCTTGCCGCCTCCAAACACGGCGTGGTGCCACGTCTTCGTATCGTCGGTCACGTACATGGCGAGCTCCTGGGAGTGTTCCGCTTTGGCAGCTGCAATGAAGTAGCCCTTGACGGCGGCAATGTTCGTCATGCCTTGCACGGTGCGGCCGGAGGACATTACAGGCTCGTCCTCGGTGTCGAAATAGTCATCGGAGATAACAATCTTGAAGTCTTTCACTCGGTCAGAGTATTTCCCTGCCGTTATGCACAATATCCGATCATCGAGCGAGTCGTCGTCTTCGGCAAAACGCTCGGTGTTCTTCGCCCACATGCACATTTTCCGAGCCTTGCGGGCGAGCTTGGGTTTGGAATCGAAGCCGTCTTTCGTGTAGTATGTCTGGCACGTATTAGCTTAGCCCATTCTGCACCACAAAGCCGCAACTGACATTCCCAAGACACACGGAGAAGAAAGAACAACCCTCATCGCCATGAAACAGGATCTTTTTGTTGTCTTTGGCATGGAAGCTCAGCGGGTTGCTCGGCGTAGGTCGCATCTCGGTCGTGAACTCGTTCCACTTTTCGCCCTTGTCGTATGTAATCCAATGCTTGTTTTCGCCCAGCACAACAGCCACGTTCTTGTCGAAAGGATTCTTGACGATGCCGATTGTCCGCATGCCCTTCTGCTCTGCCCACGTCTTCCCGGCATCTGCGGAGCGGTACACCGTCTCGGTATCGAGTTTCATGAGCATGGCGACGTCGGAATCGTCAAAGTAGAAGATGTTGAACAGCTCACTGTCGAAGTCGGTGGTCTCGACCAACGGCGCATCTTTCTTCGCCGCAACGAACGGCGCGAGCGCCGCGAGGACGGGCAGCCATATGCCCTTAAGGAGTTTCATGATGCATAGAGAGGACGGGTGCGCGGGCGGAGAGGCAGAGAAAGGGGCGGCGCTGTTTTGGGGACAGCTGGCGGGTTCGCAGCTACAGCCTCGTGTCGTGTGCGTACAGCTCAAGGTGGCAGCGTAGCCTTGGCACCCTCGATACGGACGTGACGCGGCGGCACTAGGGAATTACTCCGCGATCTATGCGAGCGATGGCGCCGAGGGGAACGGGTAGGATGCAGAGGCAGTCGTCGATGAAAGCAACAGATTGCCCGCGTGGGAATGTCTGAGGTGAGGTGACATGTGGCAGTGGCCATGTAGGGTGCAACCACGATCGCCGCTGCCGTTTCCGATTCCGATACTAGGGGTACCCGACGTCGTCACCACCGCGGAGGTCTGTTTCAACCACCACAACCACCACTCACTGAAGCGTACACGCGCGTGCAGATACCCAACATTACCAGCCGGCCTTGATACGATTGCGCTTCTCCGATTATGACCTCTATTTGCAGCAAAAACGAATTGGGGAGGACGAGCACATAGCAGTGTTAGATTCGCTGCAGTTTCCAGAGACACGAGGTGAACTACAAGTGTCTGTGTGCTCAAAGGATTAATTCCACGATGTTGCGTAGCCACCTTCGAGAGATGGGCATTTCGCAGAGTCCAAGTTCATCGCACCATCTCCTCATCACAACGCACTTTCCAGGACCCATCAACACCTACGGCAGATGGAAAACCACACTTTGAAATCGTGGGGTTTTCGCAGTGCGTTACGCCGTGGCTTGAAGAAGCTGCAAAGGACGACCGAATTAGTGGATTACCCTCAGTTTCGGCACGAGCCTTTACCCAAAGGCGAATACATCCGAGTACTTAGAATACAACGACAATCCGACGCCCCGGATTCTCAAGTGTTCTTCTGGTTCGAAACGATTCCACTGAATAGCTACCGCCCCCCATACACGGCTATCTCTTATTGTTGGGGCGACAGTCGACCAACGAAGCAAGTCATTTGCACCAACGGAAACGTACTCCGATTCAGCGCTACGATAGCCTCACTGATCGATGCTCTGTTGCGGAGAGACGACGCCTGCACGCTATGGATCGATGCACTATGCATCAACCAAAATGATCCCATCGAGAAAGGACATCAAGTCGCGTTGATGGGAAAGGTGTATTCGCGAGCCTCCAGTGTTCTCGTCTGGCTTGGCGACGGAGATGATTCGAGTCAAAGACTTTTTCGATGGACGAATTTGCAAGACTCCCGGAGAGAGATCACGGTCCCTAAAGACGATGAATCACCTACACATGAAGACCTGATCCGTAATTTAGTGAAGCTAACTGTACGGCCGTGGTTCTAGCGAGTCTAGGTTATACAGGAGTCCGCACTTGGGGACTTTGTTTTCCTCTTGTGCGGTGACGATCTCGTTGAATGGGAATCGTACGAGAGATATTATTGGAAGCTACTTGCAGAAGCCTTCTCCGTAAAGTCATTTCATTCAAACTCATCACCTAGATTGTCCCAAGCCCGAGGCCCGACCACGTTACTGCAAATTCGAAGGGATTATCGCGAATCCGGGAGACTTCCTGTCGAGGTGATCTTAAATGCTGTGAGAGATTTCGAAGTAACAGACAGTCGGGACTTCGTATATGCTATTCAAAGTTTGGTTGAGAGAGGAGCTCTGGCTGAACCTGACTACACGATCGAGGCAAAAGAACTCTATACATACACAACAGAAAAGATATTATCCACAAGTAAGACGCTCGCATGCTGTTCCTCGATGGTTTAGGCCACCGTTTTCGAAATGCACGCCAAATTGAAACTGGCAACAAGAAGCAAACCGACCATTTAGCGTTGCGGACAAATATTGACCTCTTCCAGTTACCTACGTGGGGTTTAGACTTTCGAACGGTGCCCAACGACGCACTTTTAGACGCAAATAAGCTCCACTGGAACGCTGGCGGAATCATTCAAAGGCGACCTACGCGCAAGTCGGTAGCCCTAGAGGTAGATGCTGTGCTCTTCGACCCAGTTACGACAAAAAGTATTGAGATCGACATTAGTGAGGTCGATGGATTTATCGATTCACTCACCGCAGCACGCGACATGGTACGAGATTCGAAACTAACTGATCTACCGGAAGAACCCCTCTGGAGAACATTGGTATACGATCGAGCAGAGTACCTTGGTGAGTCTGTACCGTCGCATGCATTCCGGTCGTCCCTAGAAGAGGTGCTAGACGACGAAAAAAATTAGAGAAAACTGGGAAACGCGATTCGACAACGCGACGTACCGTCTCATGTGCCTTCATGTAGAGTCTAAGTGGCCTTTCATATCTTCTCGTGGCTATGTGGATGTAGGGTGGCCCATGCTGGAAGCTGGTGATTACGTCGCGCTCTTACCAGGATATCGGGTACCGCTTTTACTTCGCCCGGTGACCGACACTTCGTCAACCACCACTTTCACTGCATCCGTCATAGGCCATTGCTACGTTCACGGGGTCAGTCTTCCCGGAATCCGTGATATGGTGCATGTAGAAACTCATCTGTTCTTAGATCACGTTTGGCGAGGGTCTTGAAGGGAAAGAGGTCCAGAGAATCACCTTGGTGTAATGCTTCATGCTTATCCAACATTCTTTCCTTTACGCACATGCTAGTGAGTATTCTGCACTGGGTTATATCCGCTTAGAAAATCGGCGAAGAACGCGCTAAGTGCACTAGTGAGTTCTATCACTGCGTTGTTACACCCGGATGTAAGCTCAGGGATAATTCTCGTTCTTGAATAACCCTTCTTACGAATAGAATATACCATTCCGATCCAACCCGCACAATCCCACAGGAAAACATCATGAATGGAGCCTCACCGTAACGAAGTACCACTGTCCACAAAGAAATCTCTAGCCTGAGAATCAAAAACAGAAAGCCATTTAGGAACTCAGTCTACCCAAGCAACCTTCTCGCACCCGAAAGCGCACTTCAGGCATCTACTCCACCGGCTTTTAGACACCCATCTTACACAGACTCGGTATTCGCTCACCAAAGACAATGCGCAAAGCTCTCCTCGAAACCATTAACATCGCCCCACGAATAGCGCACAGGGCCTCTGGGACTTACCCTATAACCTCCACGATACTGCCACTTCTTACTATCATCGAACCAACACCTAGGGAGCTTATCCGCGCGCGCATCAGTACTCCCAAAAACCACGGGGCCCCCGTTCCACCCACCAAAGCTCAACGTCATGTTCTCACTCTCAGTCTCCACCGCCGACACGATAGGATGCCCTGCGATTCGGAAGCCCCAAACGCATCTGGACTGAGAACTGGAAAAAGAACATCCCTGAATAAGCGGCGGACTTTCCGAGGTAAGCCCTTTAGGGTCAGAGTCACGCAATATATTCGAGGCGTTATCGAAGAGCTGCAGGCGGTATGAGATAGAAGGGCGGTAAGTTCCGTTGCTTTTTAGTGGAGTGTAGCGCTGAACGAGCAAGTGATACATCTGCACTCGTTCTTCTAGGACGGAAAGGCAAGTATTTGACCAAGTTAGGGCGCTGTCTAGCGAGGTGGAGTTCAAGCTGGCACCGTGCCAGGTGGGAGGAGGCAGCGCGGGAGCTTGAGCGATCATCCCATGTAGCGCTGGCCTGGTCGCAACGAGGCATGCGAATATTCCACCGAAGAGAATCCGTGGGGCACGCATATTAAATCTCGTATGAATGTTCTGGATGGATGAAGTGATTATCCTAACAACCACAGGACTCATAGATATAAACTTCCGAAGAAAATACGTGTGACGAACCACGTACGTGAATGTCGGTTGTTTTTCCCGGGCTTCGTCATCATCGCAACACAGTGTCCAGTTGTGAATGACAGGTAATATCGTAGACCCATTTTTCTTATTCGTTGTACACAGAAAGCGTTACTTGTTCAGCCGAAATCGGAGCTCAGCGTATCAGTAAAGTTACACCATGTCGGAGTAACAGAGTAGCATTGATAGCGCTCGACAGTGGTGTGAGAAAAGGAATATAAAACTGTGAACGCGGGGGGGACGCGACGCGATTTTTTGTGGACTGACTGGTGCCATAGCGTGAATATTTCTGGTATTCCTTCATCGTCATCAACGACCTCAACAGACCATGCGACACACATCGACTGAGAAACACGATGATTACATGAAGAATGATTCTTTCCAAGTAGGATTTTGATGTCTCAGCGAGGACACAGCAGCTATTCTACTTCTTCCCACCACCAGCCTTCCACGCCTGACTCCTCGACTTTCGCCCATTCGGACCCTTCTTCTTCCCGCCTAGCTTCAGTCCACTTTTACCTTGCTTACTGCTCGCCCTGTGGCCTTCGAACACGAAGGACTCGGCAGACTTCAAGCCTACGGATTTACCCAGCATTGCCTTCGCTCGGCCACGCTGAGACTTCTCCTCTGCAGAGATCTTGGCGTTGTATACACCCTTTGATTTCGCACCGTCCGACTTCGCCGGGGCAACACGCTCAGGCTTCTTATCCTTCTTCTTCTTATCCGCACGCGCACGCGTTACGCGCAGTTTCCGCGGTAAAAGAGGTGGGTATTTCTGGTCGTTGAAATGGAGTGCTGCTTCCACGGCGTTCTCATCTTCGAACTGCACATAAGCGAATCCTTTGCCGACGCGGGTTTTGGCGTCGCGGGGCACGCGCACGCTTTCCACTTTGCCGGCCTTGGAGAACTGGACCCAGAGGCCCTCCTCGACGTCGGCCGGGGGCTTATTTTTCTTCTTCGGCTGATCGTCGTCGCCAGTGTGCGCGCTTGCATCGTCGACGAAGCCTAGGTTGCCGACGAAGACGCAGCGGCGGTGGTCGACCTTCATGGGGTGCGCAACGGAATCGACGCGCAGGTGTCGACCGAGAACGACAGTGCCATTCAGCCGCTTCACGGCTTCACGCGCGGCAGTCTTGGTGGAGTAGACGACGTACGCATTTGTGGATTTGGTAGTAGAGTCCATTAGTTCCTTCTTCGCGAATGCAGCTCGCTTAGGCAGGACATTGACGAAGGCGGTTGATCGGAAGCGGATTGATTCGACCTTGTGAGGAGGCTTGTTGTCTGCTAGATCGGCGATGAAGGACGAGAGGTGCTGCTTCAACTGCTTCTCTGCGGGTTTGGACGTGATGGCTTCGTTTGAGACGTTTCCGAGGAAGACGGTGCGTGCGGCCTTCTCTACCTCGTCATCGGCGTCGCTCGCTCCCACCAATGTCTCGTGTTTGGGTATCGCGAATGATTCTCCATCGGATTGCTCCGCCTCGCCTAAAGCTTCGCCGCCATCGCCAACTTTTGCGCCCTGGGTCTTGCGCTTCTTCATGCGCTTCTCCTCGTCTTTGGCCTCTTCCCGCGCAATTTTCTGCATGTACACATTTTCCAAATCTTCGTCCTTTGCGCCTCGCTTCCGCTTCTTGTTGGACTGCTCTTGCGCACCGTTCAGTGCCGAGTCCTCGACCAGAGCTGGCCCAGTCTCGTCTGCCGAATCTTCTCCCGAGCCTTCGTCTTCGGCGTCTGATTGGTCCGAGTCGGCATCCGTTTCCCCGTCTGTCTCGTCTTCACTCAAGGACGACAATTCGGCGTCGTTCTCTACCTCGTCGTCCTCCGACTCTTCTGCTACACGCTGTTTGGCGAGTTGTTGGTATCGCGTCTTTTTCGGAGGCTTGACTGGTCCCAGCTACAACGCGTGTTAGGAAATATTAATTTATATGTGCCACCACGGACATTGCCGCAGGCGCGAAATACGTACACTGCTTGCGAACAGCGATGCAAGGGTCGGGTCAAACGCCTTCTGATCGACGGCAGCAAGCGTGCTGTTCTTCTTCGGTGCGCCCATTCTTCTCTCAGTTTGCAGTGCGGGCGTGCGATTGCGACGTCTGCGTTGGCGGCCAGCAAGCAGCAAAAAGTTTTGGTGGAGCTCGGCGCTAACGGGACAACGATGAGGAACAACGATACGGAACAACGCTGTTCCGATGGTGAATGCTGCAGGGATGATGAATGGCCCGCGCCCGGCAATCGAGTGAGCGGTAGGCCCGTTTCCTCTCACGAAGCCGCCGACTCTAGCTGTCGCCCTCCTTCGCAGTCCCATGTTGCAGAGCGCCCGCCGCTTGCGCCAGCCCCCGCCCACCTCTAGCATCGTTATCGGAAGGCTGCTTTACCCTGAATTGTGCCCGCCCGCACCTCGGCACCCGCATCACTGCCACCTGCAGAAGCCTTTTCGCCCGCACGCCGCGCCCACCGCTGTTTACCTTCCCACGCCAGCTTCTAATACTAAAAGCTCGCTACACACCTCTCGGAGTATTCCTACAGCATATTGGAGCATAGGTGACGCAGCTTCCCGCTGGGCGCATTATGAGCGCGCACCAGCGAGCGAGGAGCACTTCGAAGACTGCTCCGAAACCACGCACTGACGTCGCAAAACCACAAGGTACGTTACTTGGATGCTCTCTGCAGCCTTCATTGCACCTTCTTTCGAACCGCTTGCCGAGCTCCGTTACTGCTGTGTGGATGGTTCCGCAGTGCAGTGCCTCGACCGTGGGTCAAGGAACGCAGAACCCTCGAGGCCTACCGCGCGCGCACCGCATTTCGTTCCTCCGAGCATGTATAGCTGACTGGATTGCTCTGGCAAGCAGAAACTCTCCCAATCCCGAATAGCAGTCATCGCGACCCCTCCCCTCACTCGCCCGCCCACGTGCCCGTGCCCGTGCAGCCAACCATGACTGTGGACGCGACCGATCGTGAATTCGACGCAGCAGCAATGCTTTCCACACTCGCAGCGCCCGGGCTTGGTTCTGCTGAGCCTCAGCTTGCAGAGGTGAACGACCTAGCTTTTGACCACCACGACGACCGGTCCAGCAGCTTGAGCGAACTGGGCGACGCTTCCGACGACCAGTCAGAGCCTACACCCCGACCCGTCACAGCTCTAGACATCGCCGATAACGATTCGGAAGCGGAAACGGAGCGTTTGGAGAACACGCCGCGAAAGTTGATGCGCACGGCCACGGATACGTCACTGGCCTCCGAACTCGTGTACCAAAGAACACCGAGCAAGCTTGCGCACTCGAAAACGATCGACGAGACTGAAATCGCGCCATTCGACGCTGTTGATGATACACGGCCTATCAAATCAATTGACAGCAATTCTGCGTTGCATGCCCTGTCTCTGGCGGCGTCATCAGAAGCTGCGAGTTTTACAGAAGGCGTAGGAAAGAAGCGGAAACGGCCAAGCATGGAGCCCAACAGTCCGGAAGAGCAAGACGAAGAGCCCGCTCGAAAACGCAGCGGGACTGACAAGGACTCTGTCCAACACGAACCCCAAGACGATGCCGTAGAAAGCTTGGGCCAGGTAGATGCCGAGGACGAGCTTGAAACTGCGGAAGAGCGTATTTCACAACTAGCTCAGGAGGAAGCCGAGCTTGCAGAACGCCAGGCAGACATCGCAGCAGAGACTGTTAATGAGCTTGCCACAGTCGCAAAGCACACAAAGCCACGGAAAGGTGGCAGAAGGGGAAAGCGGAAGCTAGACGATATGTCCCACGTCGGTGAGGCTCTTGCAAGCATTGAGGGTCCAGAAGGCGAAGGCGACGGTGACGACGAAGAAGATGACAGCGGAGCGGTAGATGAAGAGGGTTCGTAGAATCTTCGCAACCGTTATGAGCTCGGGCTAATGAGTGCGTAGTGGCCAAGAAGAAGCATGCGATCGAGGAGCTCGGCAAGATTCAGAAGAAATTCAAGATCTTCCGTGAGAAGTAAGCACCTCGCACACTGGTCGGTAACTGTTGCTGACTCAGACAGACTTTGTGACGAGCAAATAGCTCAATGCGAACAAGAGCTGGAGATGCTGAAGCAACCCAACTGCGAGCATCCCGAATACCTCGCGATGATCAAGGCTGTAGATGAGAGGCGGGCCGAGAAGATCGCATACGAAAGACAACTACTGCAATACAAGCAGAGAAACCTGGAGATCATAACAACCGCAGAAAGGCATCAGCTGCACAGTCAATACTTCCAGACCGTCAGGGACAAGCGCGAGGAGATACTTTCTCTTTGCAACCAGAAAATTTTCGAGCTGCAGCGAGGACGCAGACAGCTGGGTCTCGACGAAGTCGAATATATGATGAAGCTGCCGGAGAAGCGATCGGATCAGATCCGCCACCAAGCTGCTTACAATATAGAGGTCTCCATACTTTCCGGTGTCGCGAAATACGTCGGCTTCCCAGCCGCGCCGGAAATCAGACCAGCGCGCACATCAGAAATAGAAGACGACCTACGGGCGATGAAAGTGAGTTGACCGGCAGAGACACCGTAGGTTCCACAGCTAATGTCTCGAACAGATAGCAATCCGTCCTCCGGTGACCGCGGCGGCGGTTACAGCTCCATCCTATGTCCGCCCAAGCTATGCGAGAACATCAACCGCGGACGAAGCAGCTGCAGAAGAGCAGTTCATTGAGCGGACACCATGGGCGAACCCGCAGCACCCAGCCCATCAGCAATCGCATCAGCAGTCGCACTACGGAGTCGCTTCTGGTGTGCCGAGGGTGTCTAGCTACCACACACCCACAGGCCAAAGGCGAATGGAGGCGCCGAATGGGTCGGCTTCCACGATTGAAGCACACTCGAACCCACCCTCAAGCGGCATCCAGAACAACCACGGTCGAGTTGGAGAATCGGAGTCACCTGTGTTGCAAATGAAGCGACATCCCGGGGAGCATCATATGTACGCAGAAACACCAGGCTCGATACATCGAAACATAGCCGGGGTAGGGAGAGAGTCGTACGGCATGTCAAGTCCCGCGGGACCACACTTGGACGCAGCGTCCGACGATCACCTGCCAAGGTGGGGCGGAATGCGACCAGGAGCATCATTACCGGGACGGCCAGATTCAACGAGAGTTCCGTTAACCCAGAGAAGCGCTCTTGGGACTGTAAGCGTCGGTAGTGGAAACGGCCTCTTCGGCCGATGACATGATCCGCTCATGATTTCTGTTGTATGACTGGCGTTGGTTGCATCGGCTTGAGCGAAGAGCCAGCCTTATCATCATCCTCATCTTCTTCGTTATCGGCGTTCTAGTAGGCCCCACATCTCCCACTGCATATACCCAGGTGGGCTTGGGTATCGGTTGGCATATTTCTTTGTTCACAAACAGCCTGCAGGTAGACTCGGCTGGGTTCGGGTTAGCGTGGGCTTTTCGCACGTGGAATGATACCTCTGAGCGATAGTGTTCTGGATTGATGTTTAGAAACGCAATGCAATATTTTTGCTATTTCAAGCAGTTTTCAGGTTTGCGGGGAGCGATTGGGCTGTGGTGGATGTGAGGGAAGGTGCTGCCTGGATGGTTTTGCTTGAAACGGATGGACTGACGCGCTAGTGCACGTGTGTTGGGCCGCTGTTTCCCCCCTTCAGCATCATCAACTCGGAATTTTCGCGTATCCATCCAACATACGCTATCCTAACCACATCGCTATGCTCAGTCTAAAGCCGAGTACCGCATCGTTACTCCATGAGTGGGCATGAGACGGCGGAACGAATCGACCAGGGGTTCCTCTATGCCTCCTACCCTCTCCTGCAACTTCCAAGTTGGTCTTGACCGAGAGGGGTTCCGTTTCGAACGTCATTCACACTGCGTTGTAGAAGGACTTCACTGCTTCTTCTATCTGTGGCTGGTTCTTCGTGCTGCCGCCTTATCGACCCTTTTTGGATCACACACCAGCTAAAGGTGATTCAGCTGCCGATATCTTTCCTTTTTCTTCTTCCAGACACTGCAAGAGCCATGTCACCCAGGAGGTGTGGAACGAACAGAAATTCCCTAATCTTTATCGAAATCTCCGCTGACGAAGACGATCAGCACTGCCGCATACGCTGCGCTGGCTGCGAAGACTTCCTGTCTTTTTGCACTTGTCAAAGATCCAACACTGATGGAGAACAACGTTGTGAAGCATGCTATCATGCCGAGTTTTGCCGTGGGACGTTTAACGAAGTACAGGCTTACTATTGCTCCGATTAATAGGACGGCGGCGACGAGCATGGTGATGAACAGAACCAGCCGCTTCACATGATGCTCATGGAAGTGAGCAGTATTACTACCGGCTTCATGAACACTTGAGCCATCTACCGGCCAGTGATTCCGCAGAAGTCGTGAAAGTGGATCCGTGTCTGGTGGTGGACGCAACGCGACGAGATCGGTCCGGCCTTCGAGCATTTTCTTTGCTCTGCCACTGAGCAGTGGCTGAGGCTTGTTCAAGAATGAATCGAAGGCATGAAACACGCGGTCGCTGGGCTGATCAAGATTGCTAACCTGGCTTTGCAGGAGGAGGGTCTCGTCTAAGCAATGAGTATTCCGCTGCACTTCGCACTGGTCATAGGAAAGACCCACCGTATTCCCGCAATTGCTTCTTGAGCTTCTCATCCAGCTCTTTCCTTTTGAACTCCGGTCTCTGAGAATCTGTGGCGTTGTCTTCAAACGTTTCCCATCTTTGCACAGAAAGACGCAGGTCGAGGTCCTGGCTACGCCTTGCCGCTTCGTCCCATTCATCAATTTGACGCTCAAGCTCTATTAGTTGGCTTTGCATATTGAGGAGGTTGCGAGCGCTCAGCCTGTCAAACTTGCAGAAGACGTACGATTCGCCATCGGGATCGTGCGCGATCCAGGCGGCAAGATCAGGTTAACCATCTCGTTGCTGTTTGGCTATCTCGGGATCCGTATGGCCTTTCATTAGAATTGAGAAATAAGTACCAGTCGATTTTTCTTGCTTTATGGCACATCGATTGCTCACAATCACAATGACGCTGGTTGTACGAGGGCTGGTCGACACGTGAGCAGTAGCGAGGGTGGCCGAGCAATGCACCATGCAGCAGGCGTTGTCGCCCACTTTCAGGCTTTCGCTCTACCTCTGTCAAACTTCCCTCCAGTCTTGATGAAAATCGAACTCTATCGCACTATTCACGTAAGGTCCAGGGATCAGGTTGCACCTCGTTTCCGGGACTGCAGCCCTCGGGGTTTTGCTGTCGAATCCACAGCAAAGCTTGGGTAATGGACAGGTCCCCCCATTCTCTAAGAGATCACCACTCGCAAGCACCGCCAGTGATGTACATTGACAGATATGGATATCCATTTACTCCGTTCCATTTCTCCATGGAGATCTCCAGGGATTCTCTTGGCATGCAGCTATAGTACTAGTACAATTATAAGATAGCGTCATGCGTGGTTAAGAGCTTAATTCTATTGCGTATATTAGATACTAAATAGGTGGATGTTCCACGTCACATGTCAGGGAAGGAGAGAAGGAACTACTATTAAACCTACTTACTATAACTAAAAGAGGAAAAAAAATATATATAAAATAACTAAACTACTCTTCCTTAGTTTTACCCTCTTGCTCCTTTTAAATCGTTACGCTACTATCCTTCTTACTTTTACTTAAATTTATAATACTATTTCTACTTAAAATAAAATTAAGTACTACCTTTTACGCACCTCTTAGTTCTTAATAATAGTTCTTAATTTAAATAAGCCTACTTATTTTTAATAGGTAAGGTATAAGCAAGCTTTTAATAAATATTTAAAAAGGCTAGCACTGCCTAAGCTAAGTATTAAACCTCCTTTAAAAAACTTTTTTAAGTTTAGAGCTTATTAGTAGTATAGCTAATAGTTTAATTATTATTAATAAAAAAGTAAAGAAGCATGCTTAAATATTCGCTTTCCGCTAGCATTATACTAAAATAAAATTTAAATTAATAACCTAGTCCGCTTAGAGGTACTTATTAAGCTTATTTTTAACTTAAAATAGTTTAGGGAAGCGTTTAGTGTCCTTAATTTTATTACTAATATAGGCAAACTTTCGCTTTTTACGAGATTATATAATATTTAAAGATATTTCTTATAGTAGTTAAATTAATCCTTAAGAGCTTTATGATGCTAATAAAAGCTCTAAAGAATTACTTAACTACGTCTTATACTTATCCTTATATAGCTTTTTTACTATTTTAATACTATAATTAGCTAAAGCGTTACTCTATTCCTTCTCTAAGTACAGTTTCTTAAGTTAAGAATTAATTAGTATAGTAGTAGCGTATATTAAGATATTATTAAACTTAGCGTAGTATTCTTAAGCTTTACTCTAGGCTTATTTTATTATAGTCTAAAAAGGAGTATCCTTTTAACTTTCTACGTACTATACCTTTAACTTTTCTTACTCTTCTATAATAACTTTAATAGTAATAATAATATTAATAATATTAGTAGCTAAGTATTTTTTTAGGCAAGCTTTAAGCTACTTAGTAGCTTATTTAAATAGCTTAAGGATTATTATTAATTTACTAATAATAGCCTAGTTATTAGAACCTATCCTATTCTAGAAAGTAACTTAAGTAAGTAACTACTTTAATTTCTCGTAGAGAGGTTTAATAAGTCTTTAATAAGTAAGCTTTTTATAAGTAGACCTCTTGTATTTTAAGAACTCTTTAATTAAAACCCGCAATTATTATACTTAAATAAGTATATTATATATAAAATTTTACTTATTAAAGCGAGTTATTTTTACGTTGCCTACCTAATTAGGGGTAGGGATAAGATTTAGCTAAAGTTAGTTAGAATAGTTAGACTTATCTTATTACGTTACTTATTAATAATACTAAAGGAGCTTAGCTTCGTTCCCCCCTATAATTCTAAATATAACTAAGTTAGGTCTAAACTTTATTAAATTGCTGGACACGATCTAGAGACTTATTTATCTATTATATAATAATGTAAACTATGCCTACTAGACCTTTACTCTACTAAAGTGCTATTTCTTCCTTTATAGTTTCTATATTCCTAAGAGCTTCCTCGAACATCTCGAAGTCCTTACTATATAAGACTTAAGTAATAATAAGGTTAATTATATAACTAGCGCACTATAATCTCTATAAGTTAAAATTAAAGCCTAGCTTTTCTTTTAGCTCTTTTAACGTAGTGTTATTCGTAGAAGCGTTATTAGCTACAAAATACCTAATTCAGTTATAGAGGTTATACTTATTAATAGTGTTAAGAACGCTCGTATATAAATTCTCGCTACTATAGATATATGCTATCTCTTTTATTAATAATAAAGTAGTATAATAATAATCCTAATAATTAACCTAATAGCCTATAACACTATTTGAGGCTGTTAGGATCTGATATCCAGGGAAGGCTGTGCCTGTTTTGTATCTAATCCCTCATGTTATTCGCTAGGAATGACTGGTCATTGGCGACTACGCCGCAGGGCGCTAAGTCACGTGACTGTTCTTTAGAGAGCGCTCGCCAACGAGCAGGAACGAGCCAAGTATATAGGAACGCAAATATAAGCCTTTATATTTATATTTAACCTGTTTATTAATCTATTATTAAGATTTAACTTAGGCTCTTATTAATTTAATTATATTATATATACTTTTAATACTAATACCCTATTAATACGTGCAAGCTATTAATAAAACCTTACTTATATTACTAATGCTCTTACCTAAGAACTAACCTTAGACCCCTTCTAGAGTAGCTACCTAAAGTGGCTTAATATAGGCACGCCTACGCCTTAAAGTCTAGACGTTAAATAAAATATATACGCGTCTTAAGCTATTATTAATAGTTTTTTTAATTTTATTTATATAAAATATACTTTTTTAATACGTATTTATAAATTAAGTTTCGCCTAAAAATAACTTTATCTTTTATTAATAGACTTACCCGTACGAGAGGACGCTAAAAGTTAAGACTATTAACTTTCTTATATAATATATTATTAAGTATAATTTATTAGAGAATGTTTTTACGTAGCGTAGTTACGTTTAATACTTTTATAATCTAGTTATATACTAATTACTATTTAAAATTTAAATTATTAAGGAGTTTAAGCGCGTTAGGCGTAAAGAGCTAGTTAATTAAAGGCATGTTAGTTTCTTTATAATATATTATTAAATAAACTATTTTAAAGTATAAATTATACGCTAAAAGTTTCACTTATAATATTAAATATTACTTTATATTGCGAACCCTCAAGGTAATATATATAATATAAATAATATTTCTTATAACTTAAATAACCTTCTTTAGCGTGCTAGGAAACCGCAAGAGGTACCTAAACTTTTAGAACTATACACGACTTTAGGAATATTTAATAAAAGCTATATACTGTAAAGTCCTTCGGGGTAGCTAGCCCTAAAGGAGGCTAGGGTTAGTTCTTAGGTAAGAGTATTAATAATGTAGGTAAGGTTATTACTAATAGCTCGCATTTATTAATAGGGCATTAATATTAAAGGTGTATATAGCAGAGTTAAATTAATAAGAGCCTAAGTTAAATTTAAACGATAGATTAATAAACAGGTTAAATATAAGTATAGAAGGGCCATACTCAGCGTTCCTATATACGTGGCTTGTTCCTGCTCGTTGGCGAGCGCTCTCTGCAGAGTGCTCTCTGGAGAGCAGTTACATGGCTTAGCGCCTTGCAGCGTAGTCGCCAATAACTAGTTATTCCTGGAAAATAATATAAGGGATTAAATATAAAACTAGCACAGCTTTCCTTAGATTTTTAGATCCTAATATTATCTCCTCCTTTCTAAAATTTATCCTTAAATTACGTATTTAGTTTTATCCTTCTTATATAAGCGTGACCCTGCTCTTATATCTATAAATATAATATTAGTTAATATACCTGCTAATTCTACTACCCGTAAACTCTATTTATATAATAAAATCTTTGAGGCTAACTTTATTACTAAGTATTTATATTTTAAGTATGAATTTAAAGGTTAGGAGTATTACGTTATACTAAAGTTAAATTTAAAGTATACTAAATATATTCGCCTTAGCTATTCGTGCGTTAACATATCTTAGGTATCTTTAGATAAGATATAAGAGGAGTATAAGAAGAAGATTAAAAAGAATAAAAATAATTAGTTATTATTATTTTTTTTATTAAAAAATAAAAAAATATTAGCGTAAGCTAAAGAGCGTGCGCGTACGAAGATATTATACCTTATATTTAATTTAGCTACCAAGGAAGAGATAGTAAATGCTAAGATAGTTAATTATCTTACTATAAATATATTAGTTCGGTATTTGCCTGCTATATAGGCAACTCTTAGTTTATTAAATAATTTTACTACTCTGCTTATTCTAAGTTTTAGATAAGTTACTTATAGTAGCGTTTAATTATTTGCTAATAGTTTCCTAGGTAATTTACTAGTTCTTATATATTTTTACTCTAAGGGTAACGTACCTCACAAGCGAGTGTCCGATACAAGCGAGTGTCCGATACAAGCGAGTGTCCGAAAACGCCAAGACCCCACCAAAATCTATACTCTACACAATAGTACAGAACGCGCATATATATTTATAAGGAATTGTAGTAGGCTAATCTACTCAGAATCTACTTCTACTTCTTCTTTACACGTGCGCGAATTATGCCCAGCTTTACCGCAGCGTCTACAGCGCTATTAAGTAAATTTACCTCTATTAGCGCGCACTATCTTCTTTACCTTCTTCTTATTACTACGCGCCTTAAAGTCCTTTAGAGTAGCTAGCCACTAGCCCTCTTTAGCTATAAGAACTCCTTCCTGCTATAGTCGCTTTCTTTTATATAATTTCCGTCGTGTGGTGGCCTTATTAGCAGTTTATAGCTTAGTAATCTACTTTTACGCTAACACTAGCTTATACGCTACTACTACTACGCCTTTTACTACCTTTTTAAAGGCCTTAACTATGCTTATTAGGGAACTATCTAGGTGCCTCTAAATCCTCTCCTTTACTAGCGTTAATTATGCCCTAAATTCTAGGGTGTTGCCAGGCGTCTGCGACTGCCATGTACTATCGTGTATAGTATAAGGCAAAGGCGTACGCAGACGAACGTTAAGCTTTAATATTACTATTTTTAGGTTAAGGGAAATAAGGCTAGCGCCTTAAAAGCCTCTCTTAATATTACTTTAAGTAATTATAGCCTTAAAAGCAGTAATAAAGCAAGGTAAGAACTTAATTTTAGTAATATGCGTGATGTGGTTGCGCATTAGATCCTTGGCTTAGCGCCCATACGCCTTCTTCAGCGGCGAGAAACACCCCACATCTAGTGGCTGCAGGAGGTGCGACGAATGTGGAGATATACAGAGAGTAATAATCTTGTTATCTTTGCAGTATTGCTAGAATTTAAGCAAGTTATAGCTCTTGTGGCCGTTAATAACAAGTAGCTAATAGCTACTAATAGTACGCCCTTTTATATGCGCGTTAAAGTGCTTTAGCTACTATAAACTAAGCTTATTTGTTATCTAGCCGTTCTTAGAGACTATAATAACCTAATTATAAGGTAGATCCTTCTCTTTATACCAGATAGAGAGGTGGTGCTTGCCTTGGAAGATAAGAAAGGGTGGAATCGCCCAGCCCATCGCATTAACGCCTTAGATAGCTAAAGTCTACTACTAATTGCCTTGCTATACGCTCTTTAGCCTACCTTATTACTTAAAGCCTGTAATAACTACTCCTATTAATATCATGCCTATTATAAAGCCAGTCTCGTTGAAATTATAGGTATCCTCGTCCAGGATACCATACTTGGCTTTGGTATTCTCTATAAGCCGGAACCAGCCTTGCATAACCTCAGGATCCTTACAGAGAGCTCTCTTATAGTCGTACTTTTAATTAAACTTGACTTAGAGCTCTAGCTAGCGCTTTATAAAGTTTATAGCCTAGTGCTAGCTAACAGGCTTGCGGCGCCGCTTAGCTAATAAAGAATTAGCTATATCTTTAATAGTAGCAAGCCAGGGAGGGAATCCTCGCGCGTCTAGGTCAAGTATATAGTAAATAATTACCTGCTCCTCTGTCGCTAGAAGATTCATGGAGTTAGGCGTATAATTAGGTTAAAAGGTTACTCTAGCGCGTCTTCGCCTTATTACTCTTTCTAAAGCGCTATAAATTACTATAGCGCGCGGAATTAAAAGTATCGCGTCTTATTTAATAGCCTAAAGCGTAAGCTGTAATTAAGCTTCTTTTAACTCTAGTAGCTAATTAGGTAGTTAAGACATCGCGTTATAATATAGGTGATAATACGTTTTGGTGGGGTCTTGGCGTTTTCGGACACTCGCTTGTATCGGACACTCGCTTGTGAAGTACGTTAACCTTTTTATTTAATAAGGTATATTTATAGCTAATTTTTATATTATAGTATACGTTTAACTTCGAATTTATTCTCTTCTTCTATTTAGTAATAGAAGGTGGTTTTAACTAGTATTTCTAGGTCTACTAGTTCTAATTAGTCTATGTAAAATACTAGGTGTATTTTTATATCTTATAGTAGTTCTAATTAGTAGTTAACTAGTAATACTTATTTAGAAATAAAAAATAGTTTAACTTTAATATAGTTGCTTGTAAAACCGGCTTCACCTTTTGTGCACAAAAAGATTCTTTAAGAGTCTTGCCATACTAGGGTACCCCTTGCAAAGTTCAGACCAATCATTTTCTACCAAGCCTCGACAATCCCGAGTTGGCTAGGCTACGGAGGTCGAGCGGTTTCGCACAGGCTTGGCACGAGCCTTTCCATACAACTCAATACATTACGCCTGACTAATCCATATCTTGTCCATTTCAGTCACACTTCCACCGGAGGCACCCAGCGTCTGCTTCCTCTGTCTCCCATTGAGCTAATTTCGTTGAAGGGGGTACGGAGTAGGGGTGGGTGATCAACCCCTCGAATGCGTTGCGACAGCTGTACACATTCCCTCATTAGACTTATAGCTTCCCCATCTCGTCCCTGGTCTTTCCACGTGAAGCCAAGATTGGCCATGCTAGTTAGCGTGCAGGGATGGTCCGCTCCTAGTTTCTCGTTGCCTTCGCCTAGAGCCGGCAAGAACGTCAAAATATGCGGCAAATTTCAAACATGCCACTGCTTGGCGTAATAATTTCCCATCTACCACTGTTTCAGATACACTACCACACACGTGACGTCAGTTCGTAAAATATCCCACATGCCACTATTTCTATCCTATATGCCACAGCCCCTATCCTAAATGCCACTATTCTGTTAGTAGGCTTTGCGCTCCCCCAGTTGCTTTCGGACAGTAGACAAAAGTAGTTTTACACAAAAAGAGAGTCTGTATTATAATATTATAGTTATATAGTATTAGGTGGTAGGACTTCTTATTATTTGCGTTAGATTTAGCTACCTACTAAAACTAGAATAGCTTATCACGCGTCTAACGCGATAAACAAGTTAACACGTTCTAACGCGAGGTTAATATAAAAAATATTAGTCTACTATAATAGCATCCTCCTAGAATTTGCCTAGTACTCTATTTGTTAGACAGACATTCGCGTCGATTAATAAAGTAAAAGAGTTAGTTCTTTACGTTATAGTAACCTAGAGGCTTTTATTCAAAGTAGCCTCTAGCGATTAGACGAGATTCCACGCTATTTGCCGCTTAAGCGAGGAAACTAGATGTAAATTCTTCCTCTAGATCGCTTACATAAATCGATCTAATTAATTTGAGTTTTAGAAATTAGTCCCTTACACCTGCGATCTTAGCTCCTATTAGGATTAAAAAGTATTAAGATCTGCAAAGCTTATTGCCTACTAACAAGGAGATATAGTTAAGAGCAACTTTTAAACAAGGCTACGCCAGATCTAGGCTGCTAAAAGACTTTAGTACTTAAATTAGATATCGTACCTACAAGCGTGGTGCGCAAAGAAGAAGATCTAAAAGAATACTTTTATAGATAAGATAAAGTCCTTCTAGCTTATCCTTCCGTTCCTTCAGGCAATTACGGATAACGGGCTTGATACAGATATGGATCTAAAGGACGAAGGAAACTATGCTACTTTAAGGGCAAACGCTGCTATCTTAACAAATAATAATAGATCCTTTAAATAGTGCTATGTGGCACCGAAGGCTTGTATTTATGCATTTTGGCAGTCTTAACAGTTTGTCTATATTAATAGTGCCTATATAAAGTTAGATAAGAACCTGGTTCTCCTTATTCTTACAACACTTGACGCCAACGAGGAAATCCTACCATTAATATAGGGATTCGCTAGAAACGAGTCTAAAGAATTATGGCTTAGCTTTCTGCATGGCTTTAGAGAATACTTTCTAGGTAACCTCGATACTACTAAGAAAGAACGTAACAATTTTAAGCATCTTATAATTATTAGCGATTAAGCAAAAGGTCTAGTTCTAGCTATTAAAGAGGTTTTCCTAAAGGCTTTCTATTATTACTGTACCTAACATCTTGCGGAGAATGTTAGAAACAAATTTAGAAAAAAGGTTAAGAAGATATTTAGAGCTGCTTGTCTAGTTGAGTTAAAGGCTAAATTTAAAGCCTTTTTAGATTAGATCGAGTCGCTTTCTGTTCCTGCGCGTTACTATCTGGGTTAGATCGATATAAAGCACTACGCAACATTATATGCACCACTAGTCGATTTCCTATAGTTTAGTTAAACATGTTCTAATATTTCTAAGTCGATAAATAACGCATGGACGGTAAGTGGATCTGTTAGAAAGCCTATTATTCTGTTTAGACTAAGACTAAGCTATAGGAGGCTCGTAACTTACTAATTCTTTATTCACTCTATTATATATGGACATATATGATGTCGAAATTCTACAAAAGACGTCATAACCCCTAGAAAGACAAGAAGTATACCAACTTTGCTATAGCATATTTCTAGAAAGAGCTTAAGGAGAGTAACTAGTACCTTATAACTCCTTAAGAGCGCGAGAATATGGTAGCTCTAGTATACTAAGTAAATCTAGGAGACTAAAACACTTGTCTTGTTTAGCTTAAAGCTTAGAAATACTCTTATCTCGCTTTCTAGGATTATAAAATTCCCTATAGACATGCAATTACTATCTATTAGTTCTTTAATGCTAAACCTAAGAACTATATCGCTAAGTTCTACGAGATATCTAAGTATCGTAAGCAGTATAGGTACTCTCTATTACTAGTTTTACTAGACAATCTTAAACCTAATAGTATTATAAAGCCACCTCCTGACGCTCCCTTGCGAGGTCGCCTGGTCTAGAAGAGGATAAAGCGAAGGACGCGGGAGATAGAGGCCTGGAGACTTAGAAATCTAGCATTATCTAACGGTCGGAAGGAGCAACAGGATAAGGCTCGAAACTAGTATTAATTAGGCGCAATATATTTCTAACAGCACCTAGATACATTAGATTGTCCTAGTCAAATTACACCTATCTAGCGCCGTCCCGAACAGGCTATACCTAATTAATGGGTATCAACTCAACTTCCTAATAAAACCGTATTCAGCCTATCTTTAATTTCCTAACCGCTAGACTTAAGAGAGCACGGTACCTTATAGCAATAGATTAGAGCTATACAAGCGGACCTTAGAGAAATTAAGGCAATAAGAGAGCGTTACTAGACTTAGGGGATTAGCGCTGCTAGACAAGCAGTAAATAAGAATAAAAATAACGAATAAGGTTAACCTTATAAAGCACAGGCATCTACAACGAAAGCAGAACATTTAACCTTATAGTCCCTGTCTCCTAAACCTCCAGTCCCCTAGCCAATTTTGGACCAGCAGCTATGGCTAAACAAGGATAAATAGCAAAGTAGCAGCGGCTCTTAAGGAAATCTAGCCGCTTTATAAGTTATTTATATTAATTCTACTGTTACGAACAATACCTTTACGTTTAGTATATCTAGCCCTATTCTAAATATCACTATTAATGTCACATTAAGTCCACCAGGTAGAAACAAAAGGCCTGTGGCAAGTGGGGATAAAAAAGAGAGTAATATCTAAAGCGAAGAGCCTCTAGCCCTATTAACGCGATTAAGAAAAAGAGCTCGAACAGGCTAATTATAAGACTATAGATAGAGATTTAGATCTATTATAATACAATCTTTGACCTTTCCCTTTATGTAAAACTACTGCTGCCTTTGTCTACTGTCCAAAAGCGTCTGGGGGAGGCGCGAAGCCTACTAATAGAACAGTGGCATCTAGGATAGAAACAGTGGCATGTGGGATATTTTACAAACTGACGTCACGTGTGTGGTAGTGTATCTGAAACAGTGGTAGATGGGAAATTATTACGCCAAGCAGTGGCATGTTTGAAATTTGCCGTCAAAATATGTCTAGATGTCTGAGGAGGCTGATTCCAAATTCTCTCTTTCCCAGTTATTTAAAACCGTGCGTGCATCAGACGTAAGTTGGTGATCCGGACCTATAACACGTTCCCTTAGCCGCACACATTCTTTCATCATCGCGATGGCTTCCTCATTCCGATCCTGACCTTTCCATATAAATACAAGATCGTCCATACTGTCCAATGTGTCTGGATGCGTTTCGCCTTGCACCCTCTTCCGAGTCTCCATCACTTGCTCTCCTAGTTCCTCCGCTTCCTTCCATCGTCCCTGTCTCCTATATACCGACACCAGGTTGGCCATGCCGGTCAGTGTCTGGATGCTCAGTGCCAAGTACTACTTTCAAATTCTCCATCGCTCGCAACCCCAACTCTTCAGCCACCGTCTTTCAGTCTTGGTACCAATATACCAATGCTAGAATGCCAGTGCTAACTAGTATATCTGGATGGTCCGCGCCCAGCACCCTCTTACGAGTCTTCATCACTTGCTCTCCTAGCTCCTCCGCTTTCTTCCATCGTCCTTGTCTCCTATATGCCAACGCCAGGTTGGCCATGCTGGTTAGCTTATCCGAATGGTCGGCTCCGAGTTTCTTCTTGCGAGTCTCCATCACTTGCATCTCCAGCTCCTTAGCAGCGTCCCATCGACCTACGAGGTTGTATGCTAAGCCCGCCATTCCTATACTCTACAGAGTGTCTTCGTGCTCTTGGCCTAATACTTTCCTCCTTGCTCTCATTGACTTTACAGCCAGCTTTTCAGCATTAGCTACGTTCCCTTTTCTCCATGCATACCATGCTGCACGATAGAGCAGTGTAGCCCAATCCAGTACTAAGGGTTCCCTTTCTGGCTGCTGCCCCGCAGCCGACTTGGCGTGCGCAAAAAGTGCTTAACATGCTGCCCAATTCTCGTACTCTTCCATCGGAAACTCTGCGCATAGGTTGCGGATGAACTGCTGCTTCCACCGTTCGAGCTTGCTATTCGCTTTAAGCCACTTGCGCGTCGCTAGCTGCACCAGCGCGTGCATTTTAAAGGTTGTTCCGTCAGCGTTAACAGTGATGAAGGAGAAGTTTCGCAGTGTTACCACATCGTCTTCAAACTTATCCTCGCTCGCACTAGACTGCGATAAGTTGTCTTTACCATCGCTATCTAAGTCGTCCTCCTTATGCTCTTCCTAACTTGTCTGGGCGTCTCCTTGCCTGGTTCGATTCCGCAGCAAGGCCTCTGGGGTTCCTTGCCAGTCAAAGAAGCTCATAAGCAATAGCAAGTCGGCCGCTGATAGCCGCGTCTGCTAGATGTGCTCGAAAGAGATCTGCCAAGTGACGAGGATGGAGTCCTTCGCTTCCCGGTCTCGACGTAGCTGGCCTCCGTCGCGATCAAGAAGGCTTGTCCTCTTGCGCTTGCTCTTCTTAAACTCTTCGAGATACTGTTGACCTGAGCATCGAGGCACTCTTTGCGAGATGTATGCCGCTGCTTAAACAATGGCTAGCGGTATATACCGTGTCCGTGCGCGTGATGCGCCGGTTCGCGTGATGCGCCACCCTCATCAAATTACCTAAACTTCAACACGCGATAACTCCACCAACATAGCTCTAATTAATAACGCGCTTGTAAAGCTAGAATTACTAAAACCTAAAGAAAAATATTTTTATAAAAAGATTATTACTAAGTATAGTATTATATAATCTACGTTAATTTAAAAGTATTAGGGTCTAGTGCGCCTTGCATAGGTTAAGAATACTAATTAGTAAAAACTTACCCTATAGTAAGAGGAGGAGCTTATATAATATATTAAAGGACTTATAAAGAAATACCTACCTTTTACTAGGGAGATAATACGGAATTTCGCCTTTATAATAATAAAGGAGCTAGTTAGTAAGAGCTAGGTTACTCGCTTTATTAACTAATATAGTGCCTATCTTATCTCTTAATAGATAGTTAGCATAGACAGTAATTGCTATAAAGCTAATTTAAAAAATAAATATTACCTCTACTTTAACTTTCTATATAGCAAGATTAATTAATATAAGATAGATTCTTATTATATTTATAATATAGATAAAAAGGCTTCCTAATTAGAATTATTAGTAGATTAAAGAGGATATTTAGTAAACGAATATAAGAGAATAAGGAGGTTAAAGTATTACTTCAAAATAATAATTACGTATAGATGTTAAGATCCCAAAGAGATAGCTAATCCCTAAGGGGCTAAGGTTGGTTCTCGGGCAGGAGTACTGGCAGGACAGGAGAGGGTCGTAGTGATAGCTTGCGCTTGTCACTGGGGCGTTGGTATCGAAGGTGTGTACAGCACAATCAAATCAACAAGGTTGCTTATTCAGATCCAAACGATAGATTGATAAACAGGTTGAACACAAGTAGAAGAGACTCCTTCTTGCGTTCCTATATACTTGTATTGCTCGACATGCTCGAAGCGAGCATGGCGAGCAAATGTCTTGGCTCCTGTACCTGCTCGACTTGCTCGGTTCGAGCGCGTCGAGCAGTCACGTGACCTCTCAGGTGCTATGCCCTCATTGGTCTCCTGTAGACCATAGGCGCCCTGGAGCCTAGCCAAGTGTCTGTAAGATCGGATCTTAACAATAGATTACGCTCTTAGTATATATCTACGCTAATAAATTAGCTTTACTACTAAGCCTTATCTATAAGACTACTAACAAGGGCATCTAATTAACTTAGGTAAAGAATATTAATGTAGGAGAATATAAAGTCTTTATTACTTTATTATCTTCTAGCTAGATAAATAATAATATTAGGCTTGCCTAGCTTAAACAGGTGTTTAATCGCTATATAAAAAAGAAGGCCTAATAATTATACTAACTCTTAGTCCTAAATAGCTATAGATCCTATATTACTATAGATTTTATTAACTATTATAATTAAAATAGGATCCTCCTTACTATTTTACTACCTTATTTAACTTATACGCTTTAGCTACTTAATATTATAATATTTAAGCCTCTATTAATAGCCTACTTAGTAGAGCTCTTAAAACACCTCTATAAAAGCTAGGCTTTAGCTTTTATTACTAAAGCTAACTTCTTCCCCCTATTCTAAAATATATAGAAGGCCTTTTTTAAGAAATTAACTATTCTTAGCTTATTTAAAGTAATAAGTATATTACTACTTAATCTTACTTCTATCCTTAATAGGCTCGTCTATAATTAGGACTTAGGTAATAGCTCCTTATTAGGACTTAGTAATTATAACTAAAGAAAGATAAATAGGCTAGTATAATTAGTAGTTAAGAATTAAGGTAGTTATAATACTAAGAAGCTACGCTAATTACTTTATTACTTATTTATTTAAAATAAGCTACTTAAGTATAAAATAGATAAAATTAAGTAAGTACTATTTACTAAGTAGAAGCGTAAAAAGAAGGGTAAAACTCTAGACCTCTAGTAGCGCTAGGAGTATTATAGTAAAGTAGTCTTCTAATTACCTAAAAAGGTAAGAGAGGTACGTACACGTTAATTTATTAAAAAGTAAAAGAAGAAGGAATAATAGCTTTAAAAAGTAAATAAAGTAAAGCTAAAAAAGGTAGCTAAGCTATATAAGGAAAAGATTTAGCAGGAAAAGCGTACTGCGCGGGAGGAGGCTAAGAAGGAGAAGGAGAAGGAGAGGGCTGAAAAGGCAGCTTAGCGCGCCGCCCAGAAGTCTGTCCGCGACGCTGAAAAAGCTCTACAACTACCCTAAAAGGGTAAAAGGAAGGCCTTACAGGCACCTCTACAGACTAGAAAGCGTTAGAAACGTGTTGTTAATGCTCTAGATACTGGGGAGGCCTTAGAGGGCGCATCTGCCGCCCTAGCGATCTCTACGCGCCGCGGCCGCAATGTCAAGCTTCTAGATAGATATTAATAGTGCAAATTAATTATAGCTATTAACTTTATACTCTACTAAAAAATCTTATAATAATATTAATTATGGGTGGCTTAATAGCCTTGTTTTTACATAAACTGTTTTTAATAAGGGTGGCGCATCACGCGAACCGGCGCATCACGCGCACGGACACGGTACTCAAGCGCTGCTGCGAGCTAGGCAACATCACTACTATCCCCTTACAATCCCAGCTTCTTCTCGAAGAGCGCCAGCGCATGCGCCTCGTCCATCGGTTCCACGGTAATGATGTCGCGCTGCTCAACCGTCTCCCTCCAGTAAGCACAGGTACGAGGAAGAACAAGTCCGATACGTTACAGTACAATATAGACATGTTGATTTTAGACTCTCTTCATCATATATACTTGTGTCTATTATACTAGAAGTCTCAGGTCATAGGGTGGCCAGTGTCAGGTGCGTAAAATGCCAAAATTATGATTCTCGAACGTTCCATCAGGGTTCCTACTTAAGGTTACCATCACTAAAACCCACAATGCGCAAACCAGCAAACATAGCGCCAAACTTGGCAGTCTCGCAGCGGCAATTGATTTACGACATGATCATCAGTAACGAGCTCACTGCCGTTCAAATGGCTAATGTAGCTA
The DNA here is from genome assembly GCA_010015655.1 of Bimuria novae-zelandiae CBS 107.79. NCBI lineage: Eukaryota > Fungi > Ascomycota > Dothideomycetes > Pleosporales > Didymosphaeriaceae > Bimuria > Bimuria novae-zelandiae. Next base: position 139,451 of record ML976712.1, read on the forward strand.
ACTGTAGCGTCCGCTCCGTCAAGTACATCCGCTCCAACCTGCGGGCCTTCAAAACCGTCAAAGCGCCGTGGAATGGCGGCGGACGTCCTCGATATATCACGCCCCCGATGCTCGAAGCCCTCCGCGAACGCCTTCTTGAAAAACCGGATCAATACCTTGACGAGATGGTGGTCTTTTGTGGGACGAGTTTGAAGCCTTTGTGGCAACTTCCACTATCAGCAGGACGCTAAAGTCCATCGGCTGGTAGAAGAAGACATGCCGTCTAGTAGCCAAGGGCCATAATACAGATCTCCGGGACTATTCCCTGCATAACCTGTCTTCCTTCCGCTCCTATCACTTAGTATACGTAGATGAGTCTGGGTGTGACAAGAGGACCGGGTTCAGACGGACTAGGTGGTCTCCTCTTAGGACGGCACCTGTCCAGATAGCTAGGTATCAACGCAAGCAGCAGTATCAGATCCTGCCTACGTATATACAGGATAGGATCCTTCTTGCACGCGTGTTCCAGGGCACGACGGATAGTGCCGTCTTCAAAGATTTCACCGAGCAGCTGCTCCACCATTGCGGTAGATGGCCAGAGCCGAACTCGGTGCTCGTGATGGACAACGCGTCTTCCCACCGTACCAAACAGATCGAGCAGATGTGTGCTGATGCAGGTGTTAAGCTGATGTACCTACCGCCGTACTCGCCGGACCTAAACCCGATCGTAGAGTTCTTTGCTGAGCTGAAGGCCTTCATCCAGCGTAAATGGAGCGAATATGAGGAGAATCCAGGACAAGGATTTCACATGTTCCTCGAGTGGTGCGTTGATTGTGTGGGGGGCAGAAAAAAAAAGCGCACGAGGTCATTTCAGGCATTCTGGGTGGACTATCGACGAGCTATAGAGCTTAACCACAAGCAAATTTGATCCTGTGTCTAGACGATATGCTCACTTTCCTCCAAAACTGATTCCACTGACTCCGCCATCAATGGTTCCGGCTTGAAAGCCAGAGTTGTTGTAGCCAAATGTTACACTGATTGAACGGCCCTGGTTGTCTGCAGCGGCTTTCGCTTCTTGGGCTTTGGACAGCAACTCAGCCAGCAGCTTCCGTGACGCAGTTATCGCTTTGCGCTCCTCCTCAAGCTGTCGCAGTGCCTCGGCATGACTCATTGTACTTTCATCTACTTGCTGATCATACGTTGCAAGCTTGAGCTCTTCGACCCTGTTCCCCAGCGCGCGTAGTTGCCCATCCGCTGCATCCACAGCGCTTTTAATCTCAAACTGCTTCGTCGATATCGTCCTCTTGGTCTCCTCAGTTATGTGAGTATGGCGGATGGAGCTATATCTGCAAGACAAGGAAGCGATAATCAGCATCGCGTCCGAACCCAAGGGCACAGACCGAAAGTACTTACAAGGTTGCCATGCTGACCACAGAATTGATAGTCACCTTGCAATTCTGGAGCTGCTCTGACATGGCCTTGATTTCCCCTTGCTTGAAGAAACCTACGTTTGCTCGATCTTGCCACGCCAATTTCCCGTTTCCTGAATGTCTAGTCCAGCGCTGAAGGTCGGTGCTGAACTGTTCGCACGCACTTGTGTAGATGCTGATAGTCGTCTTTGCCTCCTCGGCCACGCTGGCACCGAGTGGTTCCCAGTCCTGGTCCTTCACAGCTCCGAGCGAGGTGAGCGCCATGTCGACTGAACGCACATCATCCCTTAAGCGCTGGACCGTGTCTGGTGCGTCTTTGATATTCTGCAGGTCAACTAGAAGACGCCTCGTGGCGTTTAAGGCTGGGACAGTGACACCAACCACACCTGCAGTAATACCGAAGGGATCGGGCATTTGTATCTGATGAGATAGAAGCTAGGTTGAAAGAAAGAAGGGAATCCAAAGGCTTTAGTGGAAGCATGGCAGGCGGGGTTACCTATGGATTAAAGAGATTTGTTGCCAGCTGAGGGGACTGAGCGATCGAAAAGCCGGAGCTTTACCGAGAGGATGGGCCGTTTGTATTTGTCGGCGAGAGAAGCCAGGTGAGGGGAAGAAGAGAATCAGGAGATTTCAGCTGAGGCATGGCATGGCATGAGGGGTTCGCTCTCGACTGAACAGATGGGCCGCCGTCTGGGCTGAGCGGAAGGGCAAGCGCATTTAGACCGCCAGGCGCAGCTCCTGCTGGCGCTTCGTCGCAGACACTATGTGTCGTCGACGCACACAGTATCGCTTCCATCATGCAGTCTTTGATAACATTTGTCGGTAAAAATCTCGGCTTCCAAGCCGGGATCATCAACGGCCCGGTCAGCACCACGTTCCACCTTTCGCCTGGTAAGTCGCGTGCGGGGTCGCAGGGGTTCGAGCACGCGCGCTAACTGGTTGCTCCACTAAAGAACGACCCGAGACTCCACCACGTCCATCGGCCGTGATACCCTTCACTCGCGACGGAGATTTCGTCGAGCGAGGGGCGATACTCGATCAGATCCAACAAAAATGCGCTGTGCCAGGTTCACGGACCGCGCTGGTCGGCCTGGGTGGCGTCGGGTGAGCAGGAACAGCTCTACGGATAGCCATTGCTGACTACGGAGAAGCAAGTCGCAGCTTGCCATCGAATATGCTTATCGAACTTGCGATCAATCACCCGAGACGTGGGCGTTCTGGGTCTACTCTAGCAACGCAGCGCGGTTTGAGCAGAGCTATCGCGACATTGCCGACAGCGTCAAGATCTTCGGGCGGCGGGACCCTCAAGCCAACATCTTCAAGCTGGTGCACAACTGGCTGCGCGATAGCAAGGAGCGGTGGCTGCTCGTTCTGGACAACGTGGACGATGCTCGTTTTCTTCTCGATGCTCATGCCCACAGCCACGGCCTGACTAGCGACTCGGAGACGGCTCCCAAACCGCTGCGAGAATACCTTCCCCACTGCAAGCGGGGCTCGATCCTCATAACGACACGGAACAAGGAAGCAGCACTAAAGCTGGTCGAGCAGCGCGACATCGTCGCTGTAGAGCCGATGGATGAGGCACACGCGCTGGCGCTTTTCGAGAAGAAGCTAGGAGTGCAAGGAGACAGCAGTGATGTTGCGGAACTTGCAGCGGCGCTCGAGTACATGCCGCTCGCGATTGTGCAAGCGGCGGCGTATATCTCGCAACGAGCGCCTCGATGCTCCGTGAGGCAATACCTCGAAAAGTTTACGAAGAGTGACCGCAAAAGAATCAGCCTTCTTAGTCGCGAAGACTCGCCAAGTCGCCCAACCGCCAATCAGGGACAGCTCCGTCGAGACTGGGAGGCGAAGAAGTCCATCCTCATCACTTGGCAGATCTCTTTCGAGCACATCCAGCAGACGCGGCCATCAGCGGCCGATTTGCTGTCGCTCATGAGCTTCTTCGACCGGCAAGGAATCCCAGAGGCCTTGCTGCGCAATCGCACCAGGCAGGGAGATTCCCAGAGTGGTCAGGAAGAGTGGGAGGAGGACGGCTTAGATAGCGATGAAGAAGACATCTTATCGCAGTCTAGCGCGAGCGGGGATGAGTTTGAAGACGATGTGGTGACACTGCGAAACTTCTCCTTCATCACCGTTAATGCTAACGGAATAACCTTCGAAATGCACGCGCTGGTGCAGCTAGGGACGCGCAAGTGGCTTGAAGCCAACGGCAAGCTCGAGCGGTGGAAACAGCAGTTTATCCATAATCTTTATGCAGAGTTTCCGACAGGAGAGTACGAAAATTGGGCAGCATGTCAGGCACTCTTCGCGCACGCCAAGTCAGCTGCAGCGCAGCAGCCAGAGGAGGAGGAGTCGCTGGCAGAGTGGGCCACACTACTTTATCGCGCAGCATGGTATGCATACACGAAGGGAAGTGCAACGGACGCAAAAAAGCTGGGTGTGAAGTCGATGAAAACACAAATGAAAATACTAGGCCAAGAGCATGAAGACACTGTGAGAAGTATGGTAGTGGTGGGATTGGCATACAACCTTGAAGGGCGATGGAAGGAGGCGGAAGAGCGGTTTGTGCAAGTGATGGAGACTCGCAAGAAGAAACTCGGAGTAGACCATCCAGGCACGCTGGCCAGCATGGGCAACCTGGCGTTGACGTACTGCAATCAAGGCCGATGGAAGGAGGCCGAAGAGCTGTTTGTGCAAGTGATGGAGACTTGCAAGAAGAAGCTCGGAGCGGACCATCCAGACACGCTGACCAGCATGAACAACCTGGCATCGACGTACAGATACCAAGGCCAATGGGGAGCGGCCGAAGAGCTGCTTGTGCAAGTGATGGAGATTCGCGAGAAGAAGATCGGAGCGGACCATCCAGACACGCTGACCAGCATGAACAACTTGGCATCGACGTACTGGAATCAAGGCCGATGGGACGCGGCCGAAGAGCTGTTTGTGAAAGTGATGGAGACGAGCAAGAAGAAGCTCGGAGTAGACCATCCGGACACGCTGACCAGCATGAACAACCTGGCGTTGACGTACTGCAAAGGCCGATGGAAGGAGGCCGAAGAGCTGTTTGTGCAAGTGATAGAGACGAGCAAGAAGAAGCTCGGAGTAGACCATCCAGACACGCTGACCAGCATGAACAACCTGGCGTTGACGTACTG
>ML976712.1:144463-447528 GCA_010015655.1 Bimuria novae-zelandiae CBS 107.79
CGGAGTAGACCATCCAGACACGCTGACCAGCATGAACAACCTGGCGTTGACGTACTGCAATCAAGGCCGATGGGGAGCGGCCGAAGAGCTGCAGGCGCAAGTGATGGAAACGAGCAAGGAGAAACTTGGCGTGGACCATCCAGACACGCTGGCCAGCATGAACAATCTTGCCATGACGTACATGAATCAAGGACGATGGGATGCTGCTGAAGAGCTGCAGGTGCAAGTGATGGAGACTTTCAAGAAGCTTGGAGTAGACCATCCAGACACGCTGACCAGCATGGCTAACCTGGCGTCGACGTACAGGAATCAAGGGCGATGGGATGCTGCTAAAGAGCTGCAGGTGCAAGTGATGGAGACGCGCAAGGAGAAACTCGGAGCAGACCATCCAGACACGCTGACCAGCATGAACAACCTGACGTTGACGTACAGGAATCAAGGGCGATGGGATGCTGCTGAAGAGCTGCAGGTGCAAGTGATGGAGACAAGCAAGGAGAAATTTGGAGCAGACCATCCAGACACGGTAACCAGCATGAACAATCTTGCCTTCACGTGGAAAGAACAGGGCCGAGATGCGGAAGCTATAAATCTAATGAGGGAATGTGTACATCTTGGACAACACGTTCTTGGAGTTGATGACCCTCGTTTCATATCTTCCTTAACGATTTTAGCTGCATGGGAGATGGAGCAAGCCGGTGACTTAGCTGGGGGAAGCGTGGCTGATAATGGACAAGATGTAGATTAGGCAGACGTAATTAATGTATTGAATTATCTGGAATAGCACCTGCTAAGCCACCGCGTCTCCGCTAGAACTCGGCAGACTAGCCAGGTTGGGATTGTCAAGACTCGACAGACGATGATTGGTCAGAATATAGGAAGGACATCCTAGCACGACAAGGGTGTCAAAGAATCTTTATGTACACGAAAGGTGAAGGCGGTTTTGCAAGCGACTGTATATTCTAGTTTCTTATGCTTTTTTTCTTAGATTTAAAGATTCTTTATAAGTAGATTTGCTTTATCCCCCTTCTTTAGCTAAGGTGCTGTTTTTTGTTTTTAGTTTATATAAGAAATACTTTACTAGTAAGGTTTCTTAAGATTCTCTTAGAGTTATTTATATATATTTTTTATAGTTTTTGTCATGTTAATCGCTTTCTCCGTCCTAATTACTATAAGAAATATTTAATTAAAGAGATATAGGTGGCTTTCGTAGTTTATATAAAATAGTGTGTATCTAGTTATTACTAATACTTTATTATTATATGCTAGTTGTGCTATAAGTAATAGTGAAATCTAGTTATTCTTCTAGTTATTATAGTAGGTGCGTAGATACGTCTCGATTATCTAATTCGTACGTTCTATTTGTCCGTCCGTCTATAGATAATATACTATAGATAATTTTTATTTTACTCTAATAAGTGCTATAGGCGTTGTCTAGTAGTTTAAGATAAAGAGCTTATCTCTATCGCTAATAATTATCTTTAAGATATCGTAGTATTGTATAAATTAATTTAGAATAAGAAATGCTAGTTCTTTAGCTATAATTACTTTTTAACAAGATAGTAGTTCCACGTATTTAGTAAACTTATAAATAATTACTAATATAGTATTGCATTTTATTCCGTTTAATAGATCTTTTAACTTAGGTAACCTAGTTATAAAGTCTATAGCGATATCTTCCTATAGTACTATAGGTATCTAGATTACTTATGTCTCTTTATACTTAAGGTATGTGGCGTACTTATTCTGTTAGCGACTTATATATCTTTAGATATGTTTTATAATTACTTCCTTTAGATAAGTTCCATCGTTTTCTTAAGTCCTAAATATCTATATACTAGGTTATTATAATATTATTATATTATCTTAGTTTATAGTTCCTTAGGTACTTCTCGTGTCGTAACAAGGAGTTAGTTAAGTTCTGCTATAGGTTTACGAAATCTATCTATATTTTTTATAGTATTATAAAGTAAGTCTTTACCTTTTTTCTTATAAGGTTATTTTATTAGCTAAGTGCATCTGCTTGCCTATTTCTTTTTTCCTACTATATAAATAACCTTAAATTTATATTATTTAGTAGTTTATAACTATTATTATTGTCGCGGTGTGAGTTCTTTTATTATTATAAATTATAGTAAATTTTTATAGTCTGTGTAGATTTTTAGCGTTAAGTAGCTAAGAGTATAGATCCTCTAGTATTTTAATACTCTTATAATAGCGTAAAGTTTTTTATTATATACGTTGTATCGTGTTTCTGCGTCATTGAATTTTCGTGAGTAGTACGTAATTAGGTATTATTTACTATTCTTTTCTTGCTTTGCGCATGCGTCCATCGCGAGATCGCTTACGTCTATCTTAAATTATAGTAGTTCTCCCTTCCGAAAGTAGATAAGTGCTAGTAATATAATAAATGCTTTTTTTAAGAGTTAGAATAATATTCTGCACTTTTTTATCTATGTAAATGGTACATCTTTCTTAGTAAGGTTTATTAAGGGTATCGTGATTTTTATATATTCCCTAATAAATTATTAAATAAATTTATAAAATTTTAATAATTCTTAAATATTCTTCGCGGTCTTTAGTATTAGCTAGTTTTTAATATATTTAATATTGTTAGGTGCTATTTTAATTCTATCTATACTAATAGTATCCTAGAAATTCTAGTTTTTGTACGTGGAATTTATATTTCTTTAGTTTAATTTATAGGTGTGCTCTGTCTAGTGCCTTTAGTACTGTCTATACTTGTGGTACGTGGTCTAATTCGTTTTCGGAGAAGACGAGAATGTCGTCTATATATAATAATAATAAATATATCTAAATAGTTTTATAAAATATTATTAATAAGTACCTAAAATGTTGCTAGTGCAATAGTAAATCTAAAAGGCATAACTATATATTTAAATAGTTTATAGCGTATTCTAAACGCTATCTTCTACTTATTACCTTTCTTAATTTTTATAAGGTAGTATTCGTCTTGTAGAACTATTATTATAAAGATCTTTACTCTTAAGAGTTAGTCTTAGAGTTCTAAGATATTTAGTAGTAGGTATTAATTCTTAATTATTATATTATTAAGTTTCTTATAGTCTATATAGGGTCTTGGTTGTATATTATTCTTTAGTACAAATATAAAAGGATTAGCTACTAGTAACTTTAAAGTTTTAATATATTCCTTTCTAAGGCTTATCTTAATAAATTCTTTTTCTTACTAGAGTTCTTTTTTAGCTTTACTATATAGTAGTCTAAAGGGTGGCGTTTTTCCTTCTTCTAGGTTAATTGTATAATCCTAAAGTTAGTATTTTAAAAGATTTACTTTTCCTTCTCTTTTAGTAAACCTATAATTCCATGCTTAGTAGCATTCTAGAATTTTATAGTTTATATTGTTATCTATCTTCTTACGCTCTGTAACCTGGTGGTTCCTGCCAGCGTCTGCTAAGGGTATTTCCCGTTTTTTAACTGTCTATCGCGAGACTATATTATTAATAGCTCTTTTATCTACTATCGTACTCTACTAATACGTTGTAATAGGCTAGATGCCTTGTTGTACTGTTCCTCGGTGAAACCCTCGGTGAAACCCTTAGTGCTCCTTTAGACTGAGTGGGGCCTTGGAAATCTCTCGAATCTTCTTAACAATAACAGCGCACATATAAGTTTGGCCTTACTTATAGATAGTTTACTCCTTATTAAATATAATCTTATTACTAGGTATTAGCAACCTTTGCGCAGCCCCTTACATTTTGTATTTAATTACCCTTAAGTAGCTGGTGTGGCTGTCCCCTAGTGCTCCACTAACGGACCGATTGCAAGACCTGCTTCCAAGCAGTGAGCAGTGACAAACTAAGCTATGTGGTTAATCCCTAGCCACCCCAACGGAACGACTTGCAAGACCTGCTTCTAAGCAGTGAGCACCACTACGACGAGCGACGCCAGTGCAGGGACCTTAACGGTTGAACGCCTGCCCGAGCACTACAACGAGCGACGCCAGTGCAGGGACCTCTAACGGTTGAACGCCTGCCCGAGCACCACGACGAGCGACGCCAGTGCAGGGACCTTTGACGGTTGAACGCCTGCCCAAGCACCACGACGACGAGCAACGCCAGTGCAGGGACCTCTAACGGTTGAACGCCTGCCCGAGCACCACGACGAGCGACGCCAGTGCAGGGACCTTTGACGGTTGAACGCCTGCCTGAGCACTACGACGACGAGCAACGCTAGTGCAGGGACCTTTGACGGTTGAACGCCTGCCCAAGCACTACGACGAACGCAGTAAGATAGAAACTAGCACTTACTATAGAGCTTTAAACGCTCGACAAGACGATAAAGGATAATTTTAGTAAATAATACTAACACTACTAAACTTAAGTATTAAAGCAATAATATAGTAAATAATAGTATAAATAGGCAAACTTACAGCGCGAATAGCAAGAATTAAAAGTACTAATATCTTAGCACCTACTACGACTACTGCTAATATAACACTTGCGACACCTGTAGCACCTATAACACCTACGACACCTGCGGCAGCGTACGAACCAAAAGGACTTAAGGACCCTAAGGCATTTAATAGAACTCGAAGCTAGTATTTGCTATAGAAATACTAGATTAAAGCAAAGCTAAGGTCTAAGACTTGACAGTTCTATACAGACTAACTCGCGATTAACTACACTTTTAGTTGTATAATAGGCAATGCCAGAGTACGTATCTTCCTATAGGTATCTGTTTACGCCGTAACTAGCACGCTTAATTAGTTCTTTTAGTATCTTAACAGAGCGTTTAAGGACGCGCACATAGCTAAGACTGTAAGGAGTAAGCTTTAGAATATATAGTAGAAAACATATAACGTACGCGACTTTATTTAGGACTTTAACAAGAAAGCTTTAATAGCTAGCCTATTTAACTATACTATCTTAAAGAGCATGTTCCTACACGCTCTTAATTACGAGTTACGGACCACCCTTGTAGGCACTATCTTTCCTAAGAGCACTACGATTAAGGAGATGTAATTACACATTACTACTATATTAGATAATCTATAGCAGTTAAAGCTAAGCAGCAAGAAGAGAGACACACTACTATAGAATACTACCTTAAGCAATGTTTCTGCTAATCCTATAGACTAGAAACTAAGTAAAACATAGATATAACAAGCGAAATAGGTCCCTTAGAAGGAGATTAATTAATAACGCGATAATAGATTATGTTTATAATGTAGAAAGAAAGGCCACTAAATTAAGTCTTATACTTTAAAAGCTACTTAGAATCCTAAGTAATAGCTAACTCGAGCCGCGAAAGCGAAAACTAAATTAAAGGTAGAAGATAATAATAACGCGATAGTAGTAGATAATAATAAGTTAAAAAAAGAGTAGCTCCTGGTCGAAGTCGCGATCAGGAGCCTTCACGAGTAAGCAAGAACACAAGGACAAAATAGGATAAGTTTAAAAAGAAAAACATGCTAGCACCCCCGCTTACAGTACATGTACTAGTTAATTAAACTAATTACACTTTAGCACTAATTAACTCTAGATATCTCTCTTACGCCCTTATAACCTGTTTCTTTATAAGACGAGCCAAACTCGAGCGCATAGCGATTCCATGAAAGCCTATTATAAGGGTAAACGATTAAGTTAGCTAGGTTAACGAAGTTATAAAGTTTACGTTTAATATAAATAGCTGCACCGAGACTAGATTTGCGTATATCACGCTAAATAATACTAAAGAGGACATTATCCTAGGACGTTTGTAAATAAATTAGAACTAAGTTACTATTACTCCTGCAAAGAAGTCAATATACCTGTACGCTCTAGGTATTAGAATCCGTAGTTAAGAAGGCAAGGCCCACCTACTAGAGATTTAAGAGGTTAGCGCCACAGAATTCTAGCGATTAATAAAAATAGCTTAGAGCAAAAACAAGAATTTAGGGGGAGCCGTAAAGATATTCGCCGCCTCGCTAGTAGATATTAACAAGGCCTTAGCGCCTAAGCTAAAGATCGACGTCCTATCTCTAGTTCTTAAGTACTAGAGGAAGCATATAACGCTCTTTAATCCTAAGGAAGCGAGCAAGTTACTACCACATTAACCTAGAATTAACTACGTAATTAAGCTAGAAGAGAAGGAAGAGAAGAAGCCTAAAGCCCCTTAGGGACCTTTATATAACATGTTAAAGGGAGAGCTTCTAGTGCTACGGAAGGAACTTACATCTCTGCTTAACAAAGGTTTTATACAAGTAAGTAATTTACCTGCTATATCGCTAATCCTATTTGCAAAGAAGCTAGGAGGTAGACTGCGACTATGTGTTAACTACAAAGCACTAAACGCCTTAACAAAGAAGGACTAGTATCCCCTACTACTTATCTACGAGACTTTAAACAATATTATAAAGGCGAAGTGGTTTACGAAACTAGACGTTATTATAGCCTTTTACAAGATCCAAATCCGAGAAGGGGACGAGTGGCTTATAGCTTTTTAAACACGCTTTAGATTATTTAAATAGCTTATTACACTATTTAGACTAGCGAATGCCCCTAGCACATTCTAATAGTATATTAACTAGACACTCCGCGAATATTTAGACGATTTCTGCACAGCGTATCTTGACAATATCCTTATCTACACAAACGGTTCTCTCTAGAAACATTACAAGCAAGTTGACCAAGTGCTTATATAGCTAAAAGAAGCTAGGTTATATCTTAATATTAAGAAGTGCGAGTTTAAGGTTAAGATTATAAAGTATCTTAGCTTTATTATTAAAGCTGGGAAGGGCACACGCATAGACCTAAAAAAGATTAAAGCTATTAAGGATTAAGAGGCGCTAAAGACTATTAAGGGCGTACAAAGCTTTCTAGGCTTTGCTAATTTCTACTAATAATTTATCCGAAATTTTGGCCAAATTGCCGCTCCCCTTACAAGACTTACAGGCAACGTTACCTTCAGATAGACAGCAGAGGAACAGAAGGCCTTCGATACACTTAAGAAAGTCTTTATATCTAAACCAGTGTTGGCCTAGTTCCAAGCAGACCGCGATACAGTTATAGAATGCGACTTGTCTAGTTATGTCACTGCCAGAGTACTATCTTAATATAATAAGAACGGAATCCTACGTCCCTGCGCCTACTTCTTAAGAAAGAACACGCCTGCTAAATATAACTATAAAATCTATAATAAAGAACTACTAGCAGTTATTAGAGGACTTAAAAAATAGGATACTAAACTTTAATTAGTGGAAAAGTTTAAGGTGGTTACTGACCACAAGAACTTAGAGTACTTTATGAAGCCCCGAATGTTAAACGAGAGACAGGTTCGCTGGTCGCTTATCCTAGGCAGATATAATATAGAGATCCTCTATAGGCCAGGCAAGCAAAATATCCGAGCAGACGCATTATCCCGGCGAGAGCAGGATCTACTCGCAGACACTAGCGATAACCGACTATAGAGGAGACTCGTATAAGTCTTAAAGCCCACTACATCGTACTATAAGGAATTGGATAACACTAATAAAGAGACAAGTATTATAGTAATGTCTATAAAAGTTTATGCTCTACTCGCCGCAATTTAAGGAAATACTTAAGAAGACACACGAGATCAAGATACTATTAAGAACCTCTAAGTTAAGTTAATTAAGAAAGACCTAGTTTATTAAGAAGCACGCTAAGCTATAGAAAGCAGATAATAGAAATTCCCTATTACACTCTAGATTAAATGCTTAATTATAGAATGTAAGGTTAAGGACCAAGTGCTCTACTTCCGAGGACAAAAATAGGTACCAAACCACGAACCCCTACGAACGTCTATTATTAAGCAGATACACTATTCTGTGGCTACTAGGCACCCTAGCAGAGAGATTACATACAAGATAATTGCAAGAGACTTCTTTTGGCCAGGAATGTCTAACGATATTCGACGATATATACGGAACTGCGATACATGCGGAAGAATAAAACCGTAGAGAGATGGTCTGCAAGGCTTTTTAAAACCCCTGCCAGTGCCCAAACAAATCTAAAAGGAGATCTTAATAGACTTTGTTAAGGGCTTACCAGAGAGCAACGGCAACACAAACCTTATAGTTATTACTAACTACCTAAGCAAAGACGTCGTGTTTATACTACTAGTAAACTTAGAAATAAAGATAGTAGTGTAAGCGTTTATCACGTATATTATTGCCTACTATTAGATTCCTAATGCAATTACGTTAGATCAAGGCAGCTAATTTATTAGCGTATTCTAGATAAGACTCTGCGAGATTCTTTAGATTAAGCGGCGATTATTCACAGCATTCTATGCTTAAACTAATAGAGCAACAGAGCGCATGAATAGCACATGGGAGACATACATGAAAGCCTTTATTAGCTGGGCTCAAAATGACTGGGCACCTCTCTGCCCGCTAGCACAAATTGCAATTAAAGGACGAGACGCAATAACGACAAGGATGTCTCCTTTCTTCCTTTAGCATGGGTATAATATCAACCCACTATAGCTAGAGATACCTGCGGGCGCCAATCGCAGAAAGTACACTACACATGAGAGGTCTGACCGCGAGAAAGCCGAGTCTATTATCACTAAACTACGCTACCTTGTAGAACTTGCGCAAGCATCTATGGCACAGGAATAGCAAGAGCAGGAACGTTAAGCCAATAGGCATCGCCAAGAAGCGCCACACCTCCACGTCGGCGACAAAGTATAGCTAAAATTAGATAAGCAGTTTGCTACAGGCCGAAAATCAAAGAAGCTAGACTAGAGGAGCGCGAAGTACATAGTTATTAAGGTAATAAACACGCATACAGTTTAACTAAATACACCTTTAGGCCTTTATAATATTTTTTATATTAACTAACTCTAACTAGCAGCATTAGACCCCTTACTAAGCTAAATAAAGGACGACGACTAGCTACTGCTAATTTAGGTAGATACTAATGGCGCAGATATATAGGAAGTAGAAGATATATTAGCAGAAGTGTGCTAACAACGCGGACGGGGATAGAAGTGGTAGTATAAAGTAAAATAAAAAGGCTACTACCTACCAACTATAGAGCTAGTTAAAAACCTCTAAAACACTAAAGCGAAGATTTAATAGGAGCAATTTATAAAGCTGTATTAAGACCCTAATACACGACTTCTTCCTGCAGGGTTTCGGCGTGGATCTAATAACCTTTATCTAGACGCCATAAGAGAGGAGGGGGGTAATGTAATAGGCTAAATGCCTTGTTGTACTGTTCCTTAGTAAAACCCTTAGTGAAACCCTTAGTGCTCCTTTAGACTAAGTGGGGCCTTAGAAATCTCTTGAATCTTCTTAACAATAACAGCGCATATATAAGTTTGGCCTTACTTGTAGATAGTTTGCTCCTTTTCGAATACAATCCTGTTACCAGGCATTGGCAACCTTTGCGCAGCCCCTTACATACGTAGGCTTTACTTATAATATATAATTATAGTGCTTAAAAAATAGCTTCTTCCTTTTTTAATTAATTATAGGGCTGTGTTTTCTTAATTAGGATAGTTTTAAGATTATATCGTAATTAGCATCTTTAATAACGTTAATAGTAATTAGTTCTTAGTATCTATAAATCTTAAAAGTAATCTTAATTTTATATTAAATTCTTACTTTGCTAGGCATTGGTTACCTATTCGCGAAATAAATAGTATAGTGTATAGCCTTTTTATATTTATAGAGTCCTGCTCTATTAAGTGCTTTTCTTAATATATAGCTTTTCTATGCTCTTAAGTCTTGCATGGCTTTTATCCATGTTCCTTTAAGCTATACTAGTAGCTTAATTAATGTCTAACTATTAGTAACGTATTGGATCAGTGAGCTGTACAGATTAGTGAGCTGGATAGAATTTCTTGGCAACGAACACCACAACTACGACGCGTAATAGCTTAATACCTAAAGAGAAATAATACTTAGTAAGAAGGCAAGATTAAGCTTACGCTTTAAGGATATAATAATAGCTAATTTTAAAGCTTAAAACGCGCTACTAAAGTATATAGCGTGCCTTTATTAACTTTTTATTAATAATATAATAAAATTATTACGCACGCGAATACTTGTCCTAGCTTTTAGAAGCTTATTATAACTAAAGAGTAAATAATTATTTAATATATTTTTAACTTTAATTCGCGAGGATTCGCGCTCTAGCTATGCGAGGTGGTAGATATAGCGGATAAGCTACTAGGTGCGCGTAATAGATAGCTAGTAGGTAAGAAATAGCTAGCAAGATTTATAGAGTGTATGCCTAAGCTTAAAATAGCCTTTAATTAAGGAAAGGATAGGCAGAGAATACTATAAAAATATTTAAAATAATTAGTATATAGTTTAAGCTTATAGACGAAACTAAAGCTAAGTATAGCGTTTAAGATAACAATATATATAACTTTAATAAATCTAGTATCTAAATAGGTGTAATTAAATTTATAAAGGTTATTACGGGCGTAAAAAGACGTGCTTAACTAGATCTTATTTAGCTAGGTAATTAAAAGTAAGTAATACTTATTTAGAGTATTTACGATGTAGGGTACGCTATTTTACCCTTTATTATTTATAAAGGGCGCGTTTACATCTCTGCGTAGTATAAGGAGACGTCTATACCGCGCGATTAGAAGCTCTTAGTCTCTAAAAATAGCTAAATAAATAACGCGCTTAGTTTAGAGTAGTTAAAGTATTTTAACGCGCATATAAAGGCGCGTTAGGTAAAAGTATACTAACTACTAGAATTAAATAGCTATAAGAGGTATTTTAATTAGAATTTTAAAGACTATTATATAGAAAATAAGATCCTTACGCTCTACATACTAGCTTATTTATTATATATCTTTTAGCGACTTAATATAGTTTATTTCTTATTATTAAAGTAAAAGTACTTTTAACGGGTTTAAGACTTAGCGCGCTAGCGTGTTTTTTATATTAATAAAAAAGGTTTTCTACTAGCCTTTAGAGACGCGTTTTTTAACTGTTTATAAAAGAAATCTATAAGAAGGCCTTTAAGGCATCTAGACTAGTCCCTTTTAACGCTATAAAGGCTATTAACTACTTTAAAATATAATTACATATCCTGCTAGAACCCCTTGTATAAAAAACGCCGTGGTAATTAAAAACTCTAAGTAATATAGTTAAATTTAGATTATAATTAAAGCTTATACGTAATTCTATTACTAGCTCTTTTATAGCTTAATTAAGGTTTATATAGCTTATTAAAAGTGCTTAACTAATAATCTATAGCAGCGCGCTTATAAAAGACTACGTTATTAAGCTTAAAAAATAATTAGACGCGATAACTATGCGTAAATCGCGTAAATAAAAATAGATTTAGCATAGTAAAATAATAAAGTATAGCACTATAGTAGCGTAGGTAGCTACTACAGCGTCTATAGCGCCTTAATAGTCTAAAAAGACTCGTGATGGGGATGGTTAAGATAGGACTTAATTAGGTGTACAGCGCTATAGAAGCTATAGAGGGACTAGGCACAACGCGCGAACGTGCTAGGCAGATATAGTAGAAGATTCTAAGTTAAATAAAAGTATAGTGTATATAAGTTCTCTCTTTAATAGTGATGATAGTTTGTGATCTGTAGTTATGATGTTCGTTGCCAAGAAATTCTGTCCAGCTCACTGATCCAATACGTTAGTATTTAATTTTTTAAAAGCGTTTTCTCGCCTAAGCCTAGGTCTAAAAAAACACGTTTTTAATAAGTAGTTCTATAAGTCTTAGCATTTCTTTTTTATTTTATAGATATTTATTGTATCTTATTTATAAATAGATTACTTTACTAAACTCCCTTTCCTCTACTTTATCCTAACGTACTAGCTCTCTATAGTAGTTTCTTAGTCTAAATTCTGAAAGTGCTTTATCCTATTTATATTTTTTATAGTCTAGGTAGAGTTATGTTTGCGATTCTATTAATATATAATTTTTATTAATTAATATTAATAGTGCGTTGTTAGTAGTATTATTTTAGATGCAGAAAGTACTTAGTTTTATGTTTATTTTAAAGGTATACGTTACGCTTTATAATTAAGTAATTAAACTATTCCTATTAGTATTATTATTTCTATTTTAATTTTTTTTTTGTTTTTCTGTATAGTGCGTGGTGTATTAATTATATATAGAGTATTTCTATTAAAGGATACTATAGTTAGGGTTTTAGTAGTCTAGGTAGTACTTCAGTTTATAATTATTGTCGTCTATAATATATGTCTTGCGTAGGTCCTAATACTTATAATTATAGTCTATAAATTCTCTTGCAGCCTCGCTAATTAGGTTAGTTTATTTTAGTAGGTACGTAACGTATTTAGTTTTTATTACTATATTTCTAAAGTCTCCTTCTCTAGGTTATTATAGCTCTAGGAAGTTAAAGACGTTCTATTATTTAACTTCCTCTAGAGGTTGTCTTATATTTAGGTGTAGTATAGGAGATTATTGTATTAGCTTATTTTTCTTATTTAAATCTTTATTATTAGCATCCTTATATATATAGAAGTCTAGCGATTCTAATTGCTTTAAGTCTTTATTTAGGATATTAGATTGCGTAATAGTAGGTGTTACTTGCTATTCTTCGTCGTCTAACTCTTTGTTAATAGTTATTATATTTAATTATCTAATAACCTTATTCTTAGATCTGCAGCTCCTGGCTATGTGGCCTAGTTTGTCACATGTATAGCAAAGGCGTGCCCCAGTCCCTTATCTGTAGGTTCTATCTAGGGTACATCCTTAGTTAGACTTATAAAAGTCTTTAGCCTTTCCTATCTTTTTCTCTATTATATTAACTTGTTAGTACTAGATTCCTTCTATTAGTTAGTAACTATAGTTAACTTAGTTTTTTTTACTATAGTTACTACTTAGAGTTATAATAATTAACTTTTATTATAGGTGCTTTACAACTTTTTCTTTTATTTTAGTTCTAGGGTAGGTCTTATTTTAGTTTAAACTATTTATTATTAATTTATGTTACTTCTACTATAAGTTCTTATAAGGTATTAGTCTTTAATTTATTACGCAACAGTTCTTCGCGTATATATTATTTTAATCTTTTATAAAATATTGTTATAAGACTAACGTTATTTTATTTAACTTAGTTAGTGTTCTTATAGAATTTATATTTATATTTAGCTACTAAATAAGTTTACTTAAATTATTAAATATTTTGTTTAGTAATAGCTTCCTAATTATTAATTCTAAAGTATTATTTAACCTTAATATAAAAGGTATTATAATTTTTTATAATCTTATCTATAGCATCGCCCTCTATATTAGCTCTAGCCAGGTAATAATTAACGTAAGGATAAATCTACTTAAAGGCATCTCCCTTTATATAGGTAAAAGTAAATATAGTCTTATTAGTATCATTTTATTTTTTCTTTATTCTATAAAAGTATAAGTTAAGTTATAAGATCTATAGTTCCATGTAATTATATTTACTATAAAAAAAGTTAGGCTTCTTATAAAAGCTTTTTATTTCTTTACTAGCTATAGTAATACTTACTTTTTTAAGAGTATCTGTTTAAATATTTTTTATATTAGTGAAAAAGGTATTATTAACACTTATATTAAGGATGTTTAAGATATTAAGCCCTTTAGGATAGCTAGTCTTAAAGGAGGCTAGGGTTAGTTCTTAGGTAAAATTATTAGTAATATAAGTAAAGTTATTACTAATAGCTCGCGCTTATTAATAGGGCGTTAGTATTAAGGGTATATATAGTATAATTAAATTAATAAGAGCCTAAGTTAAATCTAAACGCTAGATTAATAAACAGGCTAAATATAAGTATAGAAGGGCCATACTTAGTGTTCCTATATACGTGGCTTGTTCCTGCTCGTTGGCGAGCGCTCTCTGCAGAGCGCTCTCCGGAGAGCAGTCACATGACTTAGCGCCTTGCAGCGTAGTCGCCAATGACCAGTCATTCCTGGCGAATGTCATGAGGGATTAGATACAAAACCGGCACAGCCTTCCCTGGATCTTCAGATCCTAACATATACCCGCGAAGAGAAATATTACTTTATTTAACTTAAAAGTAGTTAAATAGGGCGTTAAAGATATTATTTAGATTACTAATAGCCTTAATACTATTATTATTTATAATTTAGTACTTAGTAGGCGCTAGATCTTGCTCGGAGTTAAAATTAATAAGTTATAATCTATTATCTTTAAAACTAGAGTTAAACAGGCGATAGATAATATATTCTAAGTTAATTTATAATACTAGAATTTTATATTAGGTTATTTAAAGTGCTCCTAAAGGTATGCTAAAGTCTAATTTTAAATATATTATATAGTTATTATTAAAAGGAGTAAACATTTATAGCTTAAAATAGGGTAAGGTTAAATTAGGGATATTAACACTAAAACCTCTAACGACCCCGCAATGTTAGGTCACTACACGTACGTTACGACTAACTTGAGTAGGTAGGTGCTATACTGCAGTTGGTTAGTGTCACTTCTCCATGGAGTTCCATGGAGTTATGGAACGGAACGGATACGGATAAAATATATGGAAATTCTATCTGTGTACATCACTGAGCACCGCTTCTCTTCTTGCACACATTTCACATTCGCATGGGAACCGACTTGCCCAAGAAGCCGCGCCTCTCCCATCGACATGGTGGGCTCACCCCGTACCTCCTTCCTGGCGCCAGACCCATATCACAGGCAGTATCCTCGTACCAAGAATGCGGAAAGCCCTGGACTAACACTACAACCTGGGAAGACCTGGATGGAGTCTGGCGTAAAACGTTCGTATGAGGGGACACTGTTCGCACTCTCTACGGAACAAGAGCCGCGAGTGCAGTTTCAATGCTTGGGAGCGAAGGCCTCCACCCATATCCCGATGTTATGTCGTATACGACCTTCGGCATCCCTTGGCGTTTTAGGGAGGGCAGCCTTCAAAACCCTCAACCACCTATTTCTGCTTCAAGCCCTTATAGGTCCGCTATTCCGCCCATGGAGAGGTCAAATTATGGTAGAACTCTGGTCAATCCTTCAAACAACTTGCTTCCCCCCCGATGGTTGAGTGATCATTTGCGAAATGAGAAGCGCCAGCCCCAGCGGGTTCAACGCGAGCTGGACGCTGCTCGCCGGTCTAATCGCCATGTGTGGGATACGTACGAAGGAGTTTCATATTTGCATTCAGATTTCACCGGCAAGTCAGACAACGGAAAACACGCAAACCAAGGGATGCAGAAAAGACTGGGCGAAGCACATCGGAACAGACATCCCCATCTGGAATAGGCCGGGATGATAACTCCAAAGAGAACGCGAATTCTTTGCCGTTTGTGGTTTAACGAACATATGATAAAGGGATCATTGAACAAAATCGAAATATACGCTACTCCAGACACTTGTTATACGCTTAACGTCGTCTCGGAGGAGTTTTTGAACCGACATAACCTATCGTTCAACACCGACGGGCCATCAAATGTCAGACTACCAAACAGAAAACTGGTCCAATGCCTTGGAAACATTGTTCTTTTCTTCAGTTTCGAACATGGACGCCAAAAACACCCTCTCAGGTACACTGTCATGCGCGATTGCGTTCATGATGTTGTCCTGGGTGCCTCGTTCCTTGAGATAACTCAAACATTGACCAGATTGAAACAACATATGACATGGCTTCCTAAGGCGCTTTCTGCGGCGCCATCGTTACGTGTCTGCTTTGTCGAGGCACCGCAACTCAATTCCACGCTTAGGAAAACAGTCACAGGTTGTATCAATGACCAGCCGGTATCTGCTTCACCCGACACCGGCTCAGATGTCAACATTATGTCTAAAGAAGTTGCTATCCAGCTCAAATTACACATCCACGCGAATCATTCTTGTCAAGTTGAGCTAGTGTTCATTGACGGTTCAACCGTCAGAACACAGGGTGTTATCACTGGTGTGGAATGGAGCTTCCACCCAAAGACACATATGACCCCGTATGGCCAGACTGATGGAGGTACAGCCAATTTCGACGACATTATTGACAGGCACTTTGGTCAAGATGCTACGGCAAACGTCACCTTCATTTGCGACTTCTACGTCTTGGAAGAATTGACATCGCCTATCATACTCAGCTCTGACCTCCTTCTCGGGTCAAATGCTTTTGAAGCATGTGTAGAAAATTTTGGTGTCGCAAAGCAATCGCAGAAACGACCTCTGGAGGAATACGATATCTGTTACATAAAGGAGAAGAAAGCACGTCGCTCTTGGCGCGAAGTTATACTTGGAAGACCAGCGAACGGTACATTCGCCTACACCGCTATTTCTCATCGTTATCTGACGTGTGATAGGTACTGTGCCAGCTCATGTCCTTCAGTCAACCGCGAGGGACATTGAACTCCGCCTCCGCGGCGAGGAAGCGGATCGCATCGCTAATCCTCCACCTAGTGAACGAGCTGCGGCATCGCAGACAGAGCAACAGAGGGTTCAGCAGTGGGAGCAGAATCAGACGAATCTACAGGCTGCAAACCCTCAGCAGTTGTCCCCAAACTGCGTGCAAATTACGACCTAATACCCCATTTACAGAAGGATTGTACCAACCCTACCAGATGATTCGGATTCTGTCAACTTTGCGAAAAGGTGAAATCTCATTGATGCCATGTGAGATGTTTAGCAAGACAGTGCTCAGGGATCACCTGCAGCTATTTGAGGTATATACCAAACGCGATGCTCAACTTCAGCGCTTTTCCTTTCGCGGCTTCCTCTTGTCACCTTCCTCGTTTTCTCCATCAAGAACTAACCACAAACTTCAATAGTAGGATCACACGGCCAATTTTGCCCATACTGCGGCAACCACTGCGCCGTTGGGCTCGTGCTCTGCTCCCTCAGTTCCCAAATCCAGCGCCTGCCCTCAATCTCCTTGATCACGAAATACGCCGCATTTGGATAGTTCGTCGCAACAGTCTGGCCCCGAAGCACACCGCCATTGTATCCCATTCCCGTCACCTGACCGCCCTTGCTCTTAGGGTCCCATGCATCGGGCGACGAAACGTAGTAGTCGCGCCATTGCTGCCATCCCGTACCGTAGTTCTGTCCGATTACCTTGCTGAACATCGTATACACGGCCTGGAACCCATCGTAGTTGTACCCGGTGTTGTTGAAGCTGAAGCGACCGTCGGGGTGGAAGGCGGCTTTGTAGCCAGCAACCCAGTTCGTGTCGTTGGCGGCTTCGGTGCGGGGGTAGGGGTAGAATGCTAGATGGCGTTGTTAGCTTCCAGCTCAAGTCCCAGAGTACGGAAAAGGTCGATTGGTGGTCCGGGGTAAAGGGTGGGAAGGAGGGACGCGTACCGAGGATCTGGCACTCTACCCAAGCAGCGAGCTGCACGTTCCGAGCCGTCGTTGCGTTTTCGGCCAGCTCGCATGCGGTGTCGGGATTGATGGTCAAGCGTGCGGCGGCGGCTTGGCTAGGAAACGGTGAAGGTGGGACGCCGGGACGGTACAGGGTGTCGGCGGACACGGCGGCGAGGCCACTGGCGGCAACTACATCAAACATATCAGCATATATGTTCTAAACACTCTAACACAAAACGAGGGTATCCTACGCAGAATAGTAGACCAGAGCATCTTGAAATTGGAGAGTATCCAAGCAGGCTCGTAGAACTCGATTGCTCTGAGACTGAAATCCATGGTGACTTCCATGCTCGACATATATATCTGATTTTTCTACAAGTCGCGCGAGAGCACGTTGTAGTCGGAGATTAGTCCTGTTGGCTCCAGTACATTTTTTATACTAGCGAGGGTCGACTAGCAAGGGCGGACCGGCTAGCATGTGGGGCAGGTGCTAGGGCAGCAAAGCGCATACCCAAAGTAGGCCGACGGAAAGGAGGAGAGCCGGGCATGTCCGGTAGACTGGCGGATGGGATTGGCGTGTTGGATCTGGTCTGGTGATGGAATGAAATTGATCTTTTGGGGTTGGGCGTAGAGCTTGAGATGAGTGAGGCGAAAGTCTTCGGTTCGGTAGTAGAAGTGTTAAAAAACGAAGCGAAGTGTTATAATAATCTTCTATAAGATGGTTAGGATAATCACTGGGCGCTTTACCAGAGAGAGAATACTAATCCGACTAAACAGAGGAATTTGGCGGTGACGAATGAAGATGCGTCGGGCTTTGGGGGCCGCGACTATGTTTTAGACTAGGACGGATTAGGTGAAGGCGAGTCAGTTCGCCGTATCGGTTAGTTCCTCGATTAGCGCTTCGGAAGATACTAGAGGATAGTTGTATACTGCTTGTAGTATTCATTCCGAGTTAAAATGGTTGACGAAAAAGGTAGATGCAGGTGAAATATCACTGAGGTGGCAGGCCAGTTTTGGGAGCCTCCAGATGATTCAGTTACTTTCTCGACCGGCGTTTGGAATGAAATCCTTTGGCAAAATACACTGTGGAGGAATCTTATCCAATGTATTTCAAGCGGACTATCAGAAGAAACGTTGTCAAATGAAGATAAGGGCACCTGCCAGGAGCGCAGGCTGCCGTATTAAAATTTCGAAGTGAGCTCCAACGGCAGAACAGCAGGAAAAAAAGAACAGGAGAGACCGTACGCTGCTACCGAATATTGTGGAAGTACTAGGAAAGCATTGCGCTGCCAGCCATATCGAGCATATGGCGTAACGTGTACTCTGGAACGTCATTTTCCTCCTGGAGGTACAGCTGGTTCTCAAGAGGTACAATATCCGGAGCCGCTGACAGCGCCAGTGGAGTCAGCAGTACTTTGACTCGCAGCTTTGGACCCGGTGGAATACTACCCAATTCACGGAGAAAATGTAAGAGAAACGCAGTCTCCACTTCGTCTTCGCTCTCGCGGTAGCCTAGCCCATGCGCGATAATGAATACAGTCTGGCTAAAAGGGAGGGCCTCGAGGACTTTGATGAAGAGTGCACTGAGGTTATTTGGCTCGTATTGTGAGATTCTCAAGGTTGTTCCGTCGAGAGCTACGTTGGTCGTGTATTGCGATAGCTGGGTAGATAAGGCTACGCAGCATCCAGAACGATCCACGAGGATAGTCGATCCCAGTCATGCCGCAGAGAACATGCAAAACAGCTGCATTTGTGGAGCCTGAGAGAGTCTGAACTCCGGATAAGAAGGCGGAAGTACTTGCAACTGTTGGGTCTACCGGAGTACGGCGTAAGAGCAGGATTCCAGAATTCGTCGAGCGGATCCAGTGCGTAAACTGGGAGCTGTTCAAGACTACTTGAAGAAGACTCGAATTCTCATGGGATTCATGCGCAGCAGTCGCTATGGCTTGAGAGAGGGCTTACTCCGGAAATTTTCTATCGGCGTTCAGGAACAGAAGCAATGCATCTTTGCCAGGTTGTTGTAGCGAAAGGTGCGTTGTAATCAGGTAGGCATTGGCTGATGAGGCAAGCAGTGGTTGCATTACAAGGACTTTTAGTGGAGGTGGGGCTGGAGCGAGCTGTAGCGGCGATGTGGGCGTCACTGGTCGAGAGATAGCTTCCTCAATTCGATTCAGTCGATCCATTATCGTTTTCCCTGATTTCGTGTCAGTAAGGTTCTCCATAAACTAATTTCTATACCGGTGATACCCAGGATCTGACGAATGTTTGATTTAAAGAGTTCTTACAGCCCTGTGTTGTTAATATGTTCGAGCAGTTGGTTCGTCACACTGGTCTTCGCTTCTAGGGTGTGCAATTTCTGTCCCATTGTAGGAAACTTGAAACGATTAGCGATATCTATATACCAGGAATACTTTTACTTACCATTTCATTCGTGCTCACGTTCACAATCTGATGGCATTCGTTTGCTACACGCCGGAGAGTATCGGCCCTGTTCCCAATGGCGCCAATGATACCTTCGAAGTTTTTCACGTAATCAGACTGTTTCAGCAAAATCTTGAAAGCTTTATCTATATTGATGTCAATTGTTGGATTGTGGAAAATCGGAGAAGACCTACGACGTGCGCGCTGATCGAACCAGGTAACCATCGTCTCCACCGCATCTAGTATGGCGATTGAGAGTTCTGGGATTGATCTTCGCAGTTTCAGTTCCTGGAGTCTATCGAAACGGTCACTGAAGAGATGGAAGGTTCCCTGTGCTTCTTCGAGTGTCTCCAAAAGCAAATCTATGCATGTCAAAATCTCGGTAAGAGCCTCTTCCTTGCAGTGAATGCCTGTTACGGCGGAGTTAGCTAGGAATACCCATAGAACAAGTAAATTAAGTGAACATGGAAGGAATTACTCCCAGAATTAGCTTGAGTCCTCCGCACACAGTAGATCCATAGTCAGAGTTCGAAAGCAAGTCCACCCAAGGTCCCGCGGAGGCGGATCTCGAGCTGATGTATCTACCAAGTCGGCGAAATGAACCCCGCTTGCCTTTTTGTTTCTCTTCCCATCGCTCTTTCGCATCTGCGAGTTCATCTAAAACATCTTGCCAAGATGCACGTTGCGAGCTGGGACTCTGTATGCCTTGCACTCTTTTTGCGAAGTCTCTCATCAGCTTTTCGCAACTTGTCGCTAGAGTTTCGAAGTCCCTTTCAAGCTGGTGAAAGCTCCTGATTGTACCATTAGCTGTAGACACCGGCGCGTCGCTGTTGTCACGAACGTTTCTTCCGCCGTATCACGACTTCCTGGAACAGCCATCACCAACTTTTAGAATCTTGAGAAAAGTAGTAAAATTACGAAATTTTTATCCCGTTTATCTCACTTTCACCTGAAATTCTACTCCTAGCCATCCTCAGGCACCGCACGCGTGCGGTAGGTTAATAATAGCAATAGAGACGCCTTAAAAGCCCCTCCTAAGGGCCTCTATAGCGACTCGCCCCCTAGACCTTAAGTCTGCGTGGTAGACTAATATCCAGCACCCCTCTAGGAAGCGCTAATAGACTAATGTCTGCCCTCCTAGACGCTTTTCCTTTAGTGGAGGCGTGCCTACCCGCCTAGAAGCTACTACAGAGATAGCAGCTAGTGCCCTTAACTCCCACCTTATAGCTACGCGCAAGGCGGTAGAGACTAAAAAAAAAGTTATAATAGCTATAGCTAAAGCTATTAACTACTATATTACTAATTTTAAGCGCCTAAAGGAGCTAGTAGCTGCCTCTACCCTCTATAATTACCTTATATAGATACTAAAAAATTTAGCCACGCTAAGCCTTCGCCCTAATATAGTTAGGACTAGCTATAACTTAACAACCACTACCTACACTATAGATAGCGATAGCGGTCTTACCGCCTAGCCTTAAAAGACGTAGGCAAGTGTGGCGTCCGCCTTCTACGAAGATAGCAGATACACGACTATAGCTAGCAGTAGGAAATTTACATCTGCGACTAAGTAGTAAACTATACCTAAATAGGTAGTAGACCTACAGATCCTGCTTATAGTCGCGAACCTAGCTAACTAATTAGGCTAGACCTCTGCCTTCGCTATACGAATAGCTATCTATACTGCTATAAGGCTCAATCTTAGCGCTATCCCCACGGCCACAAGGACCCGCACTAGGTGGGCTATCACCCCTACCTCTAATAATATATAATAGTAACTTATAGAACAGGAAAAGAAGGAATTAATAATAAAATCTATTAAAGCTAACAGCGCTAAGTTGCCTACGCGATAGGTTAACTACGCCGTATCTAGAGTACCTAGTAGCTACCACTTACTACTAGGGGAAGACGTGCCCTACTCCCTCTAGATAATAGCGGAAGAGGCCTATATATAGACAAAATAACACCCTATAAACTGCTGCCCCTCCTAACACGGCCCTAATTAATTTAAACACACTACCTAGATAGTGTCCTTTAAAAAGCCTGCGGCGGCTTTTTGCCTCTTTAGTGCCAGCGACCTATCCCGCGAGATAAGCAAGAAGCAGGCTATAGAACGCTATAACCCTAGCTATTAAGGCTATTATAACGCGGCACGCTACACACGCGCACCCCACTATTATAACTATAAAAAAAAATCTAGTAAGCACGAAGGCCTAATAGGAGATAACTACGCTTATAAGTAATAATACCCTAACTATCGCGGCCTACACACCGCAGACAACCCTACCTACTTAGTTAAACCTAGGCGAGTAAATAGTCGCATTATTTAACTAACTCGCCGCAAAATAGTAACACTAAGACACGCTAGATAAAAGGCCTTTAACTAGCTATATAACTTATAGCCTTAACCCGAGCTCACCGCCTAGGGCCAAGATACCTCCCCTAGCAGAGAAGATAATACCAGACTAAAGCAGGAACTAGTGGCCCTAAGCCATCGTCCCCTAAGGGGACCTCAACAATTAACCCCGTACCCTGATACCTCCTCACGATAAGTGGCCCCACGCTTATTAAGTAGGCCTGTACGATCCTCTGCGCTAATTAGCGATAGCCTAAACCTCGCCGCACTCTCTACTAGAAGCGTAAGACAGGATAATTATATCTAGTTTTCCTTATAAGAGGACTAGACTATAGACAAATCTTTAAGTTAATAAGGAACAACCGCCGCAGACTTACCCTATATAAAGACCTTAATATTAAAGTATACTAAATAAATATTAATAGAAGTAGCTTAGCACACATAGCCGCCCTTAAGATCGCTTTTATAGAGGGCATTAACATTATTTATATATAAGAGCCAGCTACCTGGCTAGGCACACGCACTTTAAACCACCCTGGCTATAACTTTTACCTACTAGTAGATAGCTAGGATAGCCAGGAGATCTAGGAGGTAGAACGCCCCTAGGTCCTTATCTTTACCTATAAGGGTAATTAATTAAAAATTACACTACGCACTCTACTTTATAACTAGGATATATAGTAGATTAATATTAATAAAATTTTAATACTTAATGCTTACTAGGCGCTATAGACTACGCCTGTTCTTAACTATATTACCTACCTTACCCTACCTAACAGGTGCCTTGCTAGGGGCGACCTTAACGCTAAATATAATATATTTAAGCCTAGAGCCACGACTACACACGGCGGTGCTGAACTAGCCTAATAAGCTATAAATAGCAGCATGGACTATATTGGCAAGCCTAGAGTTCCCACCCACCGTGCGGGGCATGTTATAGACCTCTCCTTTTATAACATCCCCTTCGCTACCACAGCTATACAATCGGACATGAACTACGGCTCAGACCACAACACGCTAGTTACTATAATACCTAAAAGGGGACAGGAGCCGCTTGACTAGTTCTAATATAGGGTCCCTACTATAAAGCTCCTGCTATTTATTAACGTTATCGCTAATAGGATAAAGGGCACTCTTAGCTTAGACAGGCCACGCACCTACAAGCACGTTAACAAGCGCGTTACTACCTTAGAAGAAGTCCTTACTAACGCCCTAAAGATGGCAGGCAGGAAGAAAAGAGGGATAGGCTATTTAGCGCCCTAGTAAACAGACGCCTGTAAACAAGCTTACTAGGCACACTTAAACTCGCTAGACAGCCACACTAGCTAAGGCCCTTTTAAGGAGACGCGCACTTTCCTAGCAATAGTCTATAAAATAAAGAAGGAATACTAGTAACACACTATAGATAATATAAAAGATAACTAGGAACTATTCTAAATTATTAACTAGTATAAGCTAGAACCTACTAGAACCTAGGCACTAATAGTCTTTAAAGGCATAAAGGCGACTAAAGACAAAGATAAGGCTAAGATGCTTCGACAAGCACTGCTCTATAGATTCACGGCGAAGAACGACCTACCAAAACTACCCTCCCTACAAGAGAACCCCACTATCCCTTAGGACACGTACCTATTTATTAAAGAGACGGAACGCTACGTGATTAAGGTCTCTAGCACCTTACTAGGCGCTAATAGTATAACTATCTAACTGCTTACAGCATGCTAGAACTATATTAAATAGTACGTTTGCGACATCTACCGCGACCTACTTAAACTTAATTATTATCCTATCGCCTGGACAGACGGGGAGATTGTGTTTATTAAGAAGCTTAGCAAGAAGGACTACACGGTCCTAGGCTCTATAAGACCCCTCGCCATGCTACTCTACTTTAGAAAGAGATTTAAAAGGATTACCGCCTAGCGTATAGCCCACTTAGCTGTGCTGCACAGCGTACTAAGCCCCTAATATAGGGGGGCTCTACTAAAAAGGTTAGCCATAGACTTAATTGCCGCCTTTACCTATAAAGTAGAACTAGCCTTTAGTAAAGGCTAGTACGTTACTATAGTTACTATAGACGTGCTTAGGGCCTTTAATGCCCTCCTCGTTAACTAACTACTATACTAAATAAAAGGATAAGACTAGCACTAGAAAGTCCTTATACTTACGCGTAATATTCTTACGAACTAACACATACTTGTTCGCTATGGTAAATACCAATCTGGCCGCCACCCAGTGGCTTACGGCACCCCACAGGGCTCCCCCTTTTCACTTGTTATCTACATGCTATACCTGGCGGAACTCCTCCTCCAGGACACCACGCTGCAATTCGGATATACTAACAATATCTACCTATATAAAGCCTCTCACAGCCTTAACCTTAATGTTAAACAACTCGCTAAAGACATTTATAAGATTAACAAATATAGCGTAGATAATAAGATTACTTTCTTACTAGATAAGCTTAAAATAATCTACCTTATATGGTAGAAAGGAGACTACGCCCCTCCCTGTATTATTAATAAGAACCTTACTATACACCCTATTCTCCTTACAAGTGAGAATAGGGCCCTGCGCTAGCTAGGCGTGTAGTTTAACTAAAAGCTTATCTTTAAGGCCTACGTCGCGATCCGCGCTATTAAGATAAAGGTAGTTGCATATTATATCTATAGCCTAGCTTAGATTAAACACGGCCCCCTACTAGAATCCCTTCGCAAGACAATGATCTCCTGCGTCCTCCCACGGCTCCTGTACGGCGCGGAGGCCTGGTACAGAGGCAGGACAAAGCCCTCTAGAATTATATGCTAATTAAGAAGCGCTAAGGTAAGCACCTAACTAGGCTAGCACATTAACGCACTTAATAAAGTCTTTAAGTAGGTATATTGTCGCGGTGAGCAGAGCTGGACAGTACGTAGGGAAATTAAAGGATTAAACTAAGGTTATACTATCTAGGAACTACAGAAGATATAGGTGCGCAGGCACAAACAACACTAGTCCTGAATAGGTAGAAGGTAAGTCGCAACCATGCCAAGGTAAGAGCAACTATCTTGTAAGGTAAGGGCCATAAACCGTGACATATATAGAGCTATCGTACTAGCCTATTAGACTACACCTACCACCGTTGTCTTCCAGGACGCAGGACTCCCTTTAGTAATAGTAGCACCTAAGACATATAAGCTTTGCTTCGCGGCATACTTACTAATAATTAATAATAAACACTTGCTAACTACTAGGACCCTTTTACCTATAGTTAGAAGAGGCCAAGGCGCAGGCCTCTTATAAAGAGCCTACTTAAAGGTATAGCAACTCGCACAGATCTTTAACCCAGTACCCTAACCAGAGTTCCGCGCCCCCCACTACTCCCCTAGAAGCCACACTAACCCCACAGGCTAAGTAGCTAAGAAGGACGCCGCCTATTACTTTAAGGAGTAGTAGGCTCTCCTCTCGCTAACCGCTATTATTATCTTCTTAGATAGCTCTAAATAATAGATTAACGGCGTTAAGCACGTCACATATGGCTACGCCGTATATAAAGGGCAGGCCTTTACCCTATAGGGTAATAGCTTCCTTAACCCTAGGTCCTACGTTTTTAATACTAAAGCTATTAGCGCGTGTTAAGGACTCGCCTACACACTTAATACACTCGCCTACTAGCTAAGACGTATATATATATATATTAATAGCACTTTTATTATATAGTGCATAAGAGGCAACCTGTCCCCCTCCTCGTAGTGGGCGTTTATTAGGTGCCAGGAGACAATAGAGAATCTAGACATTACTGTCTAGTGGGCCCTAGGTCACTGCAAATTAGAAGGGAATAAATTAGCAAATTAGCTAGCTAACGACGTAGCAAAGTCCCTTTAACCTCTATACGGCATGGCAGCTAAGCCCACAGTCTTAGGCCTTAAGTTAGACGTCCGCGCCCACACTAGGAGCGCTGAGATAGACTAGTGGCGCGCCCGCTCGCCCAAGTTGTCAAAATGGTACATGCAGTGGGACCTCACTTACCACCTTGTAAAACAGCTAAAGGAGCTCACCCTCTAACGACCAGCGCTTGCTAAGCTGCTGTCCATGCGCACCCGCCACGGACACTACGCCTAGTACCATAAGAAGTTCAGGCACGAAGACGCCGTCACTAAATGCCCCTGCGGGGCAGACCTGGCGCCTGACCACATTGTACACTGCCCACGATCAGTTCGAAAGTTCCGCTACTGGCCGAAACGGCCAGCGTGCCCCCTAAGCACCACCAGGGAGGGCGTGGAATACCTGAAGGCACTTAAGCCAAAAGATTTCCAACTTCTACTGGAGCTTGTTAACCCTATAGAATAAGTCTATATGTATAATAGATACACCCTGACACCTCAGCCTATAGGCAAGAAGACAAGGATTTGGCCCCCGCATGGAGGGGGGCGGACTCTCACAAGCCACTGCAAGAGATGGCAATAGCTACATAGTAAGAAACGCCCTCACCACTTTAGCTAGCCCTAAATGGTTGCTCGGCGCGTCTCCATGCCCCATGGGAGGCTAGAACATTATGTTCCTAGACGTTAATCAATACTACTACTACTACTACGACTTCCTGGAAGGTATCTTCTCAAACGAGAGTCGTAGTGGCAATTTTGCTCTGCCAATACTGGATGCAAGTGTCCGATTCTGTTGTCTACGGAACTCGTCACAACTGCAGCCGAGTGCGATGAGTCTGGTCACGGAGTGTCATATGGTAAATCTCCGGCATCTGAGAATGCCGATTGGACATCGTCATTGTAAACTGTAAAGATCACTTTCACATATTTAATCTACTGCAGTCCTCTTTCACCACCGACATTCGTATAGCGAAGACGACAAGGCGCCCAAAATACGAAAAGAGCTAGACGAGCCCCTTACTGCGTTACCAGAGCGCATCCGCGTCAACTCAAAGTATCTGATCCGGATTCTAAAGGAGGTAACAGGAGATACCTTTGGTGATCGATCCGACAACCCTTTGGTAATTATACGTCCATTCAAGCCGCTATTCTATCACGAAGAGTAGCTACGTGCATATCTGAAGAGGGTGCAGAGCAGTTCCAATCAGAGTGAACCGGAACCATCGACCACCACTCCAGCAAAGGTAGGCATCTGCAAGTGTCTACGGTCAAAATATCGAATGTTAATTGATGCCTTATGGGGAAAATTCGACCGATGCGAATGATACTGATAGCGAAGAAGTCGATGAAGTCCTTAGATGCTTACTCACGTTTCTTGAGGGTTGCAAGGAATATTTTGCTAGTTTCGAACCCGGTTCTCAGCTGACCGATCGAGACGGAATACACGCAGGTGCCAGGGTCAGATATCAAGACCTTTGGCACTTGTTCAGGCCCGGAACGTATGTCAAAGTCAAGAAAAGCCCACAAACTCTGTGTCGAGTTCTACAATCGACATCCGGGCGGGGCTTGCTTTCTAATCCATTAATATTCGGAGACGACGCATGGAAGCTGCCAAATGGTAGGCCTAGGGACAACACTTTCAGCAAATTCGCAGTAGACTTCTACTACATGGACTTCGATGGCAAGAAATGGGGCCCATGTCAACATCGCATTGAGGTGGAGCCATTCGAGGGGACAAAAGAGGTCACTGCATTGGAAATTTGGCCTGCCAAGTACGACGTTCATGCCCAGAATTTATTGAAAAGCAGGAGTATTACCGGGCTGCGCTTTACTCAAGCCAAGCAGGCGAGCCACATGTACTACAAGGGCCGCACAATGATCACAACTCCAATGGGCGAGCCGATCAAGAAAGTTCTCCATGCGGTAGATGTCGACAGTCCAGTCGTGATTGATTTCGACCAACGCTTCAATTCAATCCCGATTGGCGACCCAAGATCGGATGGGAAGAAACTGCACAAGCTACATCCTACGAAACTAGCGAGCAGACACCGTCCGATATGGTCAAATGCAGCACAACCGGCGTATGCGCAACGGCTAACTGTTGCATGAACGAAAACATCATTAACGATTTCCATTGGGATCAACAGCTATCGAAGGATTTTGTGGCGCATAGAGCTAAAAGCTTAAAGGAGGCTGGCCTTACAGAAGATGAGCTCCTCCCGGAAGACGCTAAACTATTGCCCAACAGAGTGTTTGGCTTCATCCTCAGAAGCCGCAAATGGGGTAAGAATGCAAACTTTACATAGTCAACTTCTCGGCTAATGAAACACAGCAAGCTTGCATGTAGATCCACTGAAGCCGGTTAAGGAGGACAAATACGGTTTTGACAGGCTAAAGATCAACGCCGTTCACAAGAGCGTGATTCAGGGACTGGTGCAGACGCACTATGGTGGACGATCTACCGATACCCAGGAGGAAGACGGTTATGGTTTCGACATTGTGCAAGCCAAAGGTAAGTTCCACCGTCGATTCTCTTATCTGTAATGATCTAATCTCGTAGATTAGGCAAGGGCTTAATCATACTCCTTCATGGCGCACCAGGTGTTGGGAAAACATCGACGGCAGAATGTGTTGCCGCGCTGTACGCGAAGACCTTGTTTCCAATCACATGTGGTATGTACTCCCAGATGCGTGCTGTAGCTTAATATCATGCTTAAGCTGCGTAGATGATCTTGGAATGACGCCGTCTGAGGTCGAGGAGCACTTGGACTTCAATTTCCAACTAGCTGAGTCGTGGGGCTACGTTTTACTGCTCGACGACGCCGACGTCTTCCTAGCGGAGCGAGGACACTCAGACGTAAAGCGCAACGCACTCGTATCAGGTACGCTGAACAAATAATGTAAAGAATTGAGACTAACTTTGCCAGTGTTTCTAAGAGCATTGGAATATTATCGCGGCATACGGTTTCTTACCACTAACCGTGTAGGCACCATTGACGAAGCATTCAAGTCCCGGATTCATGTGAGGCTACTTTACGGAACTCTGGACTGGGCTCAGATCCAAGCGATATGGGAAAGCTACATCGATAAGCTCATCAGTCAAGGCCGGGTAGAGACAAACAAGACTTCCATCGTGGCGTACGCTGAGGAACTCTACAACAGACAGGCGGCAAACAATGCGAAAAACCAGTGGAACGGACGCCAGTTACGCAACGCGTTCCAGACGGCGGTCGCAATTGCTGAATACAGCATGCTGGAGGGCGATCAATCAATGGCCAGGAAGCAAAGCCTGTACTAGAACGCCGACATTTCGACATTGTTGCTAAGACCACAGTTGAGCTTGATGAATACCTTCAAACGACGTCAAAGCTGTCGGCAACGAACAATGCTCTGGCAAAAGGCTTGAGGAACGACACGTATCGCGGAATGCCCCAAGTAGATCCCCCGAACACCTCTGCACCTCAGATGCCTTTGCAACAACAGCCTTTCCAGCCTTACCAGGCTATTTACAGTCAGGGTTTGAACAATCTATCGCACCTAAGCGGAGCTTACCCGCCGCAAACTCATGGCGTCCAAATGAATCCGCAGCTACAGCCAGGCCAGCATCAAGGACTCCATACGGGATTCATTGCCCAAAACCATCAAGGTTCGTTACAAGCACAGACAGTCATGCAGCAACCGGCTCATAGCTTCGTGCAATTGCAGTCAACCCCTAATCAGGTCAATCCGAACTTGCAGCAGCAGCCGTCGCAGTCAAATCCGAATCAACAGTACCAATCTCCCAACTATCAGCTAGGGCTCGCACCCTCTCCCACGCCCCAATATCAAGTATACTCGAACATCCAGGGCATAGCTCACCAGGTCCATCACACGCAAGGGAACATAACGGAAACGCAGACTCCTAGGAACATGGCAGACGCACAAACTGTTCCTGGCCCCCAAGCTTAGGCTGTGTAGGCCGTGGTATTGTGGAGAACAGAGTCTTGATTCGTTTGTTAAAGGGTACCGGACCGATACGTTTCCTAGAGCGACTTCAATGTTTTCTTAATTTAACTGTACGTGAGAAGCACAGTCCATTTTTCGACGACAAAGCTCACTGGCATGGGTGCATGGGTGTAGATGACATCATTTCTAGCCGATGTATATTTCTCTAGAAATTTTCATGAAGCAACCATCCCATGCCCTTCAGTTTCCATCACTCGTGGAAGATCCGAACGGGTGCGTCGATGCGGCCACCAAGCGATGAATCAGAGCCCGCTAAGCTCATCCCGCCTACAAGCACCATAGTGAAGAAGGCTGTGTGCAGGAGGAGTATTATCCTTCATCCTTATCTGCAAAGCCGTTGTCGTGCTAGAGGTCGGATATCGCGTGATGTGGCCTTGCTTGCTTACGGAAGCAATGTCTGCAGCAATTATGAGTCCGTATTTGCCGCCAATGATGGTCGCCTTTTCCTTAGAATCTGGTAGAGAGACTACCGCTACCCCGGAAGTGAAAGCAACATATCTAAGAACTGGTCAGATGCCAAGCGAAGAATCCGTTCTGGTCACGTGACTCACTGGACGAATGGAGCGTTGTGCAGACCGCCGTCGAACTTGGGAGGTAGAATGGTAAGAGTGAGATTGGTCGGATCGCCCAATTGCTGCGCTGCTGTACCTGCAGTTCCTGGATCCGTAGATATATCGAAAGGCCGGGTGATCTGCCAGCATTCGATAGTCGACCGTCCATTAGCTGCACCAATTGCGGTGATGTTGAGGTGTTTCTCTTGAGCCGCCGCATTAATGAGAAAGAGCTGAAGAAGGAAGGCGATTAGGCACAGCGTCGTACGGGCGTGGACTCCCATGTTGACAGATGCGATGTACGACAGGCTACAGGGAGATGGTTGGTGAGAAGGCTAAAGATAAAGGCACTCGGGGTGGTGAATTTAAAATGCAACGCTCTTACTAGCAAATGGGAAGGCGCGGTTGGGTTGGCGCTTGCCAGACCCGTACCCCGCACGGATACGAGGAATGCGTTTGCTATTATTCGCCTCAACCCGTAGACGGTTCAGCCCGCGGAAAGCTCTTGCTAAGATTAGGCCTTTTTTGGGAAGTAATATAGCCGGCTACTAGGGTTCTCCCGCAGTGCAGCGGACACGATATCCCGACAATATGGAACGCCATTGAGGACCCCTGTCATACAGTCCACCCGTTCAGCTCTTCCTTTCCATTGCACGCACTACGCGTATATGCCGCTGTTCTCCGCTTACCCATCTACTTGA
This sequence comes from Bimuria novae-zelandiae CBS 107.79, assembly GCA_010015655.1. NCBI lineage: Eukaryota > Fungi > Ascomycota > Dothideomycetes > Pleosporales > Didymosphaeriaceae > Bimuria > Bimuria novae-zelandiae. The sequence goes on from ML976712.1 coordinate 175,605, forward strand.
TATCAGCCTGGCCTGTCAAAGACTAGGCAAATGAGTGGCACAGCAACTGGGACCATTATCGGTGAAGCCGGATGACGAAGGCTGCCCCTACAATGCCGCGTATTATAAGCATTTCTTGTTCGCTTGCTGCCGTCTCTCCGTCAGCTTCTCCACCTCACTATTCATGTAGCGGAAGATCATGGCTGCCACGGCGGCCGCTGCGCCCCCACCAGGGCTTGTTTCCAACTTCGAGGATCCACCCTCGAGTGCCCAGACTGTCTACATTGTCATGAGCGCATGCCTTGGCTTGGTCACGCTGCTCGTTGCCATACGCATCTACACTCGAGCCCGGATAACCAAGTCACTTTGGTGGGATGACTGTGAGTTCTTTCCATAAATCCCTCTCTGATGCTTCCACTTGACTGAGCAATTTTCAGGGGCAAGTCTACTGGCTTGGGTAGGTCAAGAGATTCCGGGAGAATATTAATATAATTCTGAAGGACTTTGCGTAGGTCTTCTTCATTGCACTGCTTGTGGTAACTTTCGGCGCAGTCGAGAATGGCGGAGGCGTCGACATATGGAACGTACGAAAAACAAAATACGCGCACTTCATTAAGGTAAGCAAGATTCATATGGCGAGACCTAGCTGACAGCGCGTGAAAGTATTGGAACAACATCATGATCATGGCACGTGTGGACATCACATTGGCTAAAGTCGCTATCCTTCTGCTCTATCTGCGCGTCTTCGTCCCTCGTCAAACGGATTCTCGCCAGATGTGGTTCTGGATATGGTTCATGGTGGTGTTCAACGTTGTATACTGCTTGGTGCTCATTCTCCTCATACAACTGCAATGCGTTGGACACAAAACTCCACAGGCAAACGGCAGTTGTCTTGATCAGCACGTAGGTTCTCGCTACTACACTCTTCTTAAGTTCAGCGCTAACCTGAGCGTGCGACTCAGTTACTATTGATTACTGCTTCTGTTATCAACGTCATTACGGAATTCGCGATTCTGCTGGTCGCCATTGTAGCAGTCTGGGGCCTTCACATGCCCCTGGGAAAGAAAGTTGCCTGTGTGGCTGTCCTAAGCTTCGGGTCAGCGTAAGTGGACGCTAATTGTACCACATGATCATTGGACTGAGTAAACCCAGTGGAATCGCCTTCAGTCTCGCCCGCTTGATCTGGCAATCGTTGATGAAGAATACCAACCCAACGGTCTACAACATGACAGTTATCATGCTAGCGTATGTCCTCAATATTCTTTAGCATATTCTTTCATTTCTGACCCATATACAGTACCGCCGAAACAACCGTGGCAATCATGGCAGGTTGCATGCCGTTGCTTTCCACCTTCTACAGATACCATTTTTATCACCGACACAGCCCGATCACATCTCATCGAAGCTCATTCCCAGACTCCGGAGGGAACAGGCATGCGAAGAAAGCACACCATCCGCTGAGTATTTCTACAACAGAGTTAGTGAGCAGGGATGTGGCTTTGGAAGAGCTGCATGTTATGCCCTCAATCCGGTAAGAGCGTCCGGTAACCCTGCGGGGAAGATGTAATGCTTGACGGCTTCTCCTTTTCGAATCCAGTTCCAACCGCTAGAAGACATACAACGTATGTATGTATTCTTTGTACATGGTCTATTTATAGCTCACTCGAGGACACTGAGAGCATGTGTCGTGCTGAAAGCGCTCAGAAACGCACATCATGGCCATGCGGGACGCATATAAAACATGTTTCTGATGAAGAGAAGTAATGAAATGTCTATGAGCATGTAGTCACCTTCTAGCACATTTTCAATTAATTTTTAATGAAGCAGTACATGAGCGTTGGGAAAACGAAATCTGTGCCACCTTCAAATGTTCGAATATCACCTCTACCCATCGACCAGAAAAGCGTTATTGGTAATGTTGGCATCGCGCTTTTCAATCCCCTCCATCAACCCCTCGCACAGCGCCTGCAACTCGATGTCCTGCCAGACCTCAGCGCCCGCCAGCTCTGGAGCCGCAGCCATAGCTATGGCTGTTAGCCCATCCACAACCAATTCGCAGATGAATGCATTGAAAGGGGAACCCTGGTGGAGCTCAAATTTGAGCCCTATATTCATGTGGTTGGCATACGGGTCAGTCGATTGACCAAAGATAGAGGCTACGATATGGGTCAGAAGGGCATAAAGCATTCCGAAGTGACAAAACTTACTTATGTGATCAGGCCCAGCGCAGCCTTTGACTTTGTAGTGACATGTAAACAGTTTAGATGGAGTATCAGGTAAACCCTGTGCTGGTGCCGGTGCCCTGGGCATCATCCTCCGTTCCTCGGGGGTCATTAAAGCTCGTTTCACACTCCCTTTCTCCGGACAACCACCTCTAAGCCTAGGCTCAACTTCTTCTTCATACTCAACTTCCTGGCACGATTTCGATACGGCCGCTACCCACTAGGCAACAGCTGCTGCAAGAAGTTGATCACGTTCTCGTGGACTGTGATAGTAGCTGTCGCTGATAGTAAACTTAACGTCTATTGTTTCTACACTCTCATCGATTACTGCTGGAATTTCGATAATTTGTGCAGGTTTTGTGGAGTCACACATGTTCTTATCGTAAGAACAGAGGTCCTGAAGTAACTGGTAGAGGTTCTTACTCAAATCCGCGCCATCATTTGAGTCGCTCGCCTCTCCAATAGGAATCGAATTGTTCGAAAGCCAGACAGTGGCGGTTGGTACGGCGGAAGTGGTGGGCGTGCATCCTGACACTGGGGTGGTGGCGCACGTTGGGATGTTCGCATTGCCACCTACCAAAGTGCACCAGTAACAATTGCTTGTGTATGTCGTAGTCTCGATGCTGACTGGGTTCTCAAAGCTTGTGGTGGGAATCGCTGTGTACTCGCAGGACTGAGTTTCCACGGTAATGTTGTCAAAACTCAGTATAGGGAGCGTGATATCCCGATTATCTCCGCAGACACAGGCCCTCTCGTTCCGCCCTACGTCAGGATCTTCCTGCAAGTTTACACAGTCTAGCATAGTTGGTGCTGGCGTAATTAGTGATGAGGAACTCCATGGTTGTGTCGATGTTGACGTTGGCGCAGGACACCCGTCCGTCGGTCCGTCTCGCCTGATGTGAGAGTACTTTGCGTCCTGTCTTTTCCGTAGTAGTCGGGGAGCATTTGGAAGATTCCGGTGGTAGGCCAAAATCTCATCTTCCACCCTTTGCACGTGCGTTCCGAAGTCTGCCGGTTTCGCTTTAAGTCTGCGAAACTCAAACAATGGAACCTCCCGGTTAGTATTCAACACATACTCCCATTTATAATCAAAGCGTCCCACTGAATCGTCAACTTTTCGATCGACACGGGTTATCGGATCGGAAACGGTTCTAGCTTCGATCGCATCTATCCATTCCTTCATTGTGCATTTGTCTCCATCCCGCTCATAGATCATATCTTCAAGTGCTTTATCTTTGGGTTGAGGATGCCGCTCATCTCCGTTACGGAACTTGGGGTCAAACTTGATGTCGTCAGCACCGAATGGGAACGCCAAAGACGGGTCTATTTACTGTACTGTGACGATCTGCTCGCCATAGTTTTTGTAGCAAGCAGGAGTCTTGACTAGATCCCAAAGTGAGCCTTAAAAACTCGGTATGACCCTCTGGTCCTTCAAAAGCTGATACATGCGACTAAAATCATTACGTGGCATAAGGGACGTCGCCTCCTTAATGCTGTCTTTCCCAGACTTGTCGGCTTTCGCGTAAGATAATACCAGGGAAAGAAACCCTAAGAAGTCGTCTTTGAGCGAGTCTGGGTCAAGACCACCCGGTGGGGACGCAGCTTGAAAAAAGAGTTTCGTAACGCAGACTGTGCCATCAGGAGTACCTATTTGAGGAAGTAGTGAAGAGCTTTTTCGGTCACTTCTAGCTTTCCGGAATAGATCTTGAATGACTTCCAAGGGTAGAGGCGCTGTGGCTTGAGACGCCCAACGATTACCGAAAGCGGTTCCTGGTTCCTCCGGTGCTATAATCTTCCAGGGGTTGCATTCGTTTCCCTCGATCTCGAAAAATTCGTCTGTTATCTTCACGTGAGGGTCCCAAGCCGACTGCAGGGTATCAGAGTTCCGATATCAGGTTAAGAGAGATTTGGCCACTCACGATGTCGGCAGCAACTTCTTCAGCTGCTCGTCGGACAGTTCGGAGATCTCCAGATTGGGAACCAAGCTTGATGGTTGTGCCGTCTAGGATATACTCGGCATCAAGCACTTTGCCAGACAAAGTATCAGCGGTCAATTTCCAATTGGTGCCCGAACGCCCTGTGATGGCACGGCCTTTCGCTGCGTATGTTTTTTCGTCTGTACATGTTTCCTTCTCTTTTGGTTCGAACAAGATACTTGCCAATTCAAATTCGAAACCAATACCTGCTTGCTTGTCGACAGGAACCGTATCAGCAATATCACTCGGACTTCCCTGGCAGTTTGCATCCCCATCGTCGGCTTCGCCGCCCGGGCAACATTGCCCACGTACCGCAAGCGATGACGATACAACGCCATCAGGCATATAATTGAGGATCTGGACACAGATCCAAACAAGCGTGAGGGAGAGCGGACGACGCATAATGATAAAGATAGAAGCAAGGTGGTCGTTGCGTTTTCGTACTGCGTTGTGGGGTGGTTTGGAGAAGCTGAAAAGAGGAATCTTTTAAATATTTCTGCGACACTGCCTGTTCATGTTCAATTTTGTGACACTCTGTTCATTCGGAATCAGGACAGAATTTCCGCTGTGCCCTGAACACTGATTTCCACGTATCATTTACAGGAGTAGTCCTTAACCTCTGCAGTGCTTTGCCTCTGCTACTTTCCAGTGTTTCAGCATACTTATCCTCTAAAAGACGTCACAAGTGCAAAGGCAACTTCGAAAAGTCTCATACCATTCGATGCAATATCTCCACGTATTGAATATTACTCCACGCCTCCATTACTGCAGTAATTGCGTCGCTTTTATGCGTCATATCATAACGAGACGGTTTCACCTATACCTAAGGCGTAGCTTGGTTCTTACAAGCTTCAATAAGGCGTAGCTTGGCTCTGATAAGCCTCAATGCGCGGGTGCGCAAGGCGAGCGGCGTCATGGTTCCGAAATGATCTAAAGGGTTTAGCGCTGAGAAGATGAACCCGTTGTCTGTGACGGCGAAGCTGGCTGAGATAAAGGTGTAGTTTGAAAGCGGAAATCGCGGCTTCATCTTTGAGGCGTATCTACATTTCAGGGGATTTTTCCCATCAACTGGCTCTGGAATTGAAGGAGCTGATTTGTCTTACACCGTGCCAGATGATATTGCTTGTACAACGTGACATAGCTTGTCTTATCCTGCTTACGAGGATATTGAAACAGACACACTTGTCCCGCTACCAGCGTTACTGAACCGAAGTTCTGTGCCGCTGCCGCACATCCAGTTGGCGGCGAAATATTTTTCTCTTCAAGGTCAATCACACGTTCTTAATCAAATCCAATGGGAAGGGCGGTGAGAAATTTCCAACAAATACGCGCTACCCAGTACGTGAGCGTTTAGTCAGTTAATAGAACCTTATAGCGACATCTGGATGCGAACGGGTGAGTTATATCACCATTGCCGAATAAATACACAAGGGAGTTTCTCTGCAGCCCTGCAGTCGGACTCCCGGTTCGTGACGTCAAAGAGCCCGACTTAGCGGCCTAAGGCTACACCGCATTCGCTGCAGGAGCTGTGCCGCACTCTTCGAGTCTGTCAGAGCAACAAAGTTTGAAGCCACGTAGCCACACCAGCGTCTCTACCACTTTCCCAGCTTTTGAAAATCCTCCATATACCCCAGAAGACCATAGGTCAGCCATCGCTGGGTCCAATAATGAACAGTGACTCGCTCTCCGCAGAGCTCGGCCTTCAGATATTCTGTGCATTAGATTCTTAGAAGACGCCCTTTCTTTATCGGTAACATCAAGTTGATTAAGACAGATATGGTTCGCGCACACCGATCCCATCTACCTTCATACAGCTCCTACGAGTATTGAAGGCGAGAAACATGCCCGCGCATTCCAGCATGCGATATCAACGAACCGAACAATCACTGCAGCGGATGCTTTGAGTATATATCACCGCGCAAAATATCTTCGCTCTATCATGATACAATTTGACCATGGAATTACGGGAAAATGCTGATGTAAGGAAATGGCTTCCGCGGCGAGTCCAAAAGCTCAGCTGACTATCTTTAGTCAAGTATCATTGGGAGAAGAGTTCATATATGTCTAAGACCGAACGCCGTCGCTTTGTCCGCACCTACTACCGACTTTGGCAGCTGATTCGAATGGAAGACGTGCAGTGGCAGGCAAGCATCACTTCTTTTTCCATTAAGCAAGTGTACCTTTTTCGGGAAATGTGTTGGATACCACTGCCTATTGGGGATGATCTACCCGGGCCGCGTATGCTGGAGGAATATAACGAGCGTCGAGAACCTATTCACACTCTCTTCATAAATGAGGGGCGGCGTGGGAAACTCGGTTCTATACTGCATTCATCTATCGAGGATCATTACGAGCGGACGAATAGTCGATTCGTGGACACAGACCCATGGATGATACGTTCAGAGTCGAACCGTGAAGGCTATGGTGGGTTTCATCTGTTGTGGGACCATAATCGATCAAACTTGAAGCAATACTGTCTTGGTAAATATTGGACGCTAGATACGCTTTCGAAAGAGCAGCTGGAGTACGAGCGGCAGCACTTGTGGGCAGAGAGCAGCGACGAAGAGGAACTTTAATCATTGTGCGGAATATACATCGCTAAACAATCTTTCAACACCAAGTTCGTTGTCGTTGATCTTCACTAATAATCCACTGCCCCGTGTACGCCAGCTGGGACGTCTCAACCGTATCGTTGGCATTGCAGAGCAGAACCTGGAGCAGGTAGCCGAAGCAGTGCGGCCAGCGTTTTTATGCGCGGCGGTTTCGGTCGCGTGGTCGAAGCCAATTGGGACGCCGGATTGGAGCTGTTGGATGGTGTGGCGGAAGGATCCAAGGCAGTGGAGTTGGCGGAACCTACCCTAGGCATTAGGACACCGATCGTGGACGAACTGCGGGCGTACGCGGGGGCTTAAATTGAAATCCCACCCATCCTTACGAATCCATCGTCGCGGCTATCCTTCGTGTATATGGTACCCTGGTTCCGTCCTTGCAAGCGTTTCCACGCTTTGTTGTCTTTCTTGTATACGTTGGTGTACTCGTCATTTATGACTAGTCGCGTTTCTTGGGTTGCGTGGCAGGTCTCGTAGGTTCCGGTTATGATGCACAGGAGCCAGACTACGTTGAAGCCCAGGGAGAGGAGGAAGATGAATGCGCCAATAACGCGGAAACGGTTCTCTCGTCGAGGCGGAGTTGTGGATCTGTATCTCTTCTCCTGACCGGGGGTAGGAAGAGATTCCGAGGTGTCGAAAGAGCTAGGCGGCTCTGCGGGCCTGAGGCCCGCGTAGTTTTTGGTGTGAGACATTGTCGTTGAAAGTGTGTTGGTAGACAAACTTCTAATAGCGAGTCCGCGGAGAAAGTAGTTGCCTTCCCCCTCCCGCCAATGAACCTCAATCAGGCTGAGCCAGACATAATTCACTTACTTTGCTGTGGCGGCGAAATTTGCTTTGTCTGCAGGCTTGTTTTGGTGGTAGCTCTATTGCGGGGACACCGCCACAGGAGCACCGAGATTTTTGTATTGGATGATGAAGAGCTTTGTAACAAGTCTCAATATATCCATAGTGAACGGCAGTGGCTGGTTCTGCCTCATAGCCTTTAAAACATCGGCCATAAATAAATGTTCCAGCAGAGAGTCTCGATGACCCCATTTCCCTTCGTGAGAACCCCCCCACCAAACCTAGTCACGGACCTAAATACACTGTTTGTAGCTTCTTGCGGTTTCCAAGGCTGGATGACGTAGTATCTGTTGTCGGGTAAAACTCAACTGCTATCATGGTGATTAGTAAGTTTGCTTCCGGAGATATCTGTGTGAATGGCATCTGCCGCACACATTGAGATGTAGCTTTGAGGACGATTGGGATCAGACGCATGTTTTGTCCTATTGTTATATCCGCGATAGCAAAGCCGCGTCTGTCAACCTTGACGATGTCGTGATAGGAGCTCCTCACCGAGCACCAGTCATTATTGATGTCGTAGTGTCCCAGCCTCATAATGGTGGCACCCATGTCAGCCAATCTACTTTATATATCCAAGATATTCTTTTTAGAACAGGTGTTAGACCACGTTCTAGCTTTCCTGCTTGACCGCTCTTGTGCTTGGATCGTATTCATATTGAAACCAAGATCATGTGAGATTGTTGCGCACATGGCTTCGGCTGTTTTCTCTTCGCCATCATGGAGACAAGTTAAGAGCTAACAGAGTTCCAACAATTCCGGCAAAATTTTGCACCGTAACAAGTCTTCATCGTTGTGGTTCGCCAGTGGTATTTAACGCGCGAATCATCAGTAAGAGCCAGCTCGGGCACATGTGGTTTTCATCTCCGTCGTCAGCTCGATCGAAATACTTGTCGACTCTTACAGACTTCTCGACACTTATTCCATATGCACCAGCCTCAAAATCAATCCACGAGACGTTGAGTATTGATTGGCCCCACTCGGGTAATAATGTGTGTTCTCATGGGCGCTTGAAGCAGGGTCCCAAGGTCCGAGATGTCTCTGTATGAATGTGATCAGCTTGATTACTGCTGCGAGGGATGGTTCAAGTTCACTTACAGCAAACGAGGGGTCAGTATCGTGGGAGAATTCTGCCAGATTGAAATCGTACTTAGGGAAGTTTGCGGAACGAACCAGCAGTTCTATACTTGGGCGGCGCTCCGTCAACTAGTCGGGAACCCATGAAGGGAACGAACTGTCTCCTGGCACTTGGAGCGGACCAAAGTGGAACAAGTGATTGATTAAATGATGTGATTGAGCGCTGTTGAACAGTGAGACGGCATGCTGGCGGTATATTCCTGTGTAAGAGGCCGAGTAGTCAAATTGCAGTTGATTTTGACGGGGAACCATGCCGTATAGAGCAACTATGCGATCCTTTCTCTCTGAACAATTGAAACGGTGAAATCTCCACAACAACTGGAATATGTCGTTTCGTAATGAAGATAAGGCGAGCATGACTTGCACGCCATAATGACCTTCACCACTTTCAAGGAGCCGCTTGCACGCCAGAACAAAGATAGAGACTGTGGTAGAATATTCTCCACATATGATGAAGCCCCTGTGCCGTATCGCGGCGTCTAATTCTTGGAGGATCCATCTCCTCGAGAAGATTGTGCGCTGAAAAAAAATCTGCCATCGGTAATTGGCGAGATGCGTCGTGGTCCCGAATTGAGATTTCCTTGGGCAAGAGAACGAGCCTCCGAAGGTATGTGAGTATCTCGCCAATTCGATTAGCGGGCTCTGCGGTGCCCAACCATATCAAGAGTTTATGCGCATGCTCATAGATCTCTCCCATCAACGGCACCTGTTGCCCCTTTTTCAACATCATCAGTTTGATTCAAGCAGATAGCGTCGATCCAGAACAACCTGCTCTTAACGGGATTACGCAGTCGGCGAAGCAAATCGTCCATATTTTTCGTGATGGGGAGAAATGTGCCGTAAGGTCTCGTATCATCGCCGGTTCCAGCTATCTTCAGGCGAAGTGTGTGATCGAAAACTGGTTCGCCCCAAATATACAACACAGCCGCATACCGCGTTGGACTTTCCGGCCTGGCGAGCTCCTCATATCGTCTGATGAACAGCAGCTGGCCACAGAGGGGCTCTGATTCGTCGGCCGCGGGAGCAAGGCTGAGAACGCGTATGGCGTCGGGAGAGGGTAGCGGGTTGTACGCATACAGCCAGTCTGCACGCTGCAAATGCGGCGCGGTCGACTGAATAGACGCCATGGTGAGAGTGAGAGTGAGCGTGATGAGAGCAAGAAAGCATCAGGCTGAAGCGGAGGTAGAGGCAAGAGCCCCTGGGCAGCCCACGTTGCATGTGTTCGCTAACCATGGATCCCTGCCAAAGGTGCAGATGCCTCTTTGTACCGCCGTACAACGCTGTGTACCATAAATCATAGCATACGTTCACAAGACTGCCCTAATCGCTACACATCGCGCATACACCAGTGTACCCTCGCCACCTACAAAACAAGCTTATACGTCGCGACCTCGAACGCCCTAATCTCAATCTTCGCCCCCTTCTTCCCATCCTTCTCCGTCATAACGACCTCGCCCTCCGGCCCTTCAATCTCGTCTTCCAGCGCATTGGCTTTAACCACCCTCTTGACATTCAAGTCGCCCCACGTAAGCACAGCCTTGCTCTTCCCGCCCAGCGCATCATAGATGCGCACGATGACAGACTGGCCCTTCTTCACGGGTAGCTCGCCCCGCGAGACATCCTCGTCGTCTTCACCGCGCTTGATGGTGTCCAGAACCAGGTTGTCCGCGCCGTGGATCTCGAACGTATGGAGGAGAGACGGGTCAGCCTCGGCGTTAGCCTTGCGGCCTACGACGCGAAGCGGGTTGTTGAACTCGAAGGCTTTGCGGACGGTGACTTCGCTAAGTGGACCTGCGTGCGGGAAGATGGCGTAGCGCGTGTGGTGGCGGCCCATGTCGGCGTGTGCGTCTGGTGCCTTGGGAGCACGGAGGAGAGACAGGCGCATGACGCTACCCGCGGTAGCGAAGCCGTAGCGGGAGTCGTTCAGGATGGATACGCCGTAGGTGGCTTCGGACAAGTCGGCCCACTTGTGGCAGCAGACTTCGAACTTAGCCATGTCCCAGCTGGTGTTGTAGTGCGTTGGGCGACGGACAATGCCGAACTGGGTCTCGTAGCTGGCTTCGGTGTTGACGATGTCGACTGGGAACTCAACCTTGAGGAACTTCATGGTCTCTTGCCACTCCATTTCTGCGTCTATTTCCACGGCCGTAGGCGTATTGCCAACGGCCGCGGGCAGAGAGATGGTAGTTCTGATCCACGACTTGTCTGAGATCTTGGTCTCCACGTTCAATGAAACACGGTGTGGACCGTCTTCGGAGATGACCACCTTCGACGGAGGTAACTCTTTGCGAGATTCTAGGTGGTATACTTCTACGTCCCAAGCTTGCCAGTAGAGCGGCTTGTCGTCAAAAATAACCAGTTGAGCGGCTTTCGCGCCCTTAGGAACGAGTTCGCGATCGGCTTGAATGTCGTACAAGGATGTGATCGCACCGTCGGACACCTCGACTACGAATTGAGAGTTACGAAGTTCGAACACGTTTGACCGAATTTCCTTGACGGAAGCAGAAGTGGCGGAGTAAGGCGACGCAAGTGGGCGAACCTCGAGCGCGCTCATGCCTTCTCCATGAGCGAGGCCCCAAGCAGGAAGATCAGTAACATGTGGAAGCTTCACCAGCTCAGTACGCGACCACGGAAGCGTATTCAGAGTGAAAAGCTTGCTGTCGTTCTTGACGTCCTGGTCGAATCCAAGCTCAGATAAGGCATTGGATAGAAGCTTTTCACCAGTAGCGAAGACTTTTGCGTAGATCTGACTTATTTAGCAAGACTCCGTAGCATAGGAATACAGAACTTACCTCATCTGAGTCACGGTAGCACATCTCGATCGAGCTACCAGGCAAGCAGTCGTGGAACTGACAGAGCAAAACATCCTCCCACATGTCGTCCAAGTCCTTCTTCGGGTACTTGTAAGAGCTTTTCTTACAAAACTCGTTCTTGATGGTGGCAAGCGTTGCCAAATATTCGATATCTCGCAACATAATCTCAGACTTCCTGTTATTACGTTTGTTATTCGCTTGAGTAGTGTATGTTCCACGGTGCAGCTCGAAGTAGAGCTCACCGTACCAGGTCACGAGTTTAGTGCCCTGTTCGACCCTCTTCTCTAGTTTGTCGAAGAAGTCATCCGCAGAATCGCCAAGCTTTACGCGCGGTAGAAGGCCCTTCTTGTCGCTCATGCCGCGGCATCGTCGAAGCCTCTCGAGCATCTCCCAGGTTGGACCACCTCCACCATCGCCCTTTCCAAAGACTAAGAGGGACGTCTTGTCCTGGTCCAGAGACTTGTGTTGTGTAACGCTCCTCTTCACGTCACCGAAATGAGCTTCAGCGGTGTATGTCTCACACGGCGGCATGTGACAGATGACCTGACTGTTGTCAAGCGCTACCCAGTTGAAAGTAGTGTGCGGGAAGTTGTTGATGTTGTTCCAGCTAAGCTTCTGCGTTAAGAATCTCGTCATCCCAGAAATGCGACAGATCTGAGGAAGCTGTGTAGAGTAGCCGAATGTGTCCGGAAGCCAGAATGTTCTGCATCGCTGGCCAAAACGACTTTCGAAGTATCGCTGTCCGTAAAGGAACTGTCTGATCAAAGATTCGCCCCCGGGAAGATTGGTGTCATGTTCCACCCAGCTTCCACCAATGGGTTGGAAGGAGCCTTCCTTAACCTTCTTCTTAACACGGTCAAAGGTAGACGGATATAGCTGCTCGAGCCACTTGTACTGCTGGGCCTGCGAGCACACGAAACGGAGCTCGGGATAGCGATCGATGAGGTCGCACTGGTTCGACCAGGAGCGCGCGACTTTGCGCTTCGTTTCTGCAAACGGCCACAGCCAGCAGGTATCGATGTGGCAATAGCCGATACCTGTGACGATGGCCTCCTCGTCGCTCTCGTAGACTTTGTGTGAATCCACATGGTCGCCAAGGTATTCACGCGCGATTTTGCGACCTTCGAGGATGCTCTCTTGGCTCCCACCACCCGCAATGAAAGCGTCAATGATGCGATTCCCAATCTGCTGCGCCTCGTGCTTTTGCACCGAGTCGTCTGGGAATTCCCTCGCTGCGTCGCCGATTTCCCAGAAGTCATAGCGCAGCGCGCGCGCCTCCAGACTGATGGCTTGGATCTCGACGACGTTCAGGCGGAAAGACCTGTTCGGGTCCGGCGGCTGGATGGAGCCACCGTTGCCGTTGCCAAACATGCCGTTACATGCCACCTCGATGTAGAAGGTGTGCCACTTGCCGTCTCTGAATTCCTTGGGCAGTATCCACTCTGTGCGCTCGCCGCCGCCAGTGAGACCGTGAACTATGTCACCATGTTCGGTCCATATCATGCCCTCGCAGTCGGCGTCCCATTTGAACTCAAGGTGCTCCTTGTCTCTGAGGTAATCAGGGACGGCGAGCTCGACCTTGACCCAGTGCGTCGACCAGCCGGGCCCGAACCAGTCGCCTGGCTGGAAAGGCCTGAAGTCGTGCGATACGGCGTCCTTGAACGTAGGGCGAGAGAGGTCGGGCGCAGACCACACGGAGAGCTTTATTGGGCCAGGATGCACCGCTTTGGCTTCGACGATCTTGCTGCGCAGTGTTAGCAGCTTGTGCAGCATGAGATGGCTGTACTTACGGCAACAGGCCCTGGCCGTAGTACTGGCCGCCATCAGTAAACTGGCCGAGACGATCGCGGTAGATGCGGTCGATCTGCTTGCCCACGGGGCCAGCCGCGAGCCTGGGATAGTCGGACGACACGGGGAAGACGCGCTGTTCGCCGCCCATGTTTGGATAATGATGGGATTGTTGTTGTTGCGGATAGTGGGAGCTGCGTGCCGTCCCTTGCATGAGCTATAAGCTATAAGTTGGGGCCCCGCATTGCCCTAGCGCACCTGCAAGCTCCCGGCCAGATGACCTCGGCCAGTCGATTCTATTACACCATGCATCGTGCACCTGTCCACGCGCTGCATCCATCCGACGAGGGCGGAATTATCTTCAGGTCACGAACATTCTAATGTCCTTCGCATGGAAGGTGCCACATCTTTCCGATCATACGCCAAAGCTTTCAATTTCTATACATAACAGACCACATGCATCCAGGCAATCCAAACACGAGCATCAACGCATGTGTTAATAGTGTGCAACGCCATATAAAAAAAACCAATACTGCAATAACCAACGTTCCGCACATGTTTCCATATCGTGGCATCTGCCAAAGGCTAGCCTGATTTAGTGAATTCGGTCAAGACGGGCCCTGTTCATAGCGATCTGGTCGTCGACCTTGTCTGTCTTCTCCGTAATCCGACCAATGTGCTTGTTCTGCGTGTCTACTTCGGAGCCCATTGCACGACCTGGATACAGTTAGCCTGGATTCGAAGTACCTTGCTGTCGGGCATGGGTATCGTACCTAGAGCATTGAGGCGTTTTGCAGCTCCATGCAGTTGATCGAGGTTGTTGTCAATCTCGTTCTCCATCTCGTCGTCCTCGCTATCTGCCTCGAATTGGTACTTCGCCCTGTCGGCCAGTGTCGACGACTTTTGGCCCGCAGAGCCTGCTGTGCCTTGGATACCACGCTTGAATTCGTCTTGCCTCGCTGAGCTCTGCCATGCCGCCGCCCGAGTCGCGTCTCGTTGGGCTCGTTCGGACTGATGGGTCTCCATAATCTTGCGGTCGCGTTCCTCTCGCCTTGAGCTGCTCGTGAAGGGGTTCGAAACATGCCTAAATGCGCGGGCACGAAGTCAGTAAAGTAAACAGCAGGACAGGGCTTCCATACACTGCAAACATAGACTTGTTGAGAGTCTTGAGCTCTCGCGCTTTCTCCTCGGCGATTCGGTTCTGTGAGCTTGCCTAAAATAGTCAGTGTATAGCTCAAAAGGAAGCACTCGTGGCGACGAACAAGATCCAAATTCTTTTCGGTATTATGAATTCTGCCATTTATGTCAGCTCGAAGAGAAATGAATGCCAATACCTAGGTCACGTAACGTACCTCTCTCCCTGCGCGCCAAGCCTTTGGAGCGTGTCTCTTCCAGTTTCTTCGGCCTGCTGAGCCAGACGTAAAGCATTCCTGGTGGAGCTGACATCCTGTTTGAATTAGTCACTAGAACCACGCCTAGATTTCCTTCCAGGTGTTGACGCACTTGTTGCTTAAGGAAGCGAATTTCGTTTTTCGTCGCAGTTAATTCTTCTTCTCTTCCTCGAGGTCAGTACAAAACAGTCCACGGGGAGGGGAGGGTGAAGGGTCTTTTACTCTTGCTCTTCTTGGGTGAGTTGGCGGTCGTCATAAGCGCCGTAGCCACCTGGAGCGCCATATCCGCCAACACCAGACTGTCCGTCTTGAGCTCGATACCCGCCCTGCTGAGGGGGTTGCTGCGGGTGCTCCTGTGCTCTGGTAGCGGCACCACCAAAGAGAGCAGAGCGGTCTTCAGCGTCGTTCGGGTCTGTATTGCCTAGGCCTCCGTAGCCTCCAGAGCGCTGAGGGGCTGGAGCTGCGCCTCCAAATCTATCAGCTCCATAGCCTCCACCCGACGCTCCATAATTGCCGGCGGCTTGGTATCCACGACCGCCGCCGAATTGCTGACCTTGGCCAGTCACTGACGGCGACTTGTCGTTCCGGAAGGAGTCATTGCCTCCGCTGTACGCGGGAGGAGGCTGGCTGTAGGGGTCGGCGTTGTTCGTGGCGTACGGATTGCTAGAGGCAGCAGGTGCAGCCTTCTTGCCAAACAGAGCTGTTCTGTTGGAGTCGTCGTTGTCGCTATCTTTGTTCTTCTTCTTGAAAAGACCCATGGTGGTGGCAGTTGCTCAGATGTGAATCGTGTGTGGTTGGGCGGTGGGGCGGTGACTGGTCTATCGCTGGGAACGGCTCGATCTGGCGGCTCTCGTTATTTCGAAGGGCAGTAACTTTCAGACGCAACTCGGTGTCTTCGGGTGTTCGCGAGTATTTGAATGTTTGGGTGAGGATTGGTGGACGTGGACTGTCTGACGACGTTCAGCTGGAGCGTCGGTTGTGAGAAGTGCGGCCCAGGTGTTTCAGGGATCAATTGCGGGTCGGGTGGCTGTGCGCTGCGCGCCACGATGGCGGGGTTCAACGATTCACTGCCCCGACGACACGTACACCTATCAATCAGGTACTTGAATGTTTCGCACCTGGGAAACACCTCTAGTACGGTCCAAACACTCGACTAACTTTGTTTAATCTTGTAACCTTTCGCAAGCTATGTGAACTGGGAAGGGTGGAACCCGGACTGGACCCTGCATGCGCTGACTGCGCTAGCAACACACCGCACCACGAGGTGCACTGTGAGCACTGGAGAGCACATGCTGCATTGACTTGGGCATCATGCGAAACTCAGGCCTTTGTTGAGGTTGCAAAGCGTTGAGCAACACCATGCGGACTCATGCGCCTAGGCAAGCGACTCATGGGTCACCCCCGGAGTCTCTGAGATACTGCAACGCCTTCTTTGTCCATGTCGGACCATCCTGCACGTGGTCATCATCCGTTGCAACTTCTTCATCCGACGGTAGGGCCTCGTGCTCCTCCTTGGTCCAAATCTCCGTCCCTTCGACCACAGGGAAGGACGTAAGCACGCGACTTATGTCACCCCACCATACCTCACCGAATTGACGATACCACTCTACAGTCCTTTTCAATCCGTCATCGAAGCTGGTCTTTGGCTGCCAGCCTAGTGCTGCAAGCTTTGTGCCATCAGTCGCGTAGCGCTGGTCGTTGAAAGGACGATCTTCTGTGTACTGTATTGACCTCTCGAGTTCTTCCTGGGTGTTGTGAGATAGTCCGAAAAGGCCTAATAACTTGTGGCAAATCTCCGTGTTGGAGACCTCATCTGAAGTCGCGATATTGTATATCTGACCGATGTCGCCTTTGTGGAAGATCGTGTCCAGCGCGTCTACAATATCGCCAGCGTAGAGATACCTTCGGGAGGGCGACCCGTCTCCGTGCACCAAGAGCTTTCTTCGGCGCTGTAATAGCATGATGAACTTGGGTATGATCTCTTGGAAGAGTCAGCGAAGAGCAATACATCCTTAAAGCCGTCACGTACTCTCGGGAAATTGGTGAGGCCCGTAGACATTGTTCGAACGAACAGTGATCAACGGCAGCTTGAAACTTTTCCGGTACGCGCTGACCATCATCTCCGCAGCCGCTTTGCTGGCCGAATATGGGTTTGTCGGCGCAAGAATGGACGTCTCGCTGAGATCCGCAGCGCCAATTGGCACGTCTCCATACACCTCGTCCGTCGAAATATGTATAAAGCGCGAGATGCCATGTTCCCGCGCTCTCTCCAGCAACACATGTGTCCCGTATACGTTCGTGTTTGTAAATTGGTACGAATTGCCGAAGCTGAGGTCGACGTGCGATTGCGCGGCGAAGTGGAAGATGGTATCGATGTGGTGCTTGCGGAGCACTCGTTTCACGTCTGAAGGCGAGGTGATGTCTCCTTGCTCGAACGTAAAGTTTGCGCGGCCTTCGAGGATGCGTGTGTTGTTCAGTGTCGCGCAGTAGTCGAGCTTGTCAAAGGAGACGACGTTGTAGTGCTCCGGGTACGTAAGGGTCAAGTGCCGGACGAACCAGCAAGCGCTGTAGGGCTGTTAGTCGCGCCTTTGCCAGTGTGTACGGCTGTGTCGCACATGAACCCCGCGCCGCCTGTTACGAGGATATTGCGCGCATCCTCTCGTGGCTTGAAGCGTGTATTCCCTGTGAGTACTGGAGCTTGCTTCCAAAGATCGTCTGTGAGATATGACCGCGGGTTCAGAACAGTAGAGTTCCTCCGATCTGGGTCGCGCGGTCAGCTATGAGATACGTGGTATCAGAGCGCAACATGGTGTTTAAAAGCGCAAAGATAGACTGCGGGCACACGGCAATGGGCGGACGCGACGGGGAAGATGCAGTCGCGCAAAGTGGACAAGCTTCGAGGGACGAACATACGTTTGAAGCCATTGTTGACCGGGGCATCATCGGGGCTCACGGCGGACATCTCAAAAGTAAGCAGGAACTACGCATGTAGGGCAGTAGTGAGAGCAACGACGCGGACATTTCAAGACTGCATGACCAATTTACGAGAGTACAATGACTGTTGCGCACCGCGACTCTCGCAACACCGGGTGTTTCCGAGGCAAGTGCTGAAATGGGCAGTGCATCCGGCTCCCCATTTGACGTCACTTTAGGCGACTCTCTAAAAATAGCATAGGAACAATACACCCGACGTCGTTCTGCATTCGCCAATCTTTGTCTAGCATCACAATAATTGCACGCACAGTTGTTTGGATTCCTACCTGGACCCTTCATTGATGTCTACTATAAACAAGCAGTAGTACATTCTACTGCCACTCATGTCTCGACCCATCAGAGCGTCCACTGCACACAAACAGATCTCGCATAACCATGCTCATTCCCCCGGTCACTGTTCTTCGTCTACCATTCATCCTCAGCACCTATACAACACTTTAAAATCCAACTCTGCACTCGGTGAAGCGAAGAAAAAAACAGCTGGAAGAGTGACTAAGGCTGGGCACAGTTGTTCAGCATCTTTACGCCTGATCAGTGGGAAAGCATGGAGGCAGACATGGTCGGTCATTTGTGGGTGATGAGGGTGAGGGTGAGGTGAGCATGGTTTCAGTTCAAAGGTGGAGATTTGCTAGGCAAATCGCCAGTCATTTTTCATGCAAAGGTAAAGTCCATCATCCCGTT
This sequence comes from Bimuria novae-zelandiae CBS 107.79, assembly GCA_010015655.1. Classification (NCBI taxonomy): domain Eukaryota; kingdom Fungi; phylum Ascomycota; class Dothideomycetes; order Pleosporales; family Didymosphaeriaceae; genus Bimuria; species Bimuria novae-zelandiae. The sequence goes on from ML976712.1 coordinate 194,035, forward strand.
CTGTTGAACGAGCGTCACCAACTACGCTATTCATCTAGGCACGTCTTCGACGTGGAACAACATCTCCGGATGCCGGTCCTTCTCCGCCCGCTTGTCGTTCTCGTTGCTCCAGAACACCCTTACCTTCGTGATCATCTTGTTTCCCAGCTCGTTGTCCTCGGTACTGAAAGTTGTTCCTGGCCAGCCTGTGAGCTCTCTGCCCCGCATCTTCAGGGCAGAGGCGATGATCGACACGGTCTGCGCATTGCTGACCGCTTGGGCCCAGAAGTAGCGGATATTCTTGATGTTGGGATTGTCGCGGTACCAGGAGCCCCAGAGGAGGTCGGCCGAGGACCGCAGCGCGGGGAGCTCGGTGCTGTGCGGATCCCAGCCCCAGTTTCGCTTCGCGGCATGAAGCGGGCTGATCCGGAATTGGGCGGTAACGACTACAAGAGCTGTGTCAGTTTCCCTCAGAGACTCTGAAGCTGAGCATTCGATAAGTACCTCCACCAACCTGATTGATAGCCACCTCGTGGTTTGCGCCTGTCTTCTGAAGCAACATTAGTACGCGAGCCGTGGTTCCAACTGTCCGAAGATACTGACCGAGTACTCTTGCCCATTGACCTTGTACTCCTGCTCAATGAAAGGCACTTCCTGATCCTGATCCTGATCGTTCTCCAGGTCGTCTTCGCCGTGCCAAACCTCATAGCAGACGTTATCGCCGCCATTTTTGATGGGCTTCTTCGGGAAGCCGGAGAACTTTGGCTTCTTATTCAATACGAGCGCATCATAAGACGTACCATACTTCCAGAAGTTTTCATAGTCGCAGAAAGTGTCGTCGTCAGCATCAACCTCTTGCCATCCCCATTTCTCCATATTGCCTCTCCTACTTGTTAGCAAGCCAATTTCTCGTCAGTTCCTTGGTAGAACATAGGATAACACACTTCTCAGATCACCCCGCCATTGGTTGCGCATAGTGGGAGGCGAGGCCTTGGAACCGAAAATCTTGCCTGCTTGTTCGTCCGTGCCTTTGAACGCAGCCACGAACTGTCCGCCTCGGCAAACCGAGTCGAACCAAAGCTTTTCTTCTACGGCAGCGGTCTTGTCCCAGCGACGCAACGGGACATCATGCAGCGTTTGCAGCGAGGAAGCGATAATAGGCCCGCTTAGGGCAGCATTGATGAAGCCCAAGACAGCTGCGAGACGCATGACAATCAACATGGTGTCAAGTCTTGTTGTTCTCGAGCGTGTGGTATGGCAGGGTCTATGCATTTAAGCCTTCTGCGGTTTTTGATCCACAGGTTGGTGAAGATCACGGAAGGTGCGACCGTGTAACACACACTACTGGTCCGAGGACCAGCGAAGTTGATCTTGGTTATCTTGCCCCATCATAACGCCATAAGTGGTCCATTCTTGCTACGGCAGGGTTCAAGGCATGTTAAAATCAAGACTATGTAGGAGAAACCTTTATTTCTTCAACCTAAGGCAACGAGAGGATAGATTTGAAAATCAACGGAGAGAGCCAGGATCCCGTTTCTCAGATTTCAATCTCTTCCAAAGGCTACGACTGTCGCTTTCTGGTCTTTGCGCCAATACTTTTAGCAGCTTGGGGTCGTCTTTCGCAACATCAACGTGATGAACATGCACATGCCTGGCAGTTCGGTCAGTAGCGGCTAGGTTTTCACGGTGACAATCTCACCTTTTAAAATTGTCTGGCCGAGGGTACTTATGCTCTCTGTCGGGGCAGAATGGACAGATATAGCCAGGAGATAAATGCATTAATTGATGCTGAATCATCTCATTTTTGCGCTTGAATCCTTTACCTCCCTCCGCTCGACGGCAACCAGCTACTGGACAGTAATGAGGACAACTTTGGGAATGTACGTTCGCGTGAGAGCTTGCCAAGTTAACGATTGCACAACGTCGTTTGCAAAAACTACTTACCTAAGAAGATACTGTGTCGGGCAAGGTGCAGCATTGCATCCTAGGAAATCACATTTGAAGCCAGCCATAGTCTAGAGAGCATTTAGTAGTCTATATAATAGTGATTTTGGCGAGAAAGTCTTACCCTAGCTTTATACTCAGCCTGCCTTTCTGCTTCAGCGGCGATGGCGGTTTCTTGTTCGTTTTCCGATAGAGCCGCGATTCGAGCGGCCTCGACCTCTCTCCGATAGTTCTCGTGCTGATCATTATGAGATTGAGCCGTCAGAGTAGTGCCCATAGCTATCTTAATTAGCTCAGATTCACCACTAAGCCGCGGCGGTGACGGGTGGTGCACTGACATTGTTGCCCTCGGATGCCCAACTTTTCCTTGACCCAAGCAACTGTTCTATCGATGGCACCTAGATAACGTATTCGGTTCAGCCCCAATGGCCCTGTCGCATCGGACACAGGATACAGTGACGCACGGTGCTCGGTGAACACACAGAGTCCCTCTAGTGAGACTTCTCCAAGAAGAACATCATGGATTAGATTGTCAAGTAGGAGGAAGTCGACAGTTATCGAACGAGTGGGCGATACGTCAACACCTACCCCTTCGATAACATCGAGTTTTGCCTGAACAAACCCAGAAGTAATAGCAGTACTCCCGTCTGCGAATTCTATCATCTCTGTAGCGCTTTGAATAAAGAGACCGCGTTCCGAAGCAAACTGACGAGTCATCAGATCGATTTCAGATCCTGTATTTGGTGTTGCCAGCACTGATATATCAAGGCCTCCCTACTGAGTAGACGTTCAGGGCCTGGATTACTGAGCGAGGGACTCTAACGAGTCTGCCCCTGTGCTCCGTCAGAACTTTCGTATCTTTTAGGAATCCCATGCCCATGATGAGTGGCGACGTAAGCTTCATGAGGACGTAGAAGATACAGGTCATTGCCTCAGCCATGTCTGTGTTTCCGCACCGAAGGAGCAACGAGCAGTGATTTGACCGATAGCTTCAATGACCTTGCCTTTGGCAAGGATAAACTGTTTCCGGTCGGGCACTTCGTCGTAATCTGAATTGCCAAGGGTTTGTGCTAATTTATGCGAAATAATATTTTCCTCTGAACCGGTATCCGCGCATGCTGGTACTGTTGCAGGACTGTTTGTGGCATGAAGTGTTAATGGAAGTCCAAGACGAGTCTTCGCAGCTTTTTGGATGTCCGCCGTGCTGCAGGAGCTTGACCTGTCGATATTGGAGGAAGAGGTGAAGATCCCTGAACTACACCACGGGGTATCGACAGCATTTCATCTTTATTCAAAGAATCGAACAAATCCACTGGGTTCACCGCAGGTTGTCTCATGAAAGACGGTGTAAAGAAAGACGGTGCGGGTTCGAACATCGCAGCGCGATGCAATCCAAATACCTGGGTCTGGTCAGCTACATTGTGTCATTGATCGCGGATGAGATCATTACACTATTAGCCTCATTGATTTCTTCGGGGAGCCATCGTGATAGTGTGGGATAGTGCTGTTGTGGGTATATGGTTCGACCTCGAGAATCAAGCCCGCAGTGGCGTGGCCAATCTACCCTAGGTAGAGACATAGTAGGCCTGCCAATACGACAACAGCTTTTCAGTGTGATCACTGACCTGGATATGTCATTCTGGAGTGCTATTGTCACCGAAGGGTATTTTTGGAAGCACAAGTTGGGCTTGAGTGGGGCAATGCACATAATGCGAAGCACCCTAGCACATTTGTTCTCACCGGTTGGAGGAGACACGCCGTCGTGTTGAGCCCCCACAGCGCCTCACTTCCAACAACGACTTCGTAACCTTGATGCGGGCGCACCGCGATTGACACCAACGATGTCGGCCGGCACTGTAGACATTGAGGCTCGTCGACATGTCCTTCCTGACTTTCCGTCCCTTGCAGCATTTATCGCAAGCGACCGTGATAAGGCAGCCTCCTCTATAACCGCTTCGATGAACCGGCGGCGCGAAATCCCTTATACCTTCAGAGTGAGTTGGCAGAATTGCAATCAAGACAACGCAAATTCGACGAGGAAGACTATTCGGGCCGCGATATGAACGACAAGCAATGTGCTCGCAGCTTTGCAGCGTTCGAAACGGCCGCATTACAAGATGATAGCGCCAAACAGAAGGAGCGGATGGATCTGGTGCTGCGAATAAGGCAAACGATGAAGGAATATCAAGAAGTTTTGGTGTTAGCAAGCACATTGGCTGCGCTCCCACCACCATCGAAGACGACCATACGTGCTTTCCGCACTACGTTTCACAACGAGTGGCCTGACAAAACAAAGGGATTCCCTACACTGGGAGGTGCTAGCGCAGACTTGTATGACAATGCATCCGACCTAGTAGCTCTGAAGGTGCAACCGAATGAAGATCGTCTTTCAACGCTAGCGCAAGAGCATTTGAGCTCCATGTTTCCCGTATGTGGATATCTCGGACCCAATGTGGAAGGCATTGTGGTAATTGACAGGGTCGCAGGATCATTCACGTTCGCACGCAGGCATCGCATATGCTTCCGAGAGAACAATCGGCACTTTTGTAGTTGGTTCAGCACGCTCTTAGCCGCCTTATTGTTGATAGGCGCTATCGTTCTGCTGTACTATGTCCAGTCGTCGAAGTGGAGGCTAGGCCTGATCGCCGGTTCACAAGTCTTTTTGCAGGGAGTGTGGGTCTCCTCACCAACCCTCGTAGAGCGGAGCTGTTCGGTGCAACAGCGGAGTAAGTAATCCGTCGACGTCCTGTGTATGTCCAAATGTGCTGATAGTACGAGCAGATATGCCGCTGTTTTGGTGGTTTTCGTCAGTGGCAATCTGGGAGAAACATCCACTGGACAAAGTGGGTAACAGGGAACTTGCATACAGAGGACTACTAACAACACGTTATGGGCGACAAGGGATGCCACGTCTCGAGATGTCCAACTTGCTAGCAGGTGGTGATAGTTCAAATGAGGAAGGAACGACCGCTATGCATGCCGCCACGACGGCAAAAGCGCTCCAAGGCTAAGTCTCGCGATCCTGCGGTATGTTCACTTCCCGATGCGTTGAGCGTTTGGATGTGCTTTAGGAAGAGTTGAGATGTAGTGGTGGTTGTAGGTCGTGTCGAGGCGGCTTGGTTGGAGAAGGCGCGATCACAAGTGCTGGAAAGAGTGGAAGGAACGCCGAATAAAGACAAAGCTATCGAGGTCACGAACGTGAGCTTCTAGGCACGTAAAAGATTAATGAATCGAATCAGAACGGTAACCATCCATTCGGTAGATCTGAGTCTTGAATTCATCTGCCTGCTCTTCAGCTTCACTGACGTGCACCGACTAACATACCAGTCTAGAGATATTGTAATGAGTATTTATGAGGGTGACAATTGTATCTAAGTCGTCGCAGTGTTGGACCTCTCAGCCTTGCTCTTCGAAATGCACCTGCTAATGGCCCAAGCGTGCTCACACACCACTTCGTGCCATGGACGCCAAAAGTAAGCCAGATACTAGATAACAATGAAGAACTATATTTAAATCAAAGCACAGAACGACTCGCACCTTGCCCTTTTCGGGCACTTCCAACCTTCCAACATGTAATGTCCTTCTCCTTTCTTGGCGACATGGTCCACGTCTATGAAACTCAGCCCTTCAAAGGTTGATGTGCTGGTAGCATTCCAAACACCAAGGATCCCCCTCTTTTCCTATTTCGACTATGCATTCCTTGCAAATCTCTCTCTGGCACCCCGAGCACTTCCTGGCGCATATATAGCAAGTCCGTTCTTCGCATCTTCGACAGTCTAGGTAGTTTTCGAGATCTCGTTTCCGTTTCGGTGCGGAGCCACAAGCGTGGCAGGAGCGGAGGTCGGAGGAGGGTTGGGTGACGGCTTTTTGAACAGGTGGTGAACTTGGCATATCGACTTCGATATCCATAAGATGCGACGGCGCTTTGACAAGCCTAGGGTTTGAGCGCTTCATTTGTTTGACAGGCCGCCGTTCGAGGTTTGAAGACGTTGATGATCTTGGGAATGGCCGCTGTCCGCTCGCTTCGTATGCGGCGGGGTCGGGACCGTGTAACCTGATGAAACCTTCGCTGGTGGGGGACGACCGCGATAACGACATGCGGCTATCGGAGCCCGATCGGTCAGTTTCCGTAGAAGAAATGGATATGTGCTTTGGGTTCGGCCCTTCTGTAACGTCGTCTGCCCTCCTCTTCCTCTTGCCCAAACCGGCAGTGACATGCGAGTCTGCCATGACGTTGTGTATGTGCGGGTGGGTTGGGGTCGGGAAATTGAAGCTGTTGTATGCAGGGTCGTGGCCGAACAAGCTGGGCGTAATGTACACCATGGCGGGGAACGGGCCGTGAAGAAGCGGCGGTCGATGCAGCGACAGTGAGAGGCTGATGCGGAAGGAGCCAAGGCGGCGAAAGACCTGGAATTCAAATCAACAATGAACCACAGAACGCTCAAAGGTGCATAAACGCTAAAAGCACGGAGAGGTATGTATCAGCACGAAATAAGGGACGTATGGCTCGCAACCTCTTGGAAAAAGAGGTGGAGGAGAGGTTGTTGGCCGTTGGGTAGACGTTGACCTTGCTTTGGCATTAACTAGCTGCATCCATCCCAGCAACCGAAAGACGCAGGGATTCGCGACTTCTTCACGTGTCGCCAAGCTAGCGGCGCGTTGGGGCGTTTCGCCGCAATCCAACACACTGTGGAAACAGTCTTGTGTACACACTTTTTGACGTCTTTTGGGGGCTCTATTTTTTGGATTGGACTGGGAGAGGCGCATTGGTGGTATTGTTATGATACCACGGAGTACATGCGCTTGAAGAGTATATACAATAACGCCCCACGATCGCTACTTTGGTATACGTACACAAGACGGTGTTGGACCCAATATCATGGATAACCTCAATATCTCCGAATTGGTCGCGCGACTTGGGAGTGAAGAAGAGTCGGTGCGGAAAATGGCAGTCTTCAAGCTGCAGAATGCCATTGGCGACCCCTCGTTTGCCGAAGTGTTCATACAGGAAGGAGGGCTGCCCAAGCTCAGGTTCCTGGCGCTGCATTCGACTGGAAATACACTGGCATACTGTCTCACATCGTTGTCGCGGCTGCTAGAACTTGACAAAGGATGGGACCACGTCACAGACGATCTTATCAAAAGAGTCAGTACAAAGAAAGGCAGGCGCGACCGAGCATAGTACATGTAATCTAACAGCGGGTAGATAGTCGGACTCGTGGTTGCACAACCTCTCGTCAACGTCAATCGCGGCGCCATGTCTGTTCTCGCTGCCATCGTCGGCAACCCTTCCCGTCGCAACTCGCAGCCCGACTCCACGGGCTTCCAGCGCCTGAAACCCATTGTCGAGTCGCATAAGCAGTTCCTGCCTTCTCTAGTTGAGAAGATGACTTCGGCCGACCACGCTCTCTGCGCGAACGCTCTCCAGCTTATAAACGCCCTCATGCGAGACACCATCGCGAACGAGGCCGACTCTGAGTGGCCACGGTTCATAAAGCAGCTGCAGGAATTGGGCGTGATAAAGAGCGTGTATGGACTGATGCAGAGCTCTGCGGTGCAAGATCTAGCACACCCATTGCTGGACTTCCAGTCGTTGACCAAGATCTTGTTGAGGAGATGGAGAGAAGAGAAAGTGGACTTGGAAAAAGCGGACCACCGCAGAGCCATACGAGGATTGCACGTCACGAGCAATCCAGATCAGTCAGGAACAGACCCCAAGGGAAGCAAGCGGCAGAACCCAGCTAAGTGGAGACGCTTAGGATTTGAGAGCGAATCGCCAGCCTTTGAGTTTAGTTCGACAGGATTCCTGGGGTTGATGGACCTCACTGACTTTGTGTATAAGAATGAAGACGGCTTTCAAAAGCTGTTGCTTGAGCAGTCAGCGGAGCCGTTGGAACAGCGGTGTCCAATTGCCCGCGCAAGTCTGGCAGTAACAGCAGTCCTATTCGACCACTTTGAAGTTGATAAACCAGACGAGTCGGAATCTAACAGATATACCGTCCTGGAATCACGAGCAAACTTTGAACGAGCGTTCAAACCATTGCTCTTGCATTGGTCCAGGCTACACACGAGTGGACTCAACGCTTTCATTCGGCTGTGGAAGGCCGCCGGAGCACAAGTGGATGACTTTGAGAAAATCGAAGAGTTGATCCAGATTCTCGCCGAGCAGGTCATAGGACAAGCTCCTCGTACGAAAGAGATCAAGGATGTTGAAAACGACTTAGCCGAGTTTGATATTCAACGCCTGCGGGAGCTTCAGATGGAGCTGCTTGAACTCACATATGAGGATGCTTGGGGCCATCACCTACGGTTTGTACTGATCCTTGGGCCTGATCTTCAATATGCTAACTGTGCCCAGCCAAGTCCGGGATGAGCTCAACCACGAAGCGCTCCAATTCGTCAAAGAGCAGCGCATCAGGTGCCTCCTCCAGGGCGCCTGGTTTCCACAGGCGTTAAGCTACAGCACCGAAGCAGGGCCGGTCACCAGCAGAACCCTAAGCAGGACTGTGCCTTCCGCGTGGCGATTCGTTCGACTCTCGCACAATCGTCGGTTTCTGCATTTCTCGGACTTCGATGAGAAGTTGCCAACTGAGCCTAGGCTGGACGCCTTACAAGATAAAAGTAGGCTTTGTCATCGCCCCATGGGATAATGTACGCGCTGAAGCTGACATGCATGTGTAGTCGATCTCTCCATCGTGTCTTCGGTCGTCAGCAACGTGTCGGCGTCGGCCCCATCGACGTCCTCGTCTGACAGCACGCTTCGGGAAGCTAGCCAGGCGAACACCTCAACAAAAATTACCATCCACGGGTATATACCTGCGCAGATCCATTCTCGACAGAAGTCAGATACGTCGAAAACCACACAAAAAGAATCGGTCCTGCTTCAGCTCCATCCACAAAGCCACACGTTGGCGTCAGAGTGGCTGGACGGGCTGCTGATGTTGCTGAACCAGCAGCCAATTACGGCTGACACCAACAAACTTGTCAACCTCATCGGCGGCTACGGACTCAAGATTCGACTCCTCAACGTGCGATTTGAGGATGTAGGTATGGAGGAGCCGATCCTGCCGAGCCGTGAGGGACTAGATGATGACTATTACTACGATATTGGCGGTATGGAGGCAGGGGTGTGAAACTGAAGCGCAACAAGCCTTTGCCGGGCTTACATAGGGCACCTCAATTGCGTACATGTCTAGAGGGACAACGTGGTTGTCAGCGTCACCTGGTACCGGTTCAGGTACGGACCGCCTACCATACCATCTTTGGATCTGGCGCTATTTGGTGGATGACGACTTGGCACAGGAACAGGCCCTGGGTATTCGGGTCGACAGGGGTTCAGTCGTTCAGGGCGGTACTAATTGCTAGTACTCTGGAGACAATTTATCGAAGGACAATTTATCGAAGGAACAGACATGACGGCTGGCAAAGTGCGTATTCGAGATTTGTTATTCTATTTAGATACCCTCGGTTCTACGGCATTGTAGCACCACGTTTTCGCAATTGTTGTTGAAGGCTTCACTTGCCTATGCCGGCTAGATCCCCGCAGCCCGGTCCTCAGCTCCGGCTGCGCGACGCTCGCACAACATCTGTTGGCGAGGGTACACAGTGCGGGCAGCGATAGTTTGCGCAGCTTCTCGTGGCACACTGGCTGGGCCAGCCCGTCGGAAAGCGGGCAATACTGGCGTTCCAGAATCCCAGATGGTGGCCTTTCAGGCGAACTGGCTAAAGTCGACGGCATGCAATATAGGTTTCATCAATATTATCCTGGCGTCCATCACGCCCAGATCTTGGGGAAGCTGAGTGGAGAGTCGCGTCCGACGTGTCGTGGGCAAAAGTGGATCCCTCACCGTGTTTTCTGTTCCTGAACAACCCCGGCTTGAAACAGCGGGCGGGATGAGAGCGGGGGCGAAAGTTGCGCAACCACGACGCGCGCTGCCATTGGCTGGCGTAGCATCGACCTATGAGCTGCGTGTGGTGAAGTTATCCGCAGCATGCGCGAATAACCTCGTGGCGACGCTTTGTGGGCGTGTTCCACGCTCCAGGGATGCCACGGCCGCAGGCACGTTGAAGGGCCTGAGTTGGCGAACTGGAGATAGATGGACGGATACTGACGAGCCGCCGGTGAAGGCCAGGCGCTGAGTGCTCGATTTGGCAGTGCAGGATGGCTGCATATGTGGTTCGGATGCTCTCTGCAGGCGCCAGCGCCGTGCTCCCTAGGTGAATGAATAGTGTACCCTCCGAGCTCATTACGCACTGCCTGGTTCACGCGTGTTTTCTACTGTTTGCCTCTTCTTATACTATCGGAGCTGCCCTTGCTTCAAGTTTAACAAACGCCCTCGGCCACCGCTACGGTCGATCGACATTCTCCAACACAACTCTACCAACAACGCTCGTGCTTCAAGGCGAGAGCTCCGACGATATAAGAGCCCACCACCTCACGCAGCCCGCCCTCAGCGTCGTAACTCGCAGCCCGCAGCAGCCCCGCCAACACCATGAAGAAGAAGGCAAAGGTGATTCCTCTATGCTCGCATGCCGAGTTTGAGTCTTTGCCAGAACCATTGAGGTGCGTACAGCCATGTAGCTTTTGAAATTGTCGCTGCACCCGTGATTTGCTGGGCAAATGTGATTGTGATAGGGGCGCATAAACCTCTTCATATCTCCACCCCACCTCAAGCCGGGTACCTGACAGCGAACAATGCCATGGAGCTGACCATAGCGCGTCCAGACGAAAATACTTTAGCCCGCTCGAGCGATTGCGCATTGCAGAGGAACATGCCCTGCACGAGCAGCAAGGGGAGCACAAAGACCAAGCGCTCCCGTCGCGAGCGAGATCCACTGCCATCTCTCGTCAACTTTCGATACTGCCGCTAGGATCGTCGCGTCGCCGACTTGCACGAGCCAAAAGCCTAAAACACGACTATTACGTCGCGCAGGCCGACGCTTCGTTCTTCCTGTCACTCCCGCCCAAGGTCCAGCGGAGTGCCTTTTCTCGTGAGGAGCAGACCATCCTTGTCGGCCGTTGTGAAGTGCCTTCCTCCAACGGGTCGCCCTTGCCGCCCTCCCGCCGGCCGCACCTGCACCAGGACGAGCAGCAGCGCCTGAGTGACTTCCACTTTGGCTTCAACGGCAGCAACGGCGACGCCAATTGCTACTCCCCGCCGCGAGGCCGAAGCGTGAGACGAAGGTCGAGCGTGTCGTCGTCCGACATCTCTCCCACCCGCAGCTCGCCCTACGGCCCTGCTGCACACGAGCTGGAAGAAGCGGACACGCAAAGCAGCTTGCTGTATCTGGACACGATGAGCCCATTGGCCTCGCAGCCCCCGCGGGCGAGCTTCAGACGCACCCTGTCGCTCACCAACATCCCCATCCGCAGCTCGACGTCGTCTGCCACCATCCCGCCGGAGCCGCTCTCTGCTCGTGGAACCGCACCCTGGCACCAGAGAGCCCACTCGCAGTCCCTCTCCGGACGACGCTCCTCGCACACGCCCCAGACGCCGGTATTCGACCCTGATGCGGCCCACTACCGCGATGCCGAGACGCGCAAGAAGCTGCAGTTCCTCGCTTCCCCGCAGAAGTTCGACGAGGCGGTCGAGTTTGGCTTTCCCTCCACCAGCGGCGACGACACCACGCCGCCCCGCTACCAGCTGCCGCCCATCAGCACCGATGCCCGCAACTTCAGCCGCGACATGCAGACCTTCCTAAAGGACGACCGCATGTCGTTCTTGGAGGACAACGAGGAGGAAAACAAGGGGCTGGAGTCGGACAGCGAATCTGTTGCTGACTTCGAGTCTCCCGTCACGCCCTCCAGTGTGGGAGTCTCATTCCGCTACCATTCCCGCAAGCGGTCATCGAACTTCTCAAACTCCATGGACTCCAATGGCGTGCCTCTGATTCATCCCGTCACCGGCCGTCTCAACCGCGAGATGACGCTTCGAATGACCCTCACTCGACCGGATCTCAGGGCAGACGAGGAGCAGCTGTACGGTTGGCAGGGTCAGGGTCAGGCCCAAAAGACCATCAAGGATGACCCGTTTGCCCTGGAGGATCTCCCGCTGTCTGACGATATGAACGGAACCAAGGGCCCATTCTACATCAAACCGAAGCCGCACGGCAGCCTCGTCAGCCGCCTCTTCAAGCGCGCCAGCAAGAAGGGCAGGTAGTCGTTCGAACGCCACTCTGCACGATTTACGAGCACCACACGATGTATGTGTCACGACACGTAGCATCCTACCTCGACAAATTTTCCTTGCCAATATTTCCTCCAAGTTCTCTCTCAAAATTTCCGTTCACCCACCGTCATCACGGCTGTGTGGACTTTCCTTCTGCTGTACTTTAGCGGGCGTTTAATCAGGCATGAACATGGTTTCACGGCTAGCTTTGATACGCTAGACCTTTTTCTTTTCAGTGTACGATACCATTTAGCATGCATGCATGATCGAGACGAGACGAGATGAGAAAAGGACAGCCGCAGGTGATGGTTTATGCGCCCAGCACTTTTCGGGCATAGCATAGCTTTCGTCGCTATTGCCGGCTATGGCACAGGTCGGTCTGGGATTACGGTAATGACTCGGAGGATGGTAGATACCCCATCATCAGATTGATGAGCAAAATGAAATTGCGAAGTGCGTCTAAGATTACATGGTCTATTTTGGTGTGCTGAGTTCTATGCGTTGGACTATTTCGGTAGCGTTGGGGTCCGATCCGATGTACCCTGTTCTGTTTCCACTCGCGGGTGTATACACCCACTTCTCCACCCATTGTCACAGTTTTTTGCTTCTTGAGTAATTAGATCGCGCCTGGTACCGATATGATTGAGTTGCGGTGAGCTTCATGTTTTCTGCGCGCAGTGCGCGGTGGGCGGTGGGTCTTCCCGTTGCTATTGCTCGGTCCACATCATTACTCGCAGTGAAACTTAACTCCTCTCTGGTACCGCACTACGGAACTTTTTTTGCAAACCAACTTGGTCTGGAATCTAAGTGCTGAGCTCTGTGTCGCTACATTTAAAGAGGCGGCATTTTCAAACTCTCAGCATTGAGTGTATTCACCCGGCCATGGGATGGAGACGATGCATGAACATTGAAGCTTGAATCGGCATGCTCAACCGCGTACTATTGCAGATACGAGGACACATACGAGCGAGCAGGGCTAGCCGGTATGAGCATCGTGCAGCGCTTAAAAGTCCCACATCCATGTCCCAACGTTCCATGCTATCTGTAGTTCACGAGTCATCCCCTCACGCTCGTCAAGCTTCACACGTTCATCGGTCACAAGCGCATCTACTACTCGTTCATCCTGCGACAAACCCCCACTCCTCCCCCTCCGCCTTTCTCCTTTATGGGGATATCCCAACCATGTCATAACCTCAGCGTTTCAACGAGCGCCGCACCCAGTGGCAGGGATCCACTCCCCTAAGCTGCAAGACATCGAACAAGTTCACGCCGAGCCGCGGGCGTGCCTGCGTTAGCAAGGGTACTTACTGGGGTTGTCCATCACCTCTTGACTTTCTCGCTTTCTAGTAAAGGCTGGCTATGACGGAACGGGCTTGGAGTGAGCGGCTAGGGCACGGATGGAGGGTGTGCCGTGGGTAGGAGGGTGGAACGTGCAGCGGTGCGGGTGTGATGGGGATGTGGCTGGTGTGGAGATGATAGTGGTGCAGGGTAGGTTACGAGGTGAGTGAATCAGTGAGGTGCAGCGTAGAAGGTTTCGTGTAGTAAAGGGTTTTGGTGACTAAAAAGGTAGCGCGACGCATTCACGCGCATCTCGTGATGGAGAAGAGTAATCCGCATGTCTGTATGCGGTGACAAGTCATAAAAGGGACCAGTGAGAACAGGTGAGATTCATGAGTAGCAGTTGCATGTAGAAGGTGGCAAGGAAGATGTACCGAGCAGTCTGCAAATGCTATGGCCTAGGCGAGTCAGTCTGTGTAGATTTCTCGAGGACAGAATCGACAGATTGCGTCCACTGGGCAGACTTGCTAACCGGAGAGCGAGAGTAACAGCCGTGACCCCATACATGGTGAAGATCTTCACTGGCACCCACATATTTTCCGGAACCCTTCGGCTGCCTATCCAGCCAGCAGACTTGTCAACAATATCAAGCCAATCAAGCCGGTCTAGCCTAATATGGTAATTCACTAGCTCGCGTAGGTTAAGATGTTACTAAATTTGGTTAGATCGGCTTGATTGGCTTGATTGTTGACAAGTCTGCCAGCCAGTCCTTCACGGCGACGATTTCGGTCATGTCAAAGCGAAGGGCTTGGTATCGCTCATCCTCGTGTCATTACTCTGGTGGTATTCCACTATTCCAACGCTAGTCTATGCATGAACATGCGTCGTACGTCTACCTCGACAGAGCAATATCGTCGATTCTCAGGATCATCTTCACCGTTTCAGCGGCCAGCTCGATGGCGCTGGTGCTTACCAGCAACGGCTGCAGCACGTTCTCTTCTGCGATGTCGTTCTTCACACCCCCGCTCTTGATACTTACACCTGCGTTGCGCTGATCCTGTGCGTGACGATGCCTCAGCTCTGTCACAACCTTGATGCTATTCAACCCCGCGTTCTCAGCCAAAGTGGTAGGAATGACCTCCATGGCGTCCGCGAACGCTTTCCAGCAAATAGCCTCGGTGCCTGTGAGCTCGCGCGCCTTGATGGAAAGTTGGTGTGCGATCTCGGTTTCAGGTGCACCGCCACCTGCAAGGAGGGCCTTCTTCTTGACGAGGGAGCGGATGGCGCAATGCGCGTCGTGTAACGAACGCTCAGTCTCGTCGAGGATCAATGAATTTGCGCCTCGGCAGACGATAGAAACGGTTGATGCAGCGGCCTTGACACCGGATACCTTGACGTAGCGTGCGCCTGAGGTTTGGACTTCCTCGATGAGATCGGCGGAGCCAAGCTTATCCTCTGTGAATGAGTCGATGTCGGCAATAGGCTTGCATCCAGTGCTCTGTAATGGGTTAGACCCATACCAGCTTCAATTCTTTGAGGGGTCGCTCTTACCTTGCAGATGAACTCGATCTCCTCACGCTCAATATCCTTAACTACAAGGATTTTGAGCTTAGACAGGAAGTGCAAGCTGAGGTCGTTGACTGCGTCGCGGAGAATGGATTTTTGGATGAAAAGTACATTGCACTTTGCCTTCTGGATCTTCTTGACCATGTTCAACAGATACGTCCGCTCTTCTTTCAGGATCTTGTCCATTTGCCTGTAGTCGTTGACGACAATCTGATTCTCCATGTCCGGCTTAGGTGGGCTAAGCTGGAACTGTATCAGGCCGATCTTCGCCTTCTCTTTTATTGTCGGGCCTCCTGCGCTCTTGACTACGGGCTGGTGCAGCACGAGGCCGTCCGTCATCTCGCTGTCCTCGATGGTACCACCCGGTTTCTTGATTATTCGAATGTTCTTCAGATCTACGTTGTCGGCTGTCTTGGGGTCGATGACCTTCAGCACAGAGTCCACGGCCATGGCTGGCAGCTTGGGCTCCTGTGCGACAATCTTGGAGGAAAGTGCGGTCGTCGCGGTCTTCAGCAGCGTCGGTCGGTCGCTGAGGGAAATGGGTATCGACATATCGGTGAGGATCTCGATAGCATGTGCGGCGGCCCGCTGGAAGGCCTCTGAGATCACGGTGGGGTGAATGCCTTTGCCCAATAACCGCTCAGCAGCACCCAACAAGCTGCCTGCAATAACAACAACTGATGTGGTGCCGTCTCCAGCCTCGATATCCTGAGCGTGTGCGAGGTCGACGAGCATCTTGGCCGAGGGGTGCATGACGCTCATTTGGTTCAACATGGTCGCGCCGTCATTGGTGATGATTGTCTCGCCCTTGCCGGTTTGGATCTGACACAGATGAGCACATACTTGACTGATTCACGTAGAGAACATACCATCTTGTCCATTCCTTTAGGTCCAAGCGACTATTCGAGTGTCAGTACTTGGGTCACCCCGCCCCCTCCATAGCTCGACGTACAGTTCGGATTGCATCAGACACAGCTGGGGACACGAGTTAGCTTAAGCTATCAGCATGTATTTTCGAGCTTTACGTACCTCGTGCGGCGACAATGTTGGCTATACGAACAGCCCTAGGCTTTTCCTTGTCCTGCCACAGCTGTCAATCAATGATTTTAAAGCTCGCAGGAGGCCTATTTACCCTGAAGGCGGCATTTGCACCACCACCAACTGAAGCTGTTTGCGCTGCCATGTTGAGAAACTTCAGAAATTATGGACGAAAAAGGGTATCCCGTGTGGTGATGTGAAGCGTTGCTGCCTCGCGAATTCTGGGGTCAACGCGATAAATTCGAGGCGCGCGGCGGCGGGCAAACTTCGGAAGGCGCGATCCAAGCGCCGATTCGCCGATTCGCCGACGCTCTGACAGCTACCTTCACTGCATTACAACGCCGTCACCCACCATCCACATCATAACAACCGTGCCCATCCACTCGCACAACGCTCGCTACCGCCGGATCTGCCCCAAACCGACCCTACGCATTTCCGCGCAGTACTACCGCCATCGAGGCCGACCCCGCCCGTCGCCTAAAGCGCAAACATGCCCTCCGCCACGGGCTCCAGCTGGGAGAAGTACCAGAAGAACTTCGCCGACGATGAGGTAGAGGAGAAGAAGATCACACCTCTGACCGACGAGTAAGACGATCCGACGGCCATCGTACACCGTGGAGATGCTGAACAGAACACAGGGACATCCAGGTGTTGAAGACATACGGAGCAGCACCGTACGGCGCCGAGCTGAAGAAGCTCGAGAAGGAGATCAAGGATAAGCAGCAGACCATAAATGAAAAGATCGGTACGGCTTGCTAATTCACTGCCTCTCAGGAACCCCGCTAACAGCACACAGGTGTCAAGGTAACCTTACACAATGCAGTTGCGTCGGCCCAGCATCTAACCAGCCTGTAGGAATCAGATACCGGTCTCGCGCCTCCACATCTCTGGGATATCGCCGCCGATCGGCAACGCATGTCGGAAGAACAGCCCCTCCAGGTTGCGCGATGCACGAAGATAATACAAGACGAGAAGGACCCGGAGAAGAGCAAATATGTCATCAACGTCAAGCAGATCGCCAAGTTCGTCGTCAACCTCGGCGAGCGGGTATCGCCAACGGATATCGAGGAGGGCATGCGTGTTGGTGTGGACAGGAACAAGTACCAGATTCTGCTGCCGCTGCCGCCCAAGATCGACCCCTCGGTGACCATGATGACGGTCGAAGACAAGCCTGATGTTACCTATGGCGATGTTGGTGGCTGCAAGGAACAGATCGAGAAGCTGCGAGAAGTCGTCGAA
Source organism: Bimuria novae-zelandiae CBS 107.79 (assembly GCA_010015655.1). NCBI lineage: Eukaryota > Fungi > Ascomycota > Dothideomycetes > Pleosporales > Didymosphaeriaceae > Bimuria > Bimuria novae-zelandiae. The sequence continues at coordinate 211,248 of ML976712.1, forward strand.
ATGCCCCTTCTCTCACCCGAGCGCTTCGTGAATCTCGGTATCGATCCGCCCAAGGGTGCCCTTCTGTATGGCCCTCCTGGAACTGGAAAGACGCTCTGCGCCCGAGCTGTTGCGAATCGAACAGATGCGACCTTTATAAGAGTTATTGGCTCCGAGTTAGTGCAGAAGTACGTGGGCGAGGGCGCGCGAATGGTGCGTGAACTCTTCGAAATGGCGCGGACAAAGAAGGCATGTATCATCTTCTTCGACGAGGTGGATGCCATCGGAGGTGCCCGTTTCGACGATGGTGCAGGAGGCGACAACGAAGTCCAGCGAACCATGTTGGAGCTTATCACGCAGCTCGATGGGTTCGATTCCCGCGGCAACATCAAGGTCATGTTCGCCACCAACAGGCCGTCAACGCTCGACCCTGCGCTCATGCGTCCCGGGCGTATCGACAGAAAGATCGAATTCTCGCTTCCGGACATGGAGGGACGTGCCAACATCCTGCGCATCCACGCCAAGAGCATGAGTGTAGAGCGCGACATCCGTTGGGAGCTCATCTCGCGGTTATGTCCGAACAGCACCGGTGCCGAGCTTCGCAGTGTGGCAACCGAGGCGGGCATGTTCGCAATCCGCGCGAGGAGGAAGGTCGCGACTGAGAAGGACTTCTTGGCCGCCGTGGACAAGGTCATCAAGGGCAACTTGAAGTTCAACTCTACGGCTACGTACATGCAGTACAACTAAGTAGGGGGTAAGATCGTGGACAGCATGAAACAGTTGAATGCATCTCGGGGTGGCTCGAACGCTGCTATGTACAAGTATTCTGACTACAGACGTAAACATGGCTTACTGCTCGTAATGCAAGGAATCTGATATCACTGCACGACATCTGAAAAATTTGGCGATGGTATTGTGAAGCTAGAAACCGGATGAGCCCAGGTACGTGGAGCAGGATAGCTCGACGATATCTCCCACGCTCTTGGCCCTCCTTCTACTTTCACCCTTACAGGAGTAGTGGTCCATTAACAACACTTAATAGGACAAACACCAGCCCAGTTCACGTTGAAGGCTGGCCGGGAAAGAATGTTTCTATTCAAACAGTGCCTTGATCGTGAGAAATGTTTGGAGATTAGCGGGTGCTGAAGTGAAACGACTCGGCAAAACGTTTGACACTCTTCTTCAATCGGTGCTTGTGTCTATGAATAATATCGTATGTCGTACTACCTGAGGCGGAGTCATCGTAGCATGCTTGACGGCGCTGAGAAAAAAGGGTTGCGGTTGTTCTCACAGACGCGGGCTCCACATGTACAAAGGAGCTCGTTTTTATTGATTCTCCACCTAGCCTCGGCATGTGGGGCCCCCCCAACGAAAATACAACTTCCATACAACAATGTATGTAAAATGCATCGCGCAAGAGTTTTCTGGCATTGCAGAGCTAGATACTAAACTTTTAAGACTTAATTTACAGATATATAGACTTTTCTAGTATTAAGACTTACTAGGGCGACTTAGCTATTATAAAAGTCGTTGTTTCTGCTATGCTGTATAATGCGCTAAATAATATTAAGTATACAGTTAATCTACTTATTAATCTGTTTAATAGGTAGATTTTTTTACTACTATTACTATTTGTGGAGGGTAAAACGAGCTGGATAGTATATAGTTCGGAGATCGAATTGATTGATCAGTAACATATGAAAAGTTGCTGCAAGAGCAGTATATACACCGAGCATTCGGTGTTATGTTTGCCCGTTCCACCTGATTCTTCCGATCAGGGTACCTACAAGGGATAATTCTCGCGACACTATTACTATTGGCATTTATCCTCGCATGTAGACTGTGGCATTTCCTTTATGATATGCTAGTAGATCTATAGCTAGGCATGCTGTAAGGGGCTAGGTGCTCAAGGAGCCAAAGGTACTAGAAGAATACTTATAAATTTAATAGAAAGTCTAAAGTTAAGCTTTAGGCGTTAACCATATATATCTAGGGTTCATATAACTAAAGGTTAAGAATCTAAAGTAATAACTAGGCGTAGCTTATTATATACCTTCTTTCCCTCTATTAGGGTAAAGAAAAATCTCTACGTTTTATTTTACTATATAGCTTTGCAGTTATTATATTATTTACTTATAATTCTCTTACTATTATAAACTTTTTACGAGTTCTGTTCTCGCGTGTCTAATTTTATATTCTTACTATAAGTAGTTATTATAGTAGTGTGTTCGCGCTAGTGCTTTTACTTATTAACGTACTCCACAAGCGAGTGACCGGAAATACCAAGATCCTATTAAAACGTACTATTACCTATAGTATAACGCGATATCTTAACTACCTAACTAATTACTAAAATTAAAAGAGGCCTAATTATAGCTTACGCTTTAAGCTATTAAAAGAAATATACTACTCTTAATTTTATGTACTATAATATATTATAGCGTTACTAAAAGTATACTAGGATAAAGACGCGCTAGAGTAATCTTTTAAATTAATTATACACTTAACTTTATAAATCTCTTTTTAATAGAGGAGTAAGTAATTATTTACTATATACTTAACTTAAATACGTAAGGATTTCTGCCTTAGCTTACTATTAAAAAAAATATAACTAATTCTTTACTAGCTAAGTAGCGCCGTAAGCCTATTAGTTAAAACTAGGCTATAAACTTTATAAAGTACTAATTAGAGCTCTAAGTTAAGTTTAATAAAAATATTACTATAAAAGAGCCCTCTATAAGGATCTTAAAGTTATACAAGGCTAGTTCTAGCTTATAAAGAATACTAAAGCTAAGTATAGTATCTTAGATAAAGATACTTATAACTTTAATAAAACTAGCTTTATAATAGGCATAATATTAATAATAGTAGTTATTATAAGCTTTAAGCGTTAAGGTAGGCTAAAAAGTATATAATAAGGTAATTAAAAGTAGATTATAGTTATCTACGGCGTTAATATAATAGGCTAAGTAATTCCACCCTTTACTATTTTCTAGAGTAAGCACTACCTCTCTATTTAGTACTAAGAGAAGGCTCTCCCTTACAACTAGATTTTTATAGTCTCTAAAAATAGCTAAATAATAAATAAGCTTAGTTTATAGTAGCTTTAACACTTTAACGTGCATATAAAAAAGGATACTATTAGTAATTATTAGTTACTTATTATTAATAGCTACGAAAGCTATAACTCGCCTAAATTTTTATAATACTATAAAAATAATAAAATTATTACTTTTTATATATTTCTATATTTATCGCACCTCTTATAGCTACTAGATATAGGGTATTTCTTACTATTAAAAAAGGCGTATAGGCGCTAAGCTAAGAATCTAATACGTAGCTATATTACGTATATTACTAAAATTAAGTTCCTACCTTACTTTATTATTACTTTTAAAGCTATAATTACTTAAAGTAATATTTAAGAAAACTTTTAAGACGCTAGTCTTATTCTCCTTAATTTAAAAGTAATAATATTAAAGCTTAACGTTTATCTATATATATTTTTATTTTATACTATACGTAATAGTGCGTGGCAATCATAGACGCCTAGTAACACCATAGAATTTAGGGCATAATTAACGCTAGTAAAGGAGAAAATTTAAAGGCACCTAGATAGTTTTTTAATAAGTATAGTTAAGGCCTTTAAAATAATAATAAAAGGTGTAGTAATAGTAGCGTATAGGCTAGTATTAGCGTAAAAATAAATTATTAAGCTTTAAGCTACTAATAAGGCTATCACGCGATAAAAATTATATAAAAAAAAGTAATTATAGTAGAAAAAAGTTCTTATAGCTACTAATAGCTAGTAACTAATTACTTTAAAAAACTTTATAGCGCGTAATAATAATAAAAAGGTAAAAATAAGGGTGCGCGCTAATAGATGTAAATTAATTTAATAACGCTATAAATACTATAGTAAGACTAAGTATAATTGGCACACGGATAAAAAAGAAGTAAAAGTTAATTCTAAGTAAATTAGCTTATTATAATTTCTTATAACTATTTATGCGCGTTCTGTACTATTGTGTAGAGTGTAGATTTTAATAGGGTCTTGGCATTTCCGGTTACTCGCTTGTGCCGATCACTCGCTTGTACCGGTCACTCGCTTGTGGAGTACGTTAGAACTTTTCCTTATTTTATAGTATTCTGTCCTAGTCCCGTGACCTCTTTCAATTACTAACTTATTAGAAAATATAATTTTATTTATATTAATATCTTTAATATTACTTTATTAAGTCTTGGTAAAATCCGGCCTGGTTTTAGCTTTTTTCTTACTTAAAAGAGTTTTTTCTTACTTAAAAGAGTTTTTTCTTACTTAAAAGAGCTTTTTTCTTACTTAAAAGAGCTTTTTATATAATGGTTTTTATCCTATATCTCTGCTTCTTTATAAGTATCTAGAGACTTCTAGTAGAGCGATGAAGGCTATTTTTGTATAATAGCTTTTTATTTATTTTTTAGGGCTTCTTTCTAAGTTCTTATTGATAACTCCTTAGTCTCTTAAAAAGGACTTTATTAGTCTGTTTTTTAACCTCCTTATTATTATTTTTTGATTTATTTTTTCTTTTAATCCGGCAAATAGTATTATAAATACTAAATTTAGGCTTTTTAAGGATAGTAGAGGTAGTAAAAATAGAAGTATTAATCTCTAAATAACGTTAAACTTTTCATTCGAATTTAGAAAGTTAGGAAGCTATTTTGTAAAAATATTTTTTTAAACAAAGAGGAAAACGGGGACTACGCATAAAAATATATTAATTTATACTATAATACTAATAAGTTATTACGTAATTATATCTTATATAAGCAGACCTACTTTTTTTACTTATTAGTAACTTATTACTAAGATTATAAACAAACCTGAAAAATAGTAATTACTAATTAACTCTAGGCCTATTTTAACAAGTATAATTTTAATAGATTTTTATACCCTAATTAAAAAGTTAAAAATAGGTAAAAATTTATAAAGAAACTCTAAAGTGTACTAAGTCTTTGTACTTTAATCCTGCTAATTAATGAAGGACTAAAATTATAAAATTAAAATTAAAAACTTTTCCTTTAAAATAATATCTTAACCTAAAACCTACTAGTGGCTAAGTTATAACTATTTTAAAAAGGTATGAAAAAAGATTTGTTTTTTTTGTCACCCCACTGTAAATAGGTCTCTGATGATCAAAACAAGAGTAAATTCGGTTTTCGAGAGAGAGATCTTGTGGTAGAATAAATTGAAGCAACATATAGTTCAAGGTCAATAAAACTCCGAAAAAAGACCGAGCAAGAATCTGACTGTTCGGGCGCGGTTTTGGGGTATGACTCTCGGTTGGGCGACGCTTACCTGTCTATCATGCCAACTCACACATTTATGTTGCCTCGCTAATACAGGTGACGTAGGCGTAGTTGTACCTCTTTAACTGTCGGAGACTATGTCTTTTGTTTGGTGGGTGTGAAAGTGGAGTTGGGTTTCTTTGGCCCTGATCTAGAAGTCGAACTGTGCCTCAGGAGCAAAATAGCATAAAGAGCTCTTTTCCCCCCCGCCATATGTTTCTCCCTCGTGCTCAATCTCCAACCTCTCGAATACACGAAAACTTTTCACCTACTCTCTCGGAGTCTTTGCGGATCAAACCAGCTATTAGTAACGTGAATTCTTTGCAGTATTAGTTCTTGACTAACCCATACACAGTGTGGGGTTTTCTAGATTGCCCTGCCATGTTGTCAAAACATGTCAACGACGTCATGGATCTCAGCTATGCCAACGACGTCATGAATCCGAGTAAAAATTGTGGTTTCAAAAAATCATTCGATAAACTTTTCTACAATGGCGAAGGAAGAATCCTGGTACTCAATGATCTAAGATTCGCAGACGCAGACGCATCCGTTCATCTCACAGACCTGGAACTCCATATATTTCACGCATTGAAATACATCCAATACTGTAGCCACGTGACTGACGTCAGAGGTAGTATACATGGAACGTACTACTGAGGTGCACGGACTATTGACCTGACAGACTCTCCCCCGCGCTCTCTTCACTTGAGAGACTCCTCACTCATTTCTGCAGATAGCAATACAGCTTGTTGTCCTCATATGCCTGCCTGCTTACAAATACGCCTCAACCGGCTATGACAACGCGGTCGAAGACATCAAAAAGAGATTTAGCGAGCGAATGAAGAATGCCAAAACTGAGGATGTCGCCGAAGGAGAGGGCAACGGAACGTGGATTGCAAGGCTCCCATGCTTGAGGAGAAGAAAGACATAACGGAAGAAGAAGCACTCAAGAAGCCTAAGACACCAAAGAACAATCTGAGCGAGGCGGATTTGGAGTATATTTTCCGGTGTTGAATGGGCTATACTAAGCCAAGCATATCGCGATATGATAGGGCTAGATAGTTGTACGATGGTACGGGTGAGAAAAGGGTCTGGTATTCAAGTCTTGTCTATCTATTCTACGTACGGAGGAAAGGGGGTTATAAGGATTGATGCTCGCGCACGGTGACTATGGTCTGTGCCTTTGCCTGTGCGGTATTAAATAACCATTGTCACCTGTCTTAAGACATCGCATTAGGTAGCTGCCCGTACTGCGTACGGACATCCGGAATGAATATAATCAGAGGAATCCAAGTATCGTCCAATTCCAGGCATTTTTCAAGGGACCAGAAGATTCTTCATCCAGTAGACTAAGCGGCAACGAAGGGGAACAGTTAGGAATCATTGGTAAATTCCAAGCTTTGTTTAAGGAACGAGAAATATCTTTGGTTAATGCTACAAGCAGGAATACCACCATCATGATCGTCATTTACGGCCTGGAGTGGTATCCGGACCAACAAGACATCAAGCATACTTTTAGAACACTCCTGAAAATTGGGGCCGACCTCGAAGAACTATCACTTGCTAGGGCAGAGGGCGAACCGGAAGGGGGAGATGGGCCGTTTCTTCAAATGGTGGTTGTAGGCCCTAGGGCTTATAAGATAGGTCGACTAGTGGATGAGAACATGGAAATGGAGGAGATGTATACGCTCCAGAAAGCGCAACTGTAACATGAATGGGTCAAAGCATCTTTCGTTAACTAACAGGTAATTGCCTTACTAAACGTGGCCCCCTTTCCGCGAGATGCCTTCTCCATCCTGTTCCATGGCTTTCTGTGTCGCCATACCAGACGATCGAACAGTCTCTTCCGATGAGTCTTTATTGTTAAACTAACCCTGTCCTCCGTGCCCTACACATTCATCCTCTCCGCCCCCTTGTCCGACTCAACGTCCCTCCGTCTCGCTCTCCCCTTATCGTAATGTCGGCCGCACACGCGCTATAACTCAAACCGTCAAAAACACTCTCTTTAGCAACACAAGCAGAACCGCACAAACTTACCTGCCGACGCTCAGAAAAGTCCCGGTACAGCCCCATCCACACATCCCGATCCGCGCACTCCATCCCCTCACCATTTTGCCCTCCCGTACACTTCGGTACCGTCTCCGCCACAACCCCATCCGCCGCCTTAATCCACGGCTTCGGCAACGGCCAGTCGGAAAAATGCACAAACTTTGCCTCGTTCAAGACGGCGCTGGCGTTCCACCGCGCCTCCTCGGAGCCCAAGTACTTCGCGTGGTTCCCAGCGCCTGCGCGAAACTCCGCCGTAATGAGATTGTACGGGCGGTGCGGCAGCACTATACACGAGTCTCTGTACAGCGTGTTCAGGATGTCCATATCGAAACCCGAGTCCTTCTGGTCGATGAAGCGCTGGACGCGGCCCCACTCGGTGGCCGAGGGTGCGAGCAGAATGATTTGGCTGGACAGGAACGGCTGGTCGAGCCAGTACGCGCGCGGCATAGCTACTGGGGAGGATCCTAGGGGTGTGAGAAATAATTCATCCATGTGCTGCGGAGCGGGTTAGTTTTGTGAGGAAATACCCAGTTCCTGGGTGAGGGAAAACGTGCCTGTCTGACGGTCGCGTCTGAGTCGAGGGAAATCAGGCGCTTGTATTGCGTCTGGTTGAAGGCGAGAAGCTTGGTGAAGCTGTCCTGCCAGGTTGGGTCGCCTTTTGTGGAGTGCTGCACTGTGATGGGGATGAGTTTTGTGTGGTACTGGTCTCGGGCTTGGATGAGGTGGTTGCTTGCTGCCGTCGGGGAGCTGCCGGCGAGCTGCCACTCTTTTGGGTACATCATGATTCTGTCGGCCTTTGATTTGAGGCGATGCAGGGATTCCAGTATCATGAGTGAGTTGCAGAGATAGTTCTCATTTGTGACGTACTGCACGTATGCATAGTCACTCCAGTTTACCTGGTCGTTTGTCTTCGCTGTTGATTCGGTTGTGTTGGTGGGAAGAGACTCGCTCGTTGCGTGATGGACAGCGCGTGAGATTGTTGATGCGTCAATAAAGTGGATGGATGTGGTCACGGCGAGAAGTAATACGCCTACGCAAAGAATTGTGCGGACTCGTCGTAAAGCAAGCCATTTTCCCAGCCGAACTTGCGGTGCATCTCCGGTATCTGTCTCTTCTGAACTTCCTAAAAGTTCATACCTCCGTAATTGTATCCATCTCTCCATGATCTGTCACGTCAAAGGAAAAAAATCTTTGATGAAGAAATTCGAGAGCATCTAGAAGCCGAGACTCAGCGAGCTGAGAACGTGAGCTGTGGTGGAAACTTACGATGAATGAACATATCCCAGCCTGGGGCTAACGATTTCACTAGAAAGCTGTCAAGGGGCTGCTCGAAAATCCCTGGTTCTTGGGTCCTGCTGCATTGATATCGAACATTTGAACTGTGCCGCAGGGGCGCGGCGAAGGTGCGACCGCCACGAACCATTTCGAGCTAGATCAAATAGATGACCAATAATTGGACGTATCACTATCCCAAAGAATTATCACCGGAACTTGAATTCATGATTGATGTGTTGGGCAGGCGGTTATGAAACAGCGCGATGGGAAAATGACTTTTCGAGCTGCAGGGTGACCTTGCGGCGCGAGTACCACCCCGAGACTTTGAAGATGCACCGTGTACAACTCAGCCCCTTGTACCCTCAGAACATGACTACCTGCTAAGATTCTTATCTTGTGAACTCATTGCAAGTCCACGCCGTCAGGCAACTCCTTGCCGCGACATTCTGTTTGCTCAACATGAACCTCAGCCCAGTCGCCGCGTGCTTGTGCTACTACGTCCTCTCACTTATGGTATCCTTTGCTTTCGCTGCCCCGAGCAGCTTCGTTGTACCCTGGGGCACAGCCAAGTTCGGGCCCGATGGTCCATGGCAAGCTGTGAAGGTTACTCTCGGAGGAAACGACAGCACCATAGGCATCAAGGCACAGAACGTCACTGAAGTCTCAGTATACCCAGGAGGGGTCTGGAGCACGAAGAGCTTCACGAAAGCCGCCTGTAAAGAATATCCCAACTCACTTTGTGGCGCTGGCGGTACCTGGGACCCGGACCCGGACCAGCTCGCGCTCCAGCGCATCGGGTTCACAGAAGATTGGATCATAGACGAGGCGGGCCTCAATGTATCCGACATTCGGTATATTGCTTTGGGTCTCACCATTCAAGGCTCGACCACAAAGACCGTCTGGAATGCCTCCCTATCAACCTGCGATATCGGCCACATCACCTATCCGAATGGGATACAAGGAGGCGTACCGTTGGGATCTCTCTCCCTCGGTGCTTCGGAAGAGTACCAAACGTTCTCCCTGAATGACAGGCCTTCCGATAACATCAACGCGGCACTGTTTCCCGCTCAGTTGCACAAGGAAGGGGACACACCTTCGTACTCGTACGGCCTCCACATCGGATCCGCGTCCTTCGACTACCCCGGTTCTCTAGCATTCGGTGGCTACAACAAAGGCAGAGTCATCGGGCCCGTGACTTCTTTCCGAAACGAGACTGCAGTCGATCTCTTAGACATCGGAATAGGCGTGGAGTACGGGGCCTCGCCCTTCGCCTTTGACGCGAAAGAAGAGCTGCTGTCTACAGGGACGACGAAAGCGTTGCCGAACCCCCTGGCACCGTACCTGTCCCTTCCAGGCACGACATGCGAGAATATCGCAAAACTGCTCCCCGTCACGTACGATGTGAGTTTGAGGTACTATCTCTGGAACACCCACGATCCGCTGTATACCAAGATTGTGTCGTCACCGGCATACCTCAGCTTTAGCTTCCCGCCGAGCCCCGGCCACACCGACAACGTAGTCATCAAAGTGCCCTTCGCACTCTTGAACCTCACGCTCGAACACCCGATCACCGACTCGCCAAAGCAGTATTTCCCATGCGTCCCATACGAGCGCGGGATAGTGCTTGGCCGCGCGTTCTTGCAAGCCGCGTTCCTGGGGCGGAACTGGATCGAGGGCACAAGCTGGCTGGCGCAGGCACCGGGTCCGGGGCCCGCTCGTGAGGGACTGGGCGAGCAGTATACAAATATCGAAGAGAACGACGCTATCATTGAAGGGTTCGAGGGAGAGGGCCTCTTCAATCAAAGCTGGGCGGGGCATTGGTCGATTGTCGCGAGCCAGAAGAACAATGAGACGAAGCCGGACGACACTAAGCCGGAGGGTAGTAAGCCACCTGTGGCACCTGCACCTGCTCCCGCTCCCAAGGGACTCTCAACGGGTGCGAAAGCTGGGATTGGTGTTGGTGTTGCTGCTGGTGCTGTTGTTTTGTTTGGCTTGTTAGGATGGGTTTGGCGGAGAGGATCTGCGCCCTACAAGGCCACCCAGCCGCAGTTCGAGACATACGATGATAAGGCATTGAATCATGGGTACCGGAAGGGAGAAAGTTGGCATGGTAATTCGACAGCGTACGAACTACCCGAGCATGTAAGCGTTGAGCCAGTAGAGGTACCGGATACTAGCACATCGGATGTTCGAGGTTGGACAAGATAATCGTTATTGAGGTTCTAATGACTGAGGACGGCATGCATAGCTCGAAGCAGTGTTGGAAGCACTCTGTTGAGGATCGGACAATGCTTATTCGATAATTGTCTAATACCGAAATCAGTACAAAGGGCTTTCGTTCCGATTTGACACCGTGGGCTATGTTGCCCGAAAGCTCAGCCTCTGATATTGGAAGTAGAGCTTTCGCGTCTAATCGTGTCGATGCGATGCTTGTTCCAATATATCCTGAACACCATTCAGTGGACCCTTCGTCCATTCATATCCTTGTGACTGCGAGAAGTGATGTTCATGCACCAATTCAGGCACCCTTCGCAGGAGCCGGAGCGCTGCCGAAGCCACCTGTGCTCCCAAAACCACCAGCGCCTCGTACGCTCTCCTCCAGCTTCTCAACCACGACTACCTCGGGCATGACGATCTGGTGACTAGTCAGCATTCCATCTTCATGCACTAGCTATCACGAGATAGGACGCACCTTCTCCACGATCAACTGCGCAATGCGATCCCCAACCTTGATCTCAAAGTCCGTCTCGCTCAAATTTGCCAATATAACACCAACCTGGCCGCGGTAATCCGCATCAATCACGCCCGCCATGGTATCAATGCCATGCTTAGCCGCGAGTCCCGAGCGTGGTGCGACGCGTCCGTACGTCCCTGCGGGCACGGCGATGGAGATGTCGGTATCGACTCGCGCCCGTCCTCGAGCCGGAATGACCACATCGCGCGCGGAGTAGAGATCGTGACCAGCCGCGAAGGCGCTCCCCTTGGTCGGAGCACGCGCCTTGTCGCTGAGCAGCTGCACTTGCAGCGCCTGTTCGGCAGCCGCCGCCGCGGCGATGCTAGGAGCGATGGGGGCGGGGGGTTGGAGAGTCATTCCGAGGGGCGTGGGCGTTGATGTGCCTGTGCAGTAACAATTGGTTAGCAATTGCCATCGCATCTCAATGCTGCGGCTTGAGTGAAGCTTACCGGAATCGGATACGCGGGGTAGGGTGGAGGGCTGGTTGAGGGGCGACGGCTCGATCACTTTTGTGCGCTTGGGGAGGGGCGATGAGGGCAGGGAGGGAGGCTCGTGGGTGGGTAAAGGCGTCTCGGACATTGTGGGAGGTATTGGGGTGGTGGGCGGTGAGGGGGAGTAAAGCTTGGAAGTTGGACGCGTGCGGTGGGGGCACAGGGACGCGTCGCGCGATGAGGCGCGATGAGGCGCGATGAGGCGCGATGATTGGTCGGGTGTAGCTAGATGCAACCTTTGTAGTCATTTGAGGAGCATTTAAAGAGGAAAGCAACTTTAACTGGGATTTTTTAGTTATTTAATTGTTGTGAGGATTTCTGCTCCAGGTTTGCTCCTTCCTTTAGGGAGTGCCAAGACTTAGCGGGTCAACTCTCTTCAGAAGTTCAATCCAAACTTCAACTCAACTACCTCACACGAGCGACATCAACACTTCATCCAAAGAGCGCAGCGCCTCGTATATACGTTCTTGTTAAGCCAGTATGCGTCGTCGTATGACCCATTTTCTCGACGGGATTCGTCTAGCCCGGGAAAAGAGCCAGTCGCACCCACCTACAAACGGCAACCGTCCATTATAGATATCTAGGTGGCTTGCTTGCAACGCAGCCGTTGAATTACGCACGCATCAGCAACGCTAACGTATGTTAATACCGCCGCATATCGCTTGGCCACGTGCGCCGTCAGCAACAACAGCTAGGCTTATCCCATCACGTCAAGGGTTCCGCTAAGCCTTTATCCCGTAAATCTTGCCGGTGCATTGGAGATTAGTATCCCAACAGCGTGGTATCTGTCAGCATCTCACGATCCCCACGTTCTATGAGTGGTGGAATGGTCCAAAAATGCCTCAACCCCAGATTTCGCCGTTTTTCGCCGGCATTGGATTGTTCTCCACCGAAGTTACCAATATCCTCGACAAGAATCCACGGTACTCGCGCCTAATTCAGACAATTTTAAGACGCTATGCGAATATCAAACAGTCAAATTACAGTGTGGTCGCCTGCCGAGGCCCACGTGTCCCATGCTCGCGTGACCAGAAGGAACTAACTTTGCGGCTCTGCGGCATTGGCGTACCCCACCACCACAAAGTTACCGAGGAACCACCTAGCGGAGCCGCTAAGAGAACTCGTTGGGCCAAACCAGGCGGCGACGATGCGCGCCAACATGAGCTCCACATGAAATCCGCCCGAAGGTCTCTCCAGACCCTTGGCCAATGCTTCAATAGCTTACTACGTGGCTAAGAATGTGCAAGCGCAAGAAGACAAGCCGTGCAAAGGCTTCCCATGGGTACCTTGCGGGGCGCGGAGTCGACGCCGCCGCATCACACATTTGCAGCACTAGACAGGTCGAGACGCTGTGGTTCGCTCCCGTCCCGCATCGAACGGAGATTCGCCAGCAGAAGAACCTCAACGAGCCTCTGTAGCTCCGCCAGCATCCGGACCACTCTGGAGTAAATTAGTGTCTATCGAGAGCTGGATGAATGAGAAACCAGGAGAGTAGCACTGCAGGGCCAGAATCCGTCAAAGACGAACAGACGACTGCTCTGCCCGACTACGTCGTCAATGGTACAGCATATTGAGTAGAACAACTAAGAGCGAAGGTTGATCTAATCACCGTCATCTAGCAATATCACCAGATCCATGGGAGGTACTGAACCTGCCAATAAATGAAGGGCTGAACGCTTCTGACGAGTTACGTCCCCGCAGGGAATAAAACCCGTACGCCGGGCTAAGCCTTGACAAAGTCTTAGCCTCCGAGCTTGGTCGATGTTCATGACGGTCGTCACTTCCTGTGTTGCGTTGTCCATTTTATGAGGTATGCTTCATACAAACTGTACACGTCAACAGCTTCCGGTGGAATTTTGTACAGCTTATCGCTCCCTGCCTTACAATTGAAGCTCCGCAAGGCGACCCCTAGTGAGAACCTGGGACCCCACAACCCATGGTACGGTGACTTCGGTGGTAGATGCACGTCTCCCCGTCCGCTAGTATAGCTGCTGTTTGAAACCATCCCGTCACAGGGCTAGCGCCATCTCGCCCATCGATCTAGCCTCCAAAGCGTCGCCGCCCATGGGGCTCCATCTTCTCCGGGCTCGAAGAGGAGCATGGACTACTTAAGGGCAATGAAGCTCCCTCCATAACCAGCTTATCATCACTCCACGCCTTCCACCCTGTTGTGGCTCACCATCGTTCGCCATCCAATTTCAACAATCGTTCTGAAGGTGATCGCAAACATGGGCTTGATGATTCAGAAGCCTAAGGACGCTGCTGGTGCAGCATGGCCCGCTATCCTCGTTGGATTGTTTGTCGCTTTCGGTGGTGTACTCTTCGGGTATGTCCAATATCTTAACCTATCCACCTGATAGCTGCTGACCATGCAGTTATGACACGGGAACCATCGGTGGCATTTTGGGGATGAAATACTGGCGCCATGAGTTCTCTACTGGATACATTAACAAGGTCGATGGTGAGCCGGACGTCTCGTCATCCCAGACGTCCTTGATTGTTTCTATTCTATCCGCCGGTACTTTCTTCGGAGCCTTGACTGCTGCACCCGTCGCGGACGCGGTTGGTCGAGTCCTTGGTCTTGTTGCTTGCTGCGTAGTCTTCTGCCTCGGAGTCATCTTGCAGACCGCAGCAACGGACATTCCCATGTTTGTAGCCGGCCGTTTCTTCGCAGGCTACGGCGTGGGTATGATCTCTGCCACCATTCCGCTTTATCAGTCGGAAACCAGCCCGAAGTGGATCCGCGGTGCGATCGTTGGTTGCTACCAATTGGCGATTACCATTGGTCTTTTGCTTGCCGCCATTGTTGACAATGCTACCAAGAATCACAACAACAGCGGCTCGTACAGGATTCCCATCGCTGTCCAGTTTGCCTGGGCAATCATCATCTTTATCGGTTGCATCTTCCTGCCGGAGACACCTCGTTGGTACATCAAGAAGGGACAACCCGAGAAGGCCGCCCGGTCTCTTTCGAAATTGCGGAGGCTCGACGTTGAGCATCCTGCTCTGTTGGAAGAATTGGCAGAAATTACCGCCAACCACGAATACGAGCTTTCCTTGGGCAAAGCGACCTACCTGGACTGCTTCAAGGGGAACATTGGATATCGACTACTCACCGGCTGCTTGCTCCAGTCGCTCCAGCAGCTCACAGGTGTCAACTTCATTTTCTACTATGGTACCAAATTCTTCCAAAACGCTGGCTTCGACAATCCTTTCATCATTTCCATGATTACTTCGTCCATCAATGTCGGTTCAACATTTCCTGGACTTTACATGGTGGAGAAGTGGGGTCGCCGTAACCTTTTGCTCTTCGGTGCCATTGGTATGGCCGTCTGCCAATTCATTGTCGCTATCACGGGCACCGTCGTCGGAACTAGCAATCAAGCTGCCCAGAATGCGATGATCTCTTTCGTCTGCATCTACATTTTCTTTTTTGCCTGCTCTTGGGGACCCGTGGCCTGGGTTGTTACCGGTGAACTTTTCCCGCTCAAGGTGCGCGCCAAGTCACTGTCCATGACCACCGCATCCAACTGGCTCCTCAACTTCGCTATCGGATAGTAAGTCTCACATCCACAACTATTCAGCTCTGAACGGCAGCTAACAGACTTCCAGTGCTACCCCCTACATGGTCAACGATGGTCCCGGCAACGCCAACCTCGGCGCAAAGGTCTTCTTTATCTGGGGCGGCTGCTGTTTCGTCTGCATCTTCTTCGTCTGGGGCATGATCTACGAGACCAAGGGCCTAGCGCTCGAGCAAGTTGATGAGCTCTACGCCAAGGTTCCGCACGCGTGGCAGTCTCAGGGCTTTGTACCCACCGTCTCCTTCCAGGACGTCCAGGAGACGCACGCCGACACTAGGAAATTGTCCCTCGCTGAGGTCGAGCAGGAGGCTACGCGCAAGAGGAGCGTGCAGTACAACGAGGGTAACCTCCCGATCTCCGAGAAGACGTTCTAGTCCGATGCGGCTGGTACGGGTCTGTGTTTGCTTTTTCTGATTGTATATATTGCTCGCTTTTAGCATCGCATGGGTTTTAGGTGGAGTCACCTTCCCTTGTGGTACTTTTTGCATATAGCCACCATGCATTATGAATATTACTTGATGCCCATTCATGATCTGTTTTTCGCCTTCGAGTCATTTGTGCCTGGCAATGCTACTATGCGGGGTGTATTTTTTGTGTCAGCCGTTGAGCGATCTCCAGTAACTTGTACAAAATGTGCACTCCTATAATTAACAACCATCTTAAGAGATTAGGCGATAGACAGACGCCCTAATGTCAGGACTTGATCCCTTCCCTCTTGTCACCTGCGCGTCCGCCAGCCTTCACCCTTCTTCTTCAGCAAATATAACAACGGCAGGCAGATAGCCCCAGAGAACCCATATATTGTGAAACACCACCCAATTCCAATTCCTCGAATCATAGCATCTAGCGCTGCAATTCCCGAGGCACTTAGCACGCACCTGATCAAATTATAGCTCGCCTGGACTGTTGAGATTCTTCCAGGATTCAGGTCTGTCAGTAACGTCCCACACGTTACAAAACCGAAGACTTGCGCAGCACCCGAGAAGAATTGTATGACAAGTAAGATTGAGATGTGGCGTTGTGCATGCAAAGTCCAACCGTACCCGGGCTATGGTAATCGAACTGACGAGTATGACAGGGAAGATGGAGCGGAGACGAGCCTTTTCGATTGGAAAGTTGGCTACTGATTCAGATTCGCGATTTGCCGGTAAGCCTTCCCTTTTCGTTGTGACACGGTAATCGTAATCGAGCATTTTCCCCGTGAGATACGAAGCACAAATCCCACCAATTCCCGCCAGAAGGTAGGTCAGCCCGGCGGTGAGATAATTTAGCGAGTAGACCTGGATGACCTGCACGGAAAGTGATGCTGCCAGGCAACCGTATATCGTGTACGGTATTCCTCCTACGAGAATGACGATGAAATTGGCGTAATCCAATAATGCTTTCAACCTGTTGAGAGAATTTACGATGCCTTTTCTCCCTACCCCCCTCAGGTTCCGTGCGCTTTCCGAATGCCGATGGAAGAGTAATGAATATAGAGAGCGATGCATTCGATGTCTTGGTACCAAGGTTCCGTTTGCAACGATGTTCCTCGCTGTCTCGGGGAGAAAGGTCGTGAGTAGTAAAAGATGTGTACCAGATGCAATAGCCAAGAGCCAGAAGATCCAGCGCCATGAAAGCGTTTGCGATACGACGCCTCCAATGACGGATCCCAGGCTCGGAGTCGCATTGGTAAAGCCAAACAGCACACCGACGAATGATCCCCGGTTTTCACGGACCGATATATCAGCAATAATTCCGTAGGCAATCGCAATGCTGCTTGAAGCTCCTACGCTTTGTAGACACCGTATGGTCACCAAAACAACGTATCGTTATGTTAATGCCACCCCAATATTGGATCCAAGGTAAAGTGCCGAAGTTAAGATTATAACAAAACGTCACCCTAACTCATCTGCCATGTTTCCGAAGATCGAGGGCGCAATTCTGGATATTATCTGGTAGGACGTGATGGTGAAGTTTATCGATTGAATAGAAACTCAGAGGTCCATCGCTATGGTCTTAATAGCAGGGGAGTATATGAAGGATGAAATGGTCGAGAAAGTCGCCGATATCGAACAGGCGTACAGAAGCATGGTTCTTTGGGCTGGCGTGAAGACTGTATACGGCTGCGAGGTCTCTACTTGACAGTCATCGAGGGCAAGGCGAACAATTGTATCCGGAGACTCCGTAATGCTTTTTTCGTTGTCTGTACTCTTGGCGAAGATTATGCTAGAGGTGTGGTAGAGTGTTGTCGAGAAAGTAAGGTGGGATGTCTGTGCGATGTTCGGACAAAGCCTGTGCCCGGTCCTTGGATGACTCTTCCATGACGCTCACAAACCATTGGAGAGCAAAAGTCATGTCTAAGTTACACCATCTTCGCCAAAACCTCAAGATCATATTCTTTACTAAATTTATGCCATTAAAACTAATTCGGCGCACACGCCGAGGTGATTGTTGCTAGTATAGGTATTGTTTTTGTTACACCACGGACGCCTCAATTGAACAAAAATTGCAAACTCCCGACTACCCACCGTCGCTCAAGTACCTAGGTCTCTTCAATCTTGGGTGCGTACAAGGGGTCGTCCTCGTTAAGCCCATTGGGAAATTTTTCGATCAGACTAGTCATTTCCTTCTTTGCCCTCCGTTAAGTTAGCAGCTAAAACATGTAACCGTCGAAGAGCGGAGCACACATTTCACGAAACTTAGTCTCCTTAGGATAGAGGCCGGACACGAGCAGGTCACAACATCTGTATCCTTTTAGCATCTATTTTCCCAGAGTGCTCCCAAGGATCCGCTTGCAACGCATACAGGGCATTTCGGTCGTCCTAATCACTACACGGTCCCGACACACCCATAACCCTCTTATACTGCTCCCGGTACGGCCGGCCTAAACGATATCTCGGCGCCTGCCAACTGCCCAGATCCGCCTCATTGTGACCCCAATACGCGCAAGAGTCGAAAATCATTAGCTTCTTCGACTCGGCGTCTATCTCGCAGTTCCCAGGCCAGAGGTCAGAATGGATGAGACACGGTTCAATAGCACGCCCACCCGTTTTTAGCGGCCGCAGAAGCCCAGGGATGACCTTCTCCTTGAGCGCTGCAAATAAAGTTTCCATCTCTGCGTCCTCGTCATGAGTTCTCTTTTCGAACTCGAACATAGCTTTCATGGCCTGCGTATACCATGTCGCCCACGAAACCTGCCATTGGTTGTCATTGGGAATATTAGCCAGATGAGTCGGCACAGAGAAGCCGTACTTGCGCGTAGGCGATTTGCCCATGCTGGCCTTGTGAACCTTGGCCACAATAGCGACAAAGGACTTCATGTCGGGCAGCTCGTTGACTATGTCATGGTATTCGCAAAGATAAAACTACGTGTCAGGCTCTGATGCGTATTCGCCGAACGCGATGGGTTTCAGAACGTGGTCTGGGCAGAAGGTGGCGTAGGTCGATTCGGAGTAGAATGTGCCTTCCATCATGCGGCGGCCTGCTTCGCCCGACTGCACCTTGTATGGGACCGAGTTAGCCAGATTTCTGAAATATGAGGCCTCGGGTAAGTGTTAGTCTATGCACCGGCGGTGTAGGAGAGTCTTGGAGGTGAGGCAATTTGGTCAGCTGGATGTTTGGAGGGAGACAACATGGCGCTCACCTCTATCGGAATTTCTATCCCGAATGCAACCACGCAATTGAGCAGCCTGAGGTGTGATATGCACATACCTTGAGGAAGTACCGCCGTATCGTTCCTTCAGGAAGTCGTGCATCGATGCGCAAAGTCTGGCACCATGCGCTCACACCCGATGGCACGATCGCGTCAATGACAACCCCGGCCGACAGTGCTGTCATATCAAACCTTACTGCTTCCTCTTCAACTCATCTGCTTCTCATGCTCACCAGCTAGTACATGGTCGTCGAGGCACTCGATTTGTACGGGGTTTTCCTCCCGCTCGCGCTTCACCTGCGCTGCGTATGCGTCAGCGGGGTTTGAAGTCATAACTGGGGTCAATAGTTGAGAATTAGAGCAGATTGAAGCGACAGCAGTTTGGGCGGCGCAGTCATGGGCCAAACAAGCATTGATGCTGACCCCGCGTTGGGCTTTCGTAACAAAGCCCACGGACCGTTGGTCTGTGTATGGAATCACATCCGACAATGCGTTGGAGAGTCTCCTCATTTCGTAGTCAGAGGGCTTCCCCTAGGGAGTTTTCTGGTAACAACGATTGGAAGTCTTTTCACTGCTCCGTGTATAGGCAAAAAGTTCCAAGCCCAAGAGAATGGGGGTTTCTCCATGGATTAGGCTGGGCTATGATTTGGCCGGCAAATACAGTTCCCATGATATCACGACGGGATCTTGGTAATTTGTCCATCTCCTCGTCTTCCTCGCTTAGGTACTTTTTCAACACCGTCCGCGCGATTCCCAGGCGAAACGTGCGACTTTGGCGGTGAAAGCGACGTCGAGGTGTAGGAATGGAAGTACAATGTGATTCGAGGCTAAGGAAAAACGAGCTTGAGTTATTGCGATGCAGAAAAATCAATATGCTAAACCGTGGTAACGGTAGGAAGGACAAACCTGATGTCACTTCCCTTCGAGCTCCACTTATAGGAAGCATCGGGAATGTTGTGTTTAACTAGCTCAGTTTGGGCAGGTGGTAAGATGTGACAAAAAGAGCTATCTGCTCGACGCGTCTCAACCCTACATCTCACTCTGCATCCGCAGCTACCGCTGGTACAGGTGTACGAAATTTTCAAGCCGTGACCTTGAGTGGCACGTCGTTGGCACGCAATGAGAATATTTGCTCAATGGCATTAACCTGCCAATGTGAACGCTGGGCTAGTGAGAGCGGCGCACGCATGTCATCACAACCGCCATACCCTTGAAGCTCAACGCGTATTGCAACTCTACATGATGGATTAGTAGACAAATTCAATTCACTCTCTAAACAGACTTAATTGGTATTGGCAGGTAATACCATTAACTGTTGATTTCCCATGAGCGGAGATGCATACGTGCGAAGAAGCATATACATAGCACCCGCCAACTTCAGAAAAGTGAGCGCGTCAACCAAAAATGGTATCTTCAAAGCCTCTAACACTCTCTATCTCAGCGTGCAAAGCAGTCCAAGCTCACACCTCCTTCCCCGCCTCCACAACCCGCGTCGGCCCCTCCCTGCTCATCCCCACCTTCTTAGACACACTCACCCCTATACCACCGCCCTCGCCCTGAACCTCTCCACCCCCTCCGGATCAACTAACTCCCGTATAAACCTCGGCACCACAACCTCACTCGCCTCCATAAGCGCCAAATGCCTTTTCATTCTCCTCTCCTCCTCGGCCTCAACACCCTGCCCACAGTCTCCTTTCTCCGCGCGCGCGTCGTACGCCTTCATTTTCTCCTCGCACGTAACGGTAGTCTTGTTTAGAATGTTCTGCATGCTCGCCAGGACCTTTTGGCATGCTTTTGCGAGCGGGAGTTCCTCGGCGGGGACATCGTCTGGGGAGCGCCAGGAAGGGTTTGAAGCGAGGGGGACGTCGGGGGTGGAGGACTCGTGCACGGCTTCGATGAGGCGGGGAATTGTGAGTGCGGCGAACATGTCGCCTGTGCCGGAGAAGAAGAGCGGGAGTTCGGGCGTGTCGATGCGGAAGAGGCGGGGTTTGAAGTCTGAGGTTGCGGTTGAGCCGATGATGGTTATGTTTTTGATTTCTTCTTGGTCTTGGGTTTCTGGGGGAGGTTGTGCTGCGGTTGAGGCTGGAGGTTCGGCAGAAGTTGACGCTCCGGCGGGATGTGATGTTTCAGGATCCAGGTGTTCGGAATCGACGTCTTGAGAAGATTGTGATGCAGGGTGCGTCTTGGTAGGATCAAAATAGGGTGATCCGGCGGGTGTATGTTGGCCGGAAGCTGTGGTTGAGGTCGGTTTTGACGGTGCTCGCGAAGGCACTCTGGACGGTACGGTTCGGTTGTCGCGGGTCAATCGGAGGGAGGTGATTATTACGTGCGGCACTTGGTAGGTCTTGTGGAGTATTTGTATCGCAGCTGCAAGAGAGTCAAGGTCGGTGATGGTGGTTTCCGCGAGCATCCTGCGACCTGGTAAGTATGGCTGCTCGACATATACTACTGCCCAGAGGTGGCGTACTCAGCTTCAAACTGATTAGGCAAGATGAGATCTGCATCCCGAAGGAGTGCCTTGTATTCTGGGACCTCGTCTTCGGGAATGTAAAGTTTTCCGTTGTCGCCCATCACCGGATCAAGCACTGCTAGTTGTTAGCAATTCCATTTCGATAGACGATACTCATCCTTTGATCTTGGAGCTTTGCCGTCCAACTTATTTCGTACTTGCGCGACCAAAGCAGCATCGGGTGGCTGTTCGCTGGTGTACCACAATGTGCGCGCGCATGCCCGACAGCTCGTGTGACCGTGCCAACTCACCCCAGAAAAAGCTCCCCGGCTTTGTACCAGCATTGAACTTGATATCCCGTCCAATCTTGCCAATAGTCTGCACACACGCTGCACTAGGCATATACCCTGTCAACAACACGTCGAAGTCGTTCAGGTTCGATTGCCGGAGGCCTTCGTAGAGGTCGAGGATCTGGTCGGGCGATGTCTTCGTGCCCTTCACCTGCTTGTACGCAGTGTGGTTACCTGAGCTCAATTACTATTTGATTTCCTACATTTTACATCATGCCAGATGAGGGGTACTTGCTATAATGTACCGTGTTTATGGCGGAAACGTCGAAGCCCAGCGCTTGCATGACGGCCGTGGCCATCTTGTTGCCGACATAACTTGGACACGATCAGCTACATGCGTGTTCTCATTGCGCATCTTTTCTTACCCGTGGACCACCTATCCGACGTTAGTGAAGGAGACATCGCGATAATTACGCGTGACTCTTACATGGCTGGCGATGGCGAGGACGCGTGTCTCCGGTATTAACGCGTCGGATGCCATGTTACGCAAGGAGAAGAATCTAAGAAGAGCGAATAAAGAGGAACAGGTGAGAAGATATGGGAGATAGAGCGTGTATTGTTGATTTTTTCGTTATCTGATCGCATGTCGCGCTGACGTCGGCGGGGTAGTGGGTACTAGCACGACACCACGGAACAGGCCAGGCTAGCCCTGCAGCATCCCCAATAATCAAACATCCCCGTAGAACAACGCACGCTTCTCGTGCGTGCTGGGACGTTCCGCTGCCATAGCCGTACCCAACACCGTAGTCATATACCTCGTGTCGCAGATTCTCATGCTTCGCTCAGTCTTCATCACCGATCTGCGCACGTTAGCATAGTCCTACCATTACTGAGAGGCAGTTCGTAACGTACCTTGGGAGCAAGGTAGAACCGCAAGTGGCTGTTTTCCACCAGCGGGTATTCGACCAGGAGAGGTACCTCGGCCGAAAGTTTGAGTTTGACAGTGTTGCTCAGTCCGCTCGCCTTGCAGAAGTTGACAAGGTACTTGAGCGAGAAGGTCAGGGCAACGGGTTCATTCATCTCAATCTCGACGCTTTTTTCGGGATTCTCTGTGTCCGTGCTGCTGCGAAGCATTACGGATCCAGAGCCAATATCACCCGAGCACGAGAACTTGACACCATCCTTGGAGCATTCAATCGCAACTAGTCGAAAGTTAGCTTCGTATTTGTATAGCTTGTACTGCATGTTCGCCCATACCCGACTCGGACAAGGCACTGAGATCGCGGCAGATGCGCTGGAACTCAGCCGCGGGCATAGAGATTATGGAGGAGTAGTCCGTCTCGGGAATACCCAGATGCTCCTGGTCTATATCCATGAGCTTGATGTCGTACTCGCTGAGCCTGTCGCCATTGTTCGATTCGAAGACGATGTTCACAACATCGGGCGCATCATCCGCCTTGAGTGTAAGGATATCATCGCTCCCTGCGGCGCGGAGAACTTTTGTCAGGGATCCCAGGTTGATACCGAGCGAGATGTTGCGGTCACAGCGGAAGATTTCGAAGGCGGCAGATTGAAGAAGCATTGAGACTAGGGCAACGTGGGAGTTGTCCATAGCCTGCAGAGCGATGCCAGAGTCATTGCAGTCGAAGTTGCAATCCTGCACCAAGTCCTTGATGGCATCGACCACCTGAATCCGTTAGTGAATTGTATATGAAGCGCTTGTCGGTGTCGCATACCTTCTTGAGCAGGTTGGCCTGGTTTAAGCGTGCCTCAAGCACTGTGAGGCAATCAGCAAAGTCCAAATCATGGTTGGCTATCGGCCTAGCACCTACTGATGACTTAGAGCTGTGTATCTGAGGAGATATAGAGCGAAGAGGTAGCTGCCTGAGCGAAAATGTGCGGTCGCGTTGTGGTGGGAGTGAAGTTTGGAGGCTGTCAAGAAGGCTAGGAAAGTCGTGTGTAGAGACGCGCTCGACGCGTTCAAGCGCGAAGCAATTAAGCTTGGGCCATCTGGAGCCCCACACTGAACTCACGTGGCTACTAACCTCATTTATCTCGGGCTTCCATTATTTTGTCAATATTTCCATGCTGCACGATGGAATCCATGGTTTCACGACTCAAATTTAAAAGAAGACTGCACAATGAAATTATTGACTGCTTCGAGCCATAAGAAGAGCGCAAAATTCAGACAGTATCACTTGGCAGAATAATTGTTACCTAGGGCCAAAGCCCAGATTAATGCATGCATTGCCAGTGCCAGAGAAATCAATCTCAGGGTATCATTTTGTCTGCCGTACATCGAGCGGCCCAGCCCTACAAAAGAAGCTGTAGCTCTAGCTACAATTGACCAGGCTTGGCGGTTCGGTCGCCCACGATGCTGAGATGCTCATTGTCCTGTCGAGTCTATCTTCGTCCATGTCGTCAGGCCGGTACAGACGTTCGATAGGCGGACCACATTGCGGTGAGCGAAGAGACGGCAAGACTCGTAGTCACAGAACTAGGTCTGCGCGGCCCGCCGCAGCACCCCTTCCTATGGGTCACCCGCATATCGCCACGAGCTCCCCATGCCTACATATTCATCCCACGCTTTTGTAATTTTATTCAACCGGCACAGCCTCCTCATGCCCGTACAAGCCCATAGAATAAGGTCCACGTCAGCACAAAGCTGCTCAGCCCGTTGAATACATCCCCACCCCACAGATCCCCCAGCGGGCGGTGAAAGTAGTCACCAGGCTTGCCGTCCGTGCGGAGCGCAAATATCAGCGCCGATACGATGAAGGATCCGACGAGGTAGAAGATGAAGCCTGGGTAGGACTCAAGACCCAGTGTTCCTGCGGCGACGCCGAAGAGTGAGGCGGTCAGATTGCGAATGTTCGAGACGACCTGTGGCGAACGTTAGAAGGTGCGTGAGCAAGAAAAAAAATTATGCGCCAAGTGAACAGGTAGACATGCCGTACCTGGGTGTTGTGTTGCACACTAGTAACTACAATGGGGTTGATAGCCAACTCCCGTTCCTCGGTCGTAGACATGGCGATTGCGAGTTAATTTCAGGAAGCGGTCCTTCACAATATCTCGACGTCTACGAGATTCCCGCTTGGCGACTGCCGCTGCAAGTGCGCCTCGTAAGCTGGGTCGAGTGCTGCCGTGGATGTCGAGGAAGCCCCGCTCAAGCCAAACGCTGAGCCTGTCGATCTCAGCTTTCCTGGTTGTAGGCTGAGTTCGGATGCCTACGGAGGAAGAGTCACCGTTGGAGCCGGGCTGGGTGGCGTCGGGATATTTGTCCTTTGTATGGATGAGCGATATCCTTCGTCGTCCGAGTGAACCGTCGGCCGTGAGATTGACCGACTTGCCATGCACGGGCCGTGCGCTAGTTCAACGTCACTTCCCATTCCTTGCGTCTGCAACCCGCCGCGAATTACGAGCAGAGGATACATCAGCTGCATGTTGCCTGTCGGAAAATAGAGTTTTTGGAAGGTCTAGAATTCATTTGCGCAAAGCTCAGATGAGAAGGCTTTGTTCTCGACAACACCATATAATATGTGAGTAATCAAACTTGCTAGCTGCACATGCAACATAGAGCCAACGGGAAGACATAAGGATTACTGACTACCATGGCCATCGTGCCATGTGCAAGAGGAAAAGAAGAGATCCCGAGACTGGGTTGTTGCATCGCGGCTACATTCGTTTCCAGATGCCGCAACTAATAACAAGGTTGTTGAAGTTGTAAGACACCAGGCCAGCAGGTAGGGAGTGGAAAGTGTCTTTTTCGAAACATGCTGCAATCTGAAAACAGGTCCAGCCGTATTCGTACCCTCACATTATTAACCAGAACCTTCGCTCACTCCATCAAGCTTCCGTAGTCTTCGAGGTAGCTTGGGTGTGTTAGCTGCGTGTATGCTGGAACGCAGGATCGAGCTCACCTTTGCAAATGGAGCGGCAAATTGTAATTCGTCAACTCGTTCGCATCTTGAAGATAAGAGAGGGCTTGTTGGAAGTATTGGCAATTAGTTTTCGGGGAGGATACATTGCCCAGACTCATGCATGCCTCTGCAGCCTGATACATTGTGTCAGCGAAGCAGTCTATTCTGGGATTCGATGATAACGTTGCTTACAGTAGTGAGCAGGTCTCCGGTGATGTTTCCTTGTGAGCGAGCCGTGTTTACTGCACATTGTAGATACTCCACTGCTGGTAACAGGATTCCTCGCGCCTCGACGTAGTCCGCCGAGCATACTATACTCTCGGCTTCAGCATTGCCCCTGATCACTTGCCTGTTCTCTTCACTAGAAGATAAGTGTACTTGCGAACTTTCTCCGCTACTGGAGGAGCTTTGTTCGGAGAGATGAATCCTCGACAGGGATCGTTGAGCACGAGACAGCCAGTTGCGACCAATGACTGTTGATCGTGAGTAAAGGTTAGGTCAAATGTTCGAGAAGATACTTGCGGGTAAGAAGTTCGACGTCCTCCGGGTAGACCTGGAGCAGCGTTACCGCCTGCTTCAGGCACCAGTTCGCAATATCTGGAACACCACCTGAGTCCGCATCTGCGTAAGCCACACGTTGAAATACAGTCATCAGTGGCAACTGCCACTGCCTCCTGTCTTGATCTGAAATAGTGTCGTTAAATTCCAAGATAGAGGTGATGTTTCGGATAGCTTCTAAGTGGTCTCTCCAGCTATCGTCGGCTCTGCCGAGGGATTTATTCATGCATTCGACGGTGAGAAAGAGCGTCCTGACGGTGTCTTCGTCCATGGACATCAGACCCATTGTTTCTGGATTCGTAAGAAGGGTCTGCGCTAGAACAGCTGTAAATCGAAGCGTGATGGATAATGGTGTCCAATACGAGGAGTGAGGCGCAGAGACTCGTAATGCAAGACCCTGAGCCACAAAATGGTGAAGGACGAAAGTAAAGCAAGAGCAGTGAATCAGCAGGAATAGTTTCGAAAGTCAAAGAAGTGATATATAAATGGCAACAGAAGTTTGGGGCAGCAAGAAAAGAGCCTCAGCTGAATATGATCTACAGTCTGACCTACAAGGAGGTTGTATGTACAATCGGGGTAGTCCGTCCATACAGGTCGTTGGGAGAGTAGGTGAGTGTACTGGAGGTCGAACTCGAAGGCTCATAGGGCCAGAGCTGTTCTTGTGATGTTGAGCCCCGCCGTTTATGCATGGCTTGTGGCGAGAGCCAGAGCACCTGGCAGTCCAATCAAAGATAGTCCTAAGGTGCATCATCTATGGTAAGGCGGGATGCGCGGAGCAAGTGTCGCAGAGCTACACGTAGAGAGCCGTCGTATCCGTGAGGCTGAATGGTGTAGCAGTCTTGAAATAGTATAGGCCCTTGGACTTGTACTTTGAAGTAGGTCAGGCGCAACGGATGGGCGGATGTGCGTTGTTAGCCAGGATGATTAGTTTCATTGTGGCAGGCATTGTTTTCGCCATTTTCCTCTCGGTTTTTGGGCGACGTAGATTAAAGTTTTGCGTATCTGCTAGATAGCGATTTGCTGATCAGCCAGGATGTCTGCGGAGCAGGTAAGATGCTGCATCATGAGGCTGCGATTTGCGTGGGCGTCGATCGGTCGCGCGATTATGCGGTCAGCCCGCCAGATGTAAGAGGTACCACAATGGCAACGATAGACGGTTTTGCTTCCACATTAGGGAGTCCCATACACCTGGTTCGGCCGCCGTAGACGCTCAACGATGTTCGGCACATGCTGACCTAACCGACAAGTATCGGGGCCGAGCTATTCCGCCTAGGACCGTACGGAAGGAAAGGGCTCGATAATCTAGGAAAGCAGGCTGAAAGGTTGCTAAATAATACGTCGCGTGTTTCGAATGATTGGTGCTCATGGATTTAGCCCATATGCTACACCTGAACACCTACATTTGAAACCTCGGATCATCAACTACAGTACACTGCACAGGTGCCTAGGCGCACGTGCGA
Source organism: Bimuria novae-zelandiae CBS 107.79 (assembly GCA_010015655.1). Taxonomy (NCBI): domain Eukaryota; kingdom Fungi; phylum Ascomycota; class Dothideomycetes; order Pleosporales; family Didymosphaeriaceae; genus Bimuria; species Bimuria novae-zelandiae. Next base: position 238,993 of record ML976712.1, read on the forward strand.
TGACTGCCTAGAGAATGGAATGATTAGTAAATACAATTTTACGCCTAGTACTTGATACTCGTTCAGATCGGGATGATACCTAACTATCCCGAGGAAAGCTTCATTGACGCGGGAAGGCCCGGCCCGGATCCGCAAAATTGTTTTTCCGTGTTCATTTGTAAGCATCGAAGTTGTTGCCGCACAACACAAAAGGTGCCATAGGTGTATTTCAAATGGTTTGCTTTAAGATCAGCTTTAATAAATTTACGTGTTACAGATGTATATGTCCTATTCCTCAGCTCAAAGACCGTAAGAAAAGCTTTTACAACGGCACAAATAGCAAAAATACCCCAATACCATAGGCAAGAACGCCTGGCATAAAACCACCAGTCTAATGAAATCTCGAGGCCTGATAATGCTTAGAAGTGCCACTCCCTTTCCTGAACTCCTCTCCTGATGCCCGATATATAACTCGGTTGCCCCACGTGTCTAAGGCCTCTCTTGGTCAGGTGTTCATGTAAGAACAAACTGCCATTCTCCCGTTCAATATTGAATTCTTCCTTCTCCTTCGGCGGTACATCTCCTATCAGCTAAAATAGAGAATTGTCCAAGGTAAGCGCGCACATCAGTATTTATCATCAGCTCAGCTCGTCGACATTGAGGTGACGGATCCTCACTACCGACTTAGGATTAGCGAAAAAGTACGCATTATAGATCGTATCATAACCGTGAAAATGCGAGAGCTAGACATAATCAACAATAGCTCTACCTACGGATGCTACGTCAATCTGAAGGCATATCCTTACTTCGTGAAAAATGGTTTTACTCGGGTGTATGGAGATAGTTTCAATCCCATCTGGAAGCTCGGTAAGATCTAAGTGCAGGCCAAGGTCACTGAGCACCTTCCTCCCACGACTCCCTTTCAATAGCCCCATTTCGTACATCTAGCCAGGTTAGCTTGAAGATTCTGAAGCTCGTACATCTAAAGATGAACTTACGGTGATCGTATCTCGCAAATCTGCTTTTTTTTTTTTTTGGGGGGGGGGGGGGGGTTCACCCTCCATGTAGGTCCTGTATGTTTGTGCGTGTGTGAACTGGACTCCTCCTCTTGTATCGTGACATCCAGTTAAGCTGAACCTAGGCAATCCCGAGTACTGAATACAATTATCGACATCTTCGTATCCTCCATTGTTTTGCTGTGTCACCGGGTCGACTCGTGCTTTCCATCGCTTTTCGTTGTCGCAGTAGATGCGAATATTTGCAGTGTTTCGGTCCGTCACTTCAGTCATCTTCCCTACATCAGACATGAAGCCTTGTCGAAAGTAACGCCATCACGAAAAACATTGGAAGTCGTAATGGAATGCCCTCTTACCTTCGATTGTATCGAGCGCAGTCTTATCGGACTATTTTCTCTTCATTAAAAACTCGTATACGTGTTGGTAATCCGTATCAGTGTTGGACTTCAGCCGCTCGGAAGCCTTCGAGCCCATCAATTTCGTTTCTGTCAGCCCGTACCTTTACTACGTCCTGTTCTCAGAGTCTCCGCGCCTTCCCTATAGAGGGTTAGCGTCCGCTCGCTCCACCGTGTAGATAAACACCACCATCGGTAGATTAATCAATCACGATACTGCTCACTTGCTACCCTTGAGAGTTTCTGTCAGGGCGTTGGTCAGAGACCGTTCCCCAACACAGCTCTGGTTGTAGACCCAATAGGTTAGGCCCATTGTCCGACCGGTAAAGGCCATGAATGAGACAAAAGAAAGGATGATAGACTGCATGGTTGGATATAGTTGAAGGCATTTAGAGTAGATCTGGGATGCAAAAGATGAATTCAGATGGGAACAGGGAAATATGAAGATTAAGAAAACACTCCAATGGCACCATATTAAATGGAAGAACATTTGGTCCGGTGCCCAATTCTAAAACCACCAGTTCATCATGTCTACTGTGTCACAATCTACGAGACGCTCCAAAACTGGGGAATGCACAGCCGACTTGCACAGCATCTTACAATGACTCTAGACTGCGGCGTTTCGCTGCTGGAAGACTAAAGACCTCGGGATGATATCGATATGTTATTTCTTTTGAACACTGCCTACCTATGGTAGGGTTCTACTTCAATGAGGCGTAACCACATGTGCAGTCTCAGTGACGCCGACGCTTCGAAACAGTGCCCTGAAGCCTTTACATTTGGACCACGTACATGTACTGCCACCTTTTGGTAAAGCCCAGTGAACAGCGGTTGATGACACGGACCAAGGTGAGCCGGAAGATGCCACGCCCGGGCGCCACTGAGTTTGGTGTCTTCACGACGTCTGGACAGCCACCTTTGCGTAATTTTAAGCTCTCATTGATGTGACTCGGGTTTACGGTGGTTTGGCAGTCAGTGCGCCGCGTCACACAATGCGCCGCTTTTTGCTAGTTAAATTTAGAAAAACTAGCAAGTTTAAAGCTATATAACTCTATAACTGCTCAGTATTTTAAAAAGATTTTTTAAAATATAAGTTATTACGTATCTTAACGATAGATTTATGAGATAATATTATATATAATATAATATAATACAACTATAGTAGAAATAGTAAGTAAAAAAGATATGTACTTTTACTAGTAAAAAGCCCTTTTTTAACTTCTAAATAACCCTTGCACTGCTGTTCAACGGCAAGGTCGTAGTCGCCCCACGGGAAGGTGCCCGGATCCGCAGAATCATTGTTCCGGGCGGCAAGGCTTTTGCATCTGCTTTGAAACCAAATGCAGGTTACAAGTATATATGCACATCAATACACAGAGGAAAGCAACATAGCTTAGGCAAGAACACTCGACGCCCAGCTTGTTGTGGAATCATCTCTTGCGCATGGCGATTGATTTTGCCTAGGGCCAGTGACGTTCGATAGCAGTCACGTTGCTCCAGAAGTAGACGAAGCAAGAAAGCGATGCGAAACGCAAGTGACGTTGGGCTCGGCGCGTGGGGTCCTCCGTCGGGTCGGTTCACGTTCACTGCTAGGGAAGCTGGCGGGAAAATATCACCAATCAATCCCGGCAGGATCTCGCTTCACCCCAGGCCGTTGAACCCTGGCCCGGATTCGCCGGCGATCTCCCCTTACTACCGTGTCCGGACTGCTCTTCACTACGAGTAAACTCCACTGGATTGAAACGCTGAGATTCTTGCAGTAAAGCACTTACGGCGGTTCGACATTGCTCCACACACTCCCGACAACGACCGCCGACGTTTCCGATTCCGATACAACCAACCACCATGCGCTGATGGAGCTCGTCATAGAAGACTCGCCGCTGGCCGAGTATCTGGAAGGTCAGCATCCTCCCGTCCCGCCTGCGCGATTAATCAGCCTGTGCTGACCGTCATGGCAGGCCAGGGCCGCGGGTTCTCACCGTCCTCTCCCACCAGCTCGCCCACGCATGCCGCCACCAGCTTCGCGCCCCGAGGTCCCTCGACACTGCAATCGCGGATTCGGAACAGGCTGCCGCAGCCGCTGCGGGTGCCTGTTCGCAGCCATGGCTCCATCGCCCGCATTCACAACGCCTGTTCGGTAGGAGTGCGCCCTTTGTCCCTGTTACACGGCGACTAATGCACCACCAGCGAGCGGTGAACTCACGGCTAGGCCATGCCGACAACCAGCGCTTCCTCGAACATTTCCGCTACCTCATCGTCGCCTCCCAGCTGCTAAACGAGCCCGAGCGCTTGCGCGCGGCCGCCGTCCCTCAGTTCGCAGCCGCCGGCCCGCCGAACGGCTTCCAAGTCGCCACCATCAGCGTAACAGGCGCTGCACTGACTGCGGCTACTGCCTTTACGCTGGTATGGCTCATCCACTGGTCACGGAAGCGGGCCTCTGGCTTTAGCTGGGGTCGATTTGCGCTTGTAGTCGCCGTTTTTATGACCGTGGCCACCGCCTGCTACGTCCACGTGCGCCGGCAGTGGCTGCAGTACCTCCGTAACCAAGCCGTCGAAGGCGCCTCTGCTCTGGTCACCAACCTGCAGGCGTTCGAGACCTCGACGTCATCTGCGCTCGCATTAATACAAGAGGTGGAGCTTGTTTCAAGGGGCTACCGGCTGTGTGTAACTATTCTGCCTAAACATGCGCCAATTCTGCTGACGCCTTTCCAGAAGCAGTCCGCTCCCTCCGATTTCCCGCATCGAAGAGAAGGGCCAAGCTCGTCGATGCCATCGCCTCCGCCGAACCCTGCATGCCGCATACGCCGAGACCATACCCATCTTCCTCGAACAAACTGGAACGCTAAAGGAACTGATACAGGAGGATGATTTGGAAAGATACCTCGACGTTTACGATGTCAGCAATCCCGACCTGCAAGATGCCGCTGAGGGTTACAAGGAGACGGAATTCGAGGATTGCGAGACGCTGAAGGCCCTGCGCGTGCTGCACTATCGTCTTGCCACGCTGCGACGAGTCTATTTGTGCTCGCTTCTTGCTTTAGAAGCGGACGGTGGAAAGCCTGATTTCACAAGATGGATTACTGTGGTGGATTCCATGGTGATACTTGCGACCACGGCTGGTGATTGGACCGAGAAGTTCAACCGCATTGTTCAGGAAGAAGAGCAACCGCTTCCGTCGCCTCTCAAGATTCAACCTACACCACAACGCGAGCGGATACGCAGCTCCATTCGCAAATTAGGTAGCCTGTCCCAAGGCATCCGAGGCCTCCAAGCCAAAATGCAAATCCTCCGCGAAGAATCCCACAAGAGTCTGGATGAATCAGACGATGTAACGGAGCTTGGGAGCCACCTCATGGCACAGTACGACTCCATCGGCACCGATCTTAAGAACCTCGTGCTGGCTTGGGAAGCTGGCCGCAGCGCCCTCGCCATGAACATAGACCGCCACGAGCGCCGCATATCCCAGGCCTCCAGCGGCCTCCGATCCCCCGTGCCCAGCCTCGGCGGTCTGACAGCCGTCGAAGAAGGCAGTCCCTCGGACGCACTGCGCGCCCTCAACGGAGAGCTACTCAGCCCCCAGCCGTCCGCACCGGCAAGCGAGGGGAGCAACTCCGATGACGAGATTTTCGAAGCCATCGCTATCCCAAAGACCAGAATGTCGATGACGCGAGAAGAACGCATGCACAAGATCCAAGAGGATCGCGCGCGTCAGGCTTCCGCGAGAGAGCAGCGCGAGGCAAACAACAACGTTATGAAAGAACTGGAGTCGGTGCTGAAGCTTGCGAGACCGCACCAGCGTGTCCGGTCCACCGGCAGAATCACGAGTATTTAAAAGACTTTGACGACCACTTTTTTATGTTTGGGTGGCGTTTTCCTTGAACATCTGCAACCGCTTACGCTGCAATTTTCCTTGATGCATTAGTTTCTCTTGGGGCATATTTGCATGGGGCATAGGCGGAGTTTAGCATCTTGTGCATGTATCTTGCGTCGAGCCCGGGCTTTTGCTGGGTGGTCGCTCGCCTTGAAGATTCGTTGAGACTGAGAGACGACGTCCGAGTGGGCACTGCGCCGTCTATGTTATAATATGTAATGTATGAATCAGCTCAGCTACGGCTAGCTATACAACGAAGATTTTGAATGAAATACATACATTGTGATTTGGGTTACCGTGATAGGCGGCCTGGGAGCTCTTTCGCTCGGTCCAGCGTCGGTGTTGTTGAGGTGACGACGAGGAAGATACTTGAGTGGGTGGACTGGTGCCTCTTTCGATGTCACGTTGTCCGTGTAGAAAGTTTGTGCGCTCTGTTGTGCCCGTGACTTGATTTTCCTCGTATGGGTGTCGGCGTCGTCGCGAGGAAGGTACCAAAATAATCCCCAGAGTATTGCAGTCGTTGAAGACTTTAATGTCATGCTTTGCGCCTGGAGATTGGCTTTGAGAATTAAATGACACTTAGCAGAACGCCTGATTAGGGAGGTAAGGGCTGTTAGAGAACTTCTGGGTTCGTGAGAAGGCATATGGCTGCAAAGCAGGAGGTATTTAGCACCATGGACTGTTCGTTGTACCATTTCGAGGGTGTGGAGGTGGGAAGGGAGATGCGAGGAAGGGGTGGGTGATTCGATCGCTTTGAGAGGATGGTGATCTGGTGGTGGGCGATTTGGTGTTGTTAATGAACAAGCACTACTCCTGAATCCCCATCCAGGGAGAACAACGGAGTGAGGGATCTCGGTGGTAGTTGATGTTGTTTTGTGGAGGTTAGATGGAGTGATGATCGCTGCAGGGTGATGTTTGAGCGGCATCCGGGACGGAGAAAAGCGCTTGTTCGCATGTTCACCGATACCTAGGTGGGTTGGACATCCAATGAAGTCAAGTTTCTTTCCTTTTGTTGAATCAAGGTATACCAGGAAAAAGCAACTAAAGCAAGTACGGCTTGTGACTTGGCGCCCGACAGCGTTTTCATACATTTTAACGTCACGCTCTGGTTAGTAGCATGATGGTGAAAGCTATGGCGCCTATGTCTTCAACCGTACGAGAGAAGCCCGTGAATGAACATTTGGCGCTGATCCAGGCAGTCCAGTCACTTGTGTCTCGCGATCATGAACAGTGGTGTAAACGCGCTAGTCCGATTCCAGGAGCGGAGAATCATGCTGGGTCTGCCGAGTGTAACGAAGTGCCCATGTCGCATGGAAACAGTGTAGTGCGTCGTGATCAACACACTCGAGGCCTGGTCAGTCACTTATCTGTCTACTCCTTCGTCGACAGGCGATGATGGGTCGATAAGATGCCAAGGATCTGCGGTGTGAAGATTATGCGTCGTTGCTCAGCACTGGACATCATCTTTACAGAACTATTGTGGGCCGAACGCACTGAAGCCTGCACAGCGATGACTCTTTGCGGTGCTTGGTGACGCAAGCTGCAAAGCGATGGCTCCGGTGAAACCGATGAATTTCCGTGCGGCATGGATAGGAAGACCTGCCTATAGGAGACTGCAAAGAAGCCATCAGAAGCGCTTCAACAATTGAAAAGGTCTTCGTTATCTTTTCTTCATCCTTCGTTGTGGCTACCATAGGTAGATGGGAGCAGTTTCACGTGCCCTTGTCGACAGTGGTCGTCATGATCCGTTGAAGAAGCCAGGGAATCGGACGCGAGCGGACCTCGGGGTCCCGAACGAGCTCCGTTTATGTTGGATTCGATGAACCGACTCAACCTCGGGCCTAGGTACCTCTGGGCCCTTTCGATCGAACGTCAGCCCAACGATAAGTGCACACGCGTCCTGCCCATCATTGGACCAAACACGACTCATCGCTCAAGGTGGCACAACAACAGAACGCCCTGATGCGGCCAGCCGTCATATCCCTGCGGGAAGAACTAGGTGCGTTCGTAAGGCAGAGAAGAGTGGTGGTTGTTTCTTCTCCCCTGCCATCGGTACCGGGACTAACCTAGCGGGGCGCGCTGGCCGCGGTTTCCAAAGCGGGTCCTTTTGAACAACTTTGTTTCAACTTCACATCTTCAAAAGCTTTCGAACCCGCTGGCAGACGCACGTGAGGACACCTCCTTTACTTCGATTGACCCTTGAAGCCCCGTCTGTGTACACACAGTGGCGAGACCCGATCTGACAATCAACGACAAGATGCTTCGGCTATGTCAATCGCCCAACATATCTCCTCCGACTCCGTGGCCACCCTTCACGCCATGTATCTAAGCGCACATGAATTCTTCTTCGATATTATCCCATCACTAGTGGGAACAAGATCCTAGGCAAAATGAAACGCGCAGCTTGACAGCCTAAGGTGGCTAAGCGAACCAGCATTAAGAGAGACAGACTGACGTTAGGAACAGCAACAGACAAAGATTAAGCCTCTTTAGAAGAGCTTACAGATACATGCGGAAAGATGTGCACGTCAACCAGAGTTGCGGGGCCGATTTTGACCCGGAGGGGCTCCATGCCTCTTTCGCCTGTGGTTGAGAAGAGCATCGGAACGGAGGAAGGTCTGTCCACAATCTAGACACATGCAAGACCTCGTCTCTGCGGAAGCGGTACATTTTTGAGACCTCTGGTGGCGCTTCAGGTTGCCTTTCGCGTGGGCCCCCGTCAAAACCAATCCGCAGGCACATTGGACCGTGTACATGCCGTTCGCGCCTTCGTTATCGACGGAAGCGGTATGACTCCCAGTGTCTGGCTCTTCCGAATGTCCAAAAGACTCGTAACCGTATGCCGGAGAATCGTTGCTTGGGACCGAATAGGATGATGTATGCGCATTACTACAGGGGTCAGCATCTCACCGTCTCGTCTTGAGATAGACCTACAACGTTGCCATATCCCTATATACGTTACTGTTCGGGTGTGCCCAATGGTCTCCGCGGTAGTCATACTCGACAGACAAGCCGGGATTATTCAAATTGTCCGTCAAACCTTGCCTGCGCCGATTCAGCAACGACAAGTACTAAGAGTGTGCAGGTCAAGGTTGGTACCTCTGAGGCATATAGTGACCCTGGTTCTGGGAGATGAACGGTGCTCCAGCCGGCCGCTGATTAGCAGGTAGACCCGCTGGTGTCGGCTGAGTGTGGAGCGGCTGGTTGTCTGTGCAATGCCTTTCTCTTGAAATCTCTCGGCCATCGTGCGTCTCATAACCGGTAGGACCAACGAAATACCTTTCGTGGTCGGGGTTCTGTCCCATCGCAGATTGTCTGCACGTCGTCCGCGCTGTGTCTAACCGGAAATCTCAGTCAGCCGATGTTCATTCAACATCCTGGTTTCATTCACCATAGAAAGCTTGACCCTGGTGCATGCTCTCCCACACCTGCTGTCCTTCTTCCGAAGGACCTCTTGGGGTAGAGACGGTGGCGCTCAACGTTGGTCCACTCCAGTATTGTCCGCGCGGCGGTTGGTTGGACCCCCTTCGGAAGACATTGTCACTTGTCATCCCCTTCTCATGTGCTATGGCGTCGTCGTCCAGTCGGCGACGTCGCTCGGTTCGATGCGTTGATGCTGGCTCAAGTTCGCCTTCGCTCGAGGTTAATGCGGCGAACTAGGCTCCCGGGTTCGGCTTGATTGTCTCGAGTGGTCAGACGGTCTCGCGGTGGGGCTTCGGCGAATGAATTTGCTAACGGGGGGAGCTTTCCGGATCGCGTGTGTACGCATGCGAGGAGTGTGAAGAACCCAATATGTTCCCTACATAATCGGTTAGACGTGGTCCCAAGAGAGGAATAACGAAAACTAATGCGGGTGGAACGTGGAGGAGCTTCATACCTCGAAAGCCAAACAGTGAAACAATCGGAGAGAGGCCTCACACACGCCAGGGGCCCGCCAAATGCAGGAATATAACGATATCGTTCTCAGACAGTAAGACTGCCCCGCCGTCGCTCGGACGCCCCGAGGACGTCGATTCCACAACCTTGCACACCAGCACGAGAGTGCCTTCGTGACACCTGATAAGGGCAAAGTATACTTATTGAGGCTTTGCGCATTCTAACCCATACCGACGACGGATTCAAGATTAGGGTGTTTGTGCGGGCGCGCATCCTGGTCGCGTTACTGCACATCAAAAGACTTCCGGTGATGCAGCTAGCGCACTGTACCAGCGTGCCGATACTCATCATTTTTCATTGGAAGAACAATGAAGGAGAAACCTCGTGCAATACGCGGTGCGAAATCGGACATATGGTGCTCCTGCCACCGAGCGGCCACGGGAGCCGCAATGCATGCAAGTAGTCCGCCGTGGGCGTAAGATCCTGTCCGCGAAGTGGGATCACGAGAACCAGCCCAGCACCTATTTTAACATCACTAAAGATATGGTTGTTATTCGGTACACCGCATCGTAGCATCCTCATCGGCTCGATATCATCATAAAGCCGCTCCGTTTTCGCTAATGGAGCCTACGCAGCCAGACTGGGCGATACGATCCCACTGGGGCTCAGACCATTCTTCACCGGCAGTATTTATCTCATTCTATATACGGCGTTTCGCTTGCATGTCTTCGATATCAATAATAACCCCTAAAAAAGAGCACGAATCTTCTCCGCGCGAGTCGCTTGCTCTCGATCGCCCTACATGGGACGAAACAGGACCTTGTTGCTACCAAAACAAGCGACTTTTACTTCCGGTCAAATACATGTCAAGTGTCTCCACTCCTGATGATTTGGATGGTCGCATCGACACCACAAGGATACGAAGCTTCTACAGGGCTGATACCACTTTCATCACATAAATCGAGCGGCCGCGTAGGCTGGCACACTTATTGGCAAGGCCCGTGAGATGGAAGATGACTGGTCGAAAAATGCGGCGTGGTCAGCCGATCCGTCCCTCCATTCCGACCTCGCTTCGGGCCGTGATACTCAACGCTCCGAGACCCAAGCGACTGTTTACGATAAACATATGTATGATGCGGTGTTTTGCATATACGATGATGCGGAATGATGCTCAGTAACATATACGCCCGGGGCCGAGACGAACAAGTCTGCCACACAGCTTAGGCTTTTTTTCGTGCAACACACGCGCTCCGCAGCGGTCACGGACTACGAGGCTGTGATTTCGTGATATCGTTGTGGGTGGAGAAAACCACATGTGCAATTCGACAGGCGAAACAATGTCTTGACCGCATTCTTCACATGCGAGGACGCTCACCGCTGTTGTGTTTCGGATTGTTCCCGCAAGTTCAGTTCCCTCATTTCAGAGGAAGCATGGCAAGCTTCCGTCGCAACCTCTCTCCATGCACCGATGTGCACAGGAAACGGAGACTCGTTTCAGTAAGCGCCATCTGAGGGAGTTTCTGATCTATCATTGCTATGTGGGACGAGCGACAAGCGCCAATCATTTCGACGACCGCCAAGTCCTATTTTTTCCAGGCGATCGAGAGACTAGGGTGCTGAGCTCTTCAACACCTCCAGTGTGCGTTGACCAATATCCATTCTCACATTTCAATTGATGAGAAGTTGATCCACGAGCGCTCCCGCTATCAAGGTTTCTTGTTCCGGATTGACTTTCCGACCCATAAGAACAGAGAAAGCAACGTCTCCCTGTTCTTAAAAATGTTGTATTAGGTGGACAAGGCTGAGCGCAAGTAAATTTGGGATGCCATGGTCTATAGCGCTCCGGTACCGTTACAAGTTCCATCGGATTACGGCGAAGGGCTTCTTCTCCGCGGTCGGACACATCTTCTCAGGCGGAAGCAGCCCCGATGCGCCATGCGTCGGTTCACCGGATGGTGAAGGACGCGCGCGCCTTTCCATACATCTGCTAGTAATGCACGAAGTGGGGGCCTATATGCAAGATGCACTGGCCAGACGATAATACAAGATAAACGCCCGTTTCATATGTGTATCGAGAGGCTGCCAGGGCAATTGGCGATGCAGGTCTACGCCGTTTTTTTCAGCCTTGCCTGGATGCCGGGAGTCTTACGCTCACTACCACATTCTGGAAGCACGCCTCATCACCGGGCCGATGCCACACAACGTCTATATACGCAGCCACAAAAGAGCACTGCCTCATTCGCACCGACTGGAGATTGGTAGTATGCGTAGAAGCATTGCATGTCTGCAAAGCGTTCCAGAGCACAAGATCGAGCATACCCAAAATGGAACAATAACGGATCGATACCCTAACATCGTGCCCACAAACATTTCACACTTTCAAACGATCGCGACTAGCGTCACTGCTCGCTATATTACTGTTGCAAGCTCGAGCTCCTGGCACCAGGTCTCATCATTGCACGTTCCAAAGCCACCCTGGAAAGATTGCAAGGTGGCTAGTAATGCAGGACATAGATGCGTGCTTCATGGAAGCGAATTATGATGGACTGATGGCCTTCCAGTAGAGGATTAACGCTGTGTAATCAACTGCAAGGTTCCTTGTTTCTAATCCCTATGCGGCCACAAAAATTCGGCAGGGAAGCACGAGCACTTCCTCCCAGGGTGCAGTTCCAGCAATTGCACCACCACAGAGATTCGTTGCTCTACCCGGGTACAAAAAGAAAATCCGAGGTTCCTTCATGCAGAGCTTTGGTCTACTTCCCGATGATTGAGTCATAGTCTGCGCATTGACTGCGTTCAGCATGTTGACGTCTTCACCGCCTCGCCTTGCCCTACCCATCCATTCTAGCTTACCATTATTTCGTCCTTGACCAAGCTATCCCACGCACGCTCATCGGTGACAACGAAACCCGAACCCGATTTGCTCATATTGCGGGTACTTGCCTAACGATATGCGAGGGAGACAGCCCATCAATCGTGGTGAGCTATGGTTGGTCAGCTACGCGTGCCCGGGCAGCAAGACTCACAAAGCTAGGAAAAATCGGGCGTAAACGATGAAAGGTTGGGCAGTCACAGACGAGAGGTTTCATACTTCAAGAGAGGGTGGTCATACAACAGGGAGTCAATTGCGCTCGCCGTGCTACTGCTCTTATGCGAGCACTTTTGCATAGTCGGGAGCATTGCGTCCAATCGGACCAATGCAAAAGTGGGACTTCACTGGGTTGATGTTCAAATCAGAGTGAGTGGACAAATGCTGCTAACAATCTGTCAGGTGTTGGGTGTGAGTGCGATCAAGTGGCAATTGGAGGGACCAAAGCAGCCACATGTGCACGTTCATACGCGCTGACGACTTGATAGCCGAAGCTCAGCAGCACCCATGCGCTGACGCTCATACCTACCGCTTGCGGCAATCTAACATACTCTAGTGGATCCAATAAGCGGCCTGTTGCTTCACATGCGAACTCTGTTTCGACGTCGGAGATGCGCGTGGTTCCAAATCCTTGCTGCGAGACAGTGAAGACATACATAAAGGAAGGGAGCAGACGTCTGTATCTTGATCCAAATAAAACAGTTCTTTCTGAAACTCCAAAAGGTTCAGGACGGGATGACTTCCAAACATTTGCGAGGAACATAAAGATTGTTGCGAGCGGGTCCGCCCAGATAGCCTCCCTCAATGAAAACCGTTTCCAAATTGCGCCGTTCGACAGTTCCAATCTCCTTGGTCTCCTTGGTTCCAATTTAATCTGGCTCGCGCTCTCCTACCCTTACTGATCGTGGCCTTAGACAACATCGTTACGGATACTAGAGTCGTGGTGTTCAACCCTTACGGGATGTTGGAGGAGCGACCTTCAGTTCCTCGTGGTCCTTTCTATAGTGATTAAGTCGATAGTCTGGGCGTGTAAAGATTTTGTCGCACACCTCGCAGGGGTAGGTGTTATTGGAATGTTTGCTTTTCAGGTGGCGGTGCCGGTTACCGCGCGCGTATTCACCTGTAAAGATTTGACCGCACCGCTGGCACAATACCTTCGACTCATCGTCCTTGTGGAGGGATATATCTGGTTCTGAGTGTCTTCCCTGTTTGAAGTCATGGTCTTCGGGCGAAGCAAAGGCGTTAGGATCGTGCAAGTCGGGCCGACCATGTGGTGCCTGGAGGTACCTCATCGCATGGTCCGATTGATGTTCTTGGCGGTAGTGGGTTACGTAGTCTGCTGAAGGAGCACCGCTAATACGTGTTAGAGTTCAGGCATGAATGCGATATCAAATGCGAGCTTACTCGGGAGAGCTTGAGCTGCTGATGGGAGCTATCGGCGTCCAAGGCTGCTGGTTCGATGGGTAGGCGGTCACTGGGGTCGGTTGAGCATTCAATGTGCCAAGTTGATTGCGTTTCGGATATTCAGGGCTATTGAAGACGGCCAGTGACTGAGCATCAATCCAACGGTAAACGTCAGGCTGGCTGGATATGGTGGCGTCGCGGGTTGCTTCCCAAGATACATTTGGATAGGCGCCACCGGTAGCTGTCTGCGTCGAAGAAGGCGGAAACACGGATCGAGTACTTCCTATCGGTTGCGTAGGGCGGGAAGTATTTGCTGACATTTGCCAAGCAGAATCCAAACTACCATTACTGAAGACATGATGTGGGGAAGCATGAGAATTGGTTTGTGTGCGGGGCCATGAACGTCCACTCTCGATCGCAGTGTCTTGCCTCATAGGCGTTGAGCCAGCGTTGTTCGGGCTTGCCTGAGTCCAAGGTCAGTCCACACGAACAAGTTCCACCGAGGCGCGAAGGAGAGAACGCAGATTGAAGTGACCTACAGGAGCCCCGACAAGTCTATGCCACGCTGATCCCGGCATCATTCAAGCCAAGCTGGACAGAACGCATTTATTTCGGGTGGAGAGAGCTTGAAAGAGTGAAGCTACCTTCAGGTCTGCTTCGATGTATGATGGAGAGGTTTCCCATTCTCTCGTTCACACCTCGCATCCTCTATATTCCAGGACAGGACTTAAGCAGGGACGAACAACACACCACTCTGTGAGTGGACGCCCCGTCAATACTCCCATGATCGAATCAACGACCACCATGCATTCGTACGCGCGAATGACGGCACATCTCCTCTGAAGTATCGAATTCCTTATGTATCCCCGCTGCACGCTTTACTGCAGGCCTGCGTCCACGTGCCCACAGCCCTATGTGATACCATGTTGGACAGGTTACGACCTTGTCCTTCACAGACATGGTTCGACGAATTCGACGAATGCCCTGGGCTTATCGGCGGCGAATCCAAGCGTCCAGGTCTTTTATGCCGTAAACGATCGTGAAGCGTCAGCGAGACTATGACAGCTCAGCACCGGTGGACAGTATCGTGGGCCAGTGGAGCTCCGCTCATGCGGTAAGGAGACTCCAAAGCTGGGTGATCCTAGATAATTGGCGTCTAAGGACTGTACGCTGATTTCCGGTGAGCCTAGCGGTACGCTCCGAGTCCAATAGTGACATGGGGCAATGTGCCCGATGTCACTCACTGGCGGCGAGCATTCGAATGTAACAAGTGGAGACACGACACGCAACGGTGCGGGGGAAGCGGCAGAAAAACGTGGATAGAAGAGGCTGAAAGACGTGCATGCAGTCGATCAAACAACGGCGCTGACGGCAGCTTTACGTCCAAGGCCATCCCGGACGACCGCAGCAACTGCCCAGGCAAAAAGAGGCAGATTCTTCGTGAAAGAGAGCGTTCTCGGACTTGCTGCCTTCTCGCCTCCGCTTGCTTTTTCGGAACATCATCCGCTCCTTGGCCCCAGAAGGACGATGACTCAGCGCCGATGTATCTGTCCTTGTATTGCACGATTTCTTAGGCACAAGCCATTCAGATGGTTGTACGGCATGATTGAGCTTCATCGCGAGATGGACGAGCAATTTTGAGGACGAGAAGGGATGGGAACACCTGTAGACGTTTGGAAATTCCGAGGTCACGTTTATGCCCGGGCCGACTTGCGAGCCGCCCGCGCTTGGAATTGGGAGGAACGCAAGACCTTCAGGGCCCCTTCTAAGACCGCTCCTAGCTCAAGCAGCGTCGGAGAATTATCTGCAGCATCTTTCACGATCCAAAAAATCTTTTCTCGATGGAACAGGAGCGTGGAACATCTGAAGAGCCAGAAGACCCAAGTGGTGGATTTTCGCGGAAGACACAAGCCTCGCAGCTTTCTATTGATACAAGGATCCAGGAACGGCGGCAGGCGTATCTGAGCACAACAACAGTTTCCAACTTCCCATAAGCCACGGCCCACTCATTATCCGCCTCGGTTATGATCTGTAAAGTATACACCAGCCTCATTACAAATACGGCGATAATCCGGATGCGAATATAACCACCACATCAAGCTTCTTCCCCACCGGAAGCTGAGGCCGAAATACTCGCATCACCGACAGTACACTTGAAGCTACGGCCCATTACCCGAAGGATACTGCTGATAATTCTACTAGGCGTTCCTGACGTGTGGATAGTGCTGCAATTCTATATTTCTGCTGTGGCATGGATAGGGATAAGAAAAGGCCGGGAAGCATTTGGCGGCCGTGAAGGATCTCAAGAAAAACCAGGTCCGAGCTCAAGGTAATCAACAATGTGCCGATAAGCGCCGCGCCAGCCTTGATATACGGCCGTTCTATCGTAGCGTTCCACATCTTCTCCCCCGAGTCGCAGGAGAAGATGTGCGTGAAGAAGGTTCAATCCCAAAGATTTCTCTGTCGGACATGGCATGGGCAAATGAGAACGACTGCGTCCGAAACTTTGCCTACCGCTCTACGAAGTAGTGCCAAATCCCATCAAATAAACGCTCGCATGAACATGCTACTTCAGTAACCTTTCCACCTCCCGTCCACTCTAATAATCCATCATACTCCCCACCAACCTCCGCTGATACTTCTCCACCACCTCCTGACACCTCACAACCACCCCCGCAGCCAAAACCCTCACCTTCTCATCCTCCTCGCCATCCTTCCCTCCAGGCAGCCCCTCAAACACCGTCCTCACCCATTCCTGCGTCTCCATCAGCTCATTCCCTTGTTCCGTAGCTAAGCGCTCTTTATCCTCATTCGTCTCTAGCAGCATCAAAAACGCAAACAATAACGCTGACAAAATTCTTTTGTCGTTGAGCGCATACGTCCGACAGGCCAGCAGCAGCTCCCACAGCTCGCGCGTCATCTGCGGCAGCGCGAGGGTATTCGGACCGCTCGCATTCATCAGCAGGGCTAACGTGTGCAAGAACGTGGGCAAAAGATGCGTGGATGTGTAGATCGAGGAGGCGCCCGTAGAGTTCCGCGCAGCGAGCCACCAGCGCCCTGTGAGCGGGAAGAAAAAGTTCTCGGCGACAAGCTGCGAGAGCGCGTTGGGAATGGGTTTGGAGCGCTGTGCTTCGACTTCCATGCGCGAGCTGAAGGTGCGGCTTTGGCCGACTTTGAGGATGGCGGGGCCGGTGAGGGTGTCTGCTGCTTGTGCGGCGAGCGGGGAGAGGAGGTGTTTTGTCATGTTAGCTGTGACGCGGGCTAAGGGGGTCGAAGACGGGGGCGCAGAGGCGTAAAGAGCGTGTAGATGTGGTGGGAGTTGCTTGCTTGGGAAGGCTGCGGCAGGGGGTGTGGGTTCTTCAGTGGCACTGTCTTTCAAGCCGGCGAGTTCGCGGGCGCCCAGTCCGAGCGTGGTCAAGATGGCGGTGCGTTGGGTGAGGGAGTAGTCGCCGGCGAAGAAGGTGCGTGCAAACCACTGTGCCATTGCCGCCGGTTTTGCGAGCAGAAGTGCTATGAGGGCTTGCTGTTTCTGTTCCGCAAACCCTTCCAGTTCGAAATTGTCGTTCAGCCCAACGAGAATGGTCGCAAGCTCCTCGATGTGATCGAGCACCTCCGAGCCAAAGTTCGCTTTCCGGCGTATGAGCGTCGCGGCGATGGACAGTGCTAAAGCATGCCTGTCGTAATTCTCCGTGTCACGTAGGCCAGCAACCAGGTCTCGGATGTAGACTGGCGCTGTGGGTTTGTTCCGATTGATCTCTGTGGGATCGTCGGTGTCATCTTCAGGGTCCGAGTCGGACTTTGAGTAGGGTACGAGGTCGTCATCTTCCTCGTCTTCTTCATCTGAAAGAACTTCGACAATCCGGGGGCCTTTGAATTCGGTGATAGCCGGCCGCGAGGGAATCTCCGATGTCGACTTGTGGGCTGACGTTTGTATTGTTTCCTTTGGTAACTGCTTCTCCTGGACTTTCAGGTCGCTGATCTTTCCGATTTGGTCATTGACCTCTGTAAGACGCTGATACCATTGCGCTTCGGCTGCTTCATCGCCTTCCAACTCGAATTTGAGTCGAGTCTCGGGGCTGTCGACCATTTTTGAAATGGCCATCCCTAGTGCTATACCAAGGAAACGAGCACCTGGAGAAGATGCCCCAATTCTATTGGAAACACCAGATGTGTGATAGCTAGACTTAGCCATCATGATGAGAAACATCGGTTGCGAGCGATGGATGTAACCACATGTTAATGCAAGAGTTTGTGCAAGAGCTTAATTGTCAGCATACACTAGGGTCACAGGTTTCAGGGGCAATTTACCTTGCTGTTGTAGAATAGGCGTATGCTTGATGTAGAAGGAATCTCCGAAGACCTTCAGGCTGTTTTCGAGGAGTGTGTGTAGTTGGTCTAGAACATGTCAATCTCTCGTGCGTACTGATGAGCAACTGATGGTCTGACCTTCATATTTTGCGAGGGCAGCAACTATGCTTCTGCGAGCACCAAGGGAATCGTCTAGCGCGGGTATAGCGGACTTCATGAGTGAAGTGACCAGGTGTTCTTTCAACGTTTGGTTGTCCTCAATGAGGTTACTCATCAAGGTGGCGACACCAGCGATGCGTGGTGAGCTTTCGAGCGAGTTGCGTTCCCCAGCAACGACCGCAGTCTCCAGGTATTGCTTAGAAAGACACGTTATGATAGAGTTGAGGTACTTTCGCTGTTCGAAAACTTTCAATCTGGAAAGCAGAGAGCTAAATGTGATTAAAAATTCGTTCTGGATCATGCCCAGCAGCATTTGGCGCACGATCTGGTCTTGCGGGCAGTTAGCTTAAAGACGGGTTATAATAGGTCTAAATTTCTCACCGGTGTATCCCAAAGTCAATGCTTTACTGCACACATCTACAGTTGCCAGAGCAGTTACCTCATCGTCCTCCGCTCCCTTGACCAGGTTTGCGATGTTGCGTCCAAGCCACATCGCGTAGACACTGCCGTCTGCCAGCCAGCTTGCTTTTCGAGCCTCTTCAGTGCCTTTGAGGACATCTTCAGCTTCCGCTACGAGCGATACTATCCGTCCAGAAGCAATCTGTACAACGAACTCTTTCCATATCATCCTTCCTTTGGCTACGTTCTTTCCGTGCGCGGCTACATCTGACCTGACCAGGCTCAGACAGTGATCACCACTTAAGATTCTCTCCAGAACGTCTAGCAAATCTATGATATGAGATGTTGAGTTCCGGTCGTTTCCCACAGATCTTTTCTGCTGACAATCTGCGATGAGCGGACGCAACCGGATAATGATGTTGCCAATGGCGCACGGGTTCCGAAGACATCTCAGCAGCTGCTTCAGCTGCATGCTCCGTTCTTTTATCGTTTGCCAATAGTCCGGTATTGTGGTATTGATAAGGTGATATGCGATGTTCGCCGCAATGGGATCCGGAAGCAGGAGGTGAAAACCATCCTTGCGCTCGGACTCGTTTGCCAGATACCTTAGCACATTTGCAACAGAATCGAAATCGGGCTTTTGCTTCAAGGTTTCCAAAACCCTTTCCGGGCTGTCGACCGTGTTTCGCTCCTCTACGATGGTTCCGACTTCCTGCAAAAGTGGTTTGGCGTCTTGTGTACGCTTCACCTTAGTGGTAGAGACTGGAGTAAGAAAATAATCCATGTTGTTGCGAGCATGATCCACAGTGAAGTTTTCCAAGTCTAAATTGAAATGTTAAAGACGGAGAACAGTGCAGGGCACGAGGCAGCGCTCGGTAGATCTTGCCACTTCTGCTAGCGCCTTGGCATGCAATACTGGTGGGGCTAACCTCAGTTCAACAGCCAGCTGCCTAGATATGTGCTGCTATTGTCGCTGCGTACTTCTCACTCGCATCCACGGTTGCCTTATCTTAGCAACTCAGAAGATTGCATAGAGGATGGCCGCAGCTGATGTTACACCTCTGCCCAACGGCTTAGAAGGCGACCGGACACGATGGTAGATTCTAACCCTTCTGGAAGCTATGCGTAAGCTAAAGCTTCGCCACAGGAAGTACTTGGACAAGGTCCTCGATAGACCTGGGCCTTTCACCGATCCTGACAGCTTTGTCCCAGGCAATCATGAGACGTTGGAGAGGGCGAAAGTACTGTGAGTCAGCTTGCACATTACAGAAGGCGGTAGCACTAATGATTCTAGGGTCATGTAAGTTACGATGAGCGCAACAACCGACAGCGTCTAATATGCATGTAGTGGTGCTGGTGGTCTAGGTTGCGAAATCTTGAAGAACCTAGCGCTCTCAGGGTTCAAAGACATCCATGTCATCGACATGGACACGATCGATGTGTCCAATCTCAATCGTCAGTTCCTCTTCCGCGCTGCCGATGTAGGCAAGTACAAAGCCGAAGTCGCTGCGGCTTTTGTGGAGAAGCGCGTAAAAGGTGTCAAAATCACGCCCTACTGCGGCAAGATCCAGGACAAAGACGAAGAATATTATAAGCAATTTGCCATCATCGTCTGTGGACTAGACAGCATCGAGGCGCGGCGTTGGATCAACTCAATGCTCGTCGGAATGGTGGATGGAAACGACCCGGATAGTCTGAAGCCTCTCATTGATGGCGGCACCGAGGGCTTCAAGGGCCAAGCAAGGGTAATCTTTCCGACGATGACCAGCTGCATCGAGTGCCAGCTGGATATGCATGCCCCACGCGCTGCTGTCCCGCTTTGTACACTCGCCACCATCCCGCGCCAGCCGCAGCACTGTATCGAGTGGGCGCACATCATCGCTTGGGAAGAGGAGCGCAAGGATATTACGCTTGACACGGATGACCCAGAGCACATCACTTGGCTATTCCAGAAGGCTCTGAAGCGCGCAGAGGAGTTCAACATTCCCGGTGTCACGTACAGCATGACACAAGGCGTGGTCAAGAATATCATCCCGGCCATCGCATCTACAAACGCCATTGTAGCAGCTAGCTGCTGTAACGAAGCCTTCAAGCTCCTCACCAACGCGAACCCTTTCCTTGGGTTCCCGGGCACCGACAACTACATGATGTACACGGGCGATGAATCCGTTTATACCTACACCTTCGAACACCAGAAGAAGGACGACTGCCCTGTATGTGGCGAGGAAGCTCTTGCCCGCCCGCTGGAGATCGACCCAGAAGCGACCCTGCAGGACTTCATAGACAGTCTGGCGGAGCGGCCAGAGGCCCAGCTCAAGACACCGTCAATACGGACGACGGACAAGTCGCTGTATCTCCAGTCACCGGCGGACCTTGAGCGCTTGACGCGCCCGAACCTGGAGAAGAGAATGAAGGACTTGACAGCGGAGGGCGAGGAAATGCTTGTAACGGACAAGGCGTTTCCAACGATGTTCAAGTATGTGGTGGTGTGGAAGAAATAGCGGAATACTCGGGTGGCTTTATGACTCGGATTATCTAGCGTTCACATAGATGCGAATATCGCATGCGTCCTAGTTTCTAGTGGTCTATCATGACTCATGTTCCTTTCCACCCCTGAATTTGACTGTCTTTCTTCGCCCCTGGAGCGCACAGGTTGTCTATTCAATGTGGACGCTGCAATTCATTCCACGTGCTAAGCAGCATTTGCTGTCAAAAAGTCGGATACAACCTGCCACTGGTGACTTTCACCTTAAATCTTTAATAGACAAACAATAGTCGTGTCTCGAGTACAGAACAAACGAATTGGTTTATCACCTTAGCCAGTATTAACGTGCATCCCTGCGTAGCGAGACACCCTGCGTGGCGAGACGCTTCAGACACTCCCTAACATAACAAACTCAGCAGCAGGATAAAGAAATAGATACTCTCTAAATAACACCTTTAAGCTATAAAGTCTATTTTCTCCTAATATCTTCTGTAGCCTAGCAGGCTTGCAGGCAATTAATCGACAAGCTATATTGCTATCTGCAGAAATGAGTGAGGAGTCTGTCGAGAAAGAAAGTAGTAGTCGAGAGCTTTATCTTGAAGTCAGTGGTCCGTGCTCCTATATGAAACCTTCTACAACCTCTGACGTAGTCACGTGGCTACATCTTCTAGAAGTAAGCTCTGCTTACTATATAATATAATAATTTAGTATAAGCGTCACGTAACTATCTTACTTTAGCTAGTAGTAGGTGCGTTAAAAGCTTATATATTTTATTAAAAGTCTGTTAACTTCTAGCTTATTATATTATTATCTTATCCTAAGTACTGCGCTTAGGCTTAAGAGGCTATTATACTTTTGTGCTAATTCTAAGTCCGCCTGCTAGAAGTGCCAGATGAAGAGGACTAGCACAGCTAGCTTAAAGCAGCTTAGTTTGTAATCTATCACTGCTGACGCTATATCTGTGGCTAAGTGGCTGTGAGGCTATGCGGCGCTTTTGCCAAGCGCTCCGGGTCACCCGAAAACCGGCTCGGATTGGGACCAGGGCTGTCAACGAATACACCCAGCATCGAAACCATAATCAGCCTCCCATACAGCCATCGCCTCCGGCGCAAGGGCAAGGCGGGAGCGGGTTTGCCATCCTCCCTGCAGATGGTGGCGAGTTTTGACACTCTGTCGCCACAGAACCGTTACTTGAAATATATAACTATGACTTACTACAGGATAGATAATTTCATACGAGACTTTGACATCGTGTATTAGGCAGAGGTTTACTAATGTCGCATGGCTACTTTATCTCTGGACGGCTTCGGGGATCTTGTGGGACTTCAGCCTTGCACTGCCACCGAGTCGCTTCAGTTGTGCTACCCCGCCATGCTTCCGCCTCGCTGTTCAGCTCTTCACTTCAAAACTTCTCCGACCTTCGCAATTCAGTCATAAGAAAATAGGACTCAGCAACATGCTATAGATGGCCGAAGCTTTAGCCGCTGTCGGCGTTATCGCCAGCATCGTTCAACTCGTTGACTTCAGCAGCAGAGTTGTACGTCGCCTTGATGAGTTTCACTCCATCGCGGGAGAAATCCCAAAGTCTTTTCGTCAAGTCAAAATCGAGCTTCCTTTATTGGGAACTACGCTTCAACAGATGAAAGGAGCTATAGACGCAGACTTGGTAGCAGACGGATCGAAAACGGCCCTTTTGCCTGTTATAGTAGGATGCCACGAACAAATCGCGCAGCTAGATGCCATCCTTGCGAAGACATTGCCAGAATCGAACGACGGCTGGCGAAAAAGGGGCACGAAGGCAATAGTGAGCCTACATCATGACGCCAAACTCGATAGCATTACGAGGATCTTGCGAAACTATATTGGGAGCCTGACGTTCTACTGCGCTGCTGTGTCGTCGACTTTGCAGCCTCTCACAGGCAGGTGTCTAGTAAGGAATTCACATGAACTTAAATCTAATTTCTCTGTAGATGCGAAACTGTGCAAGATCCGCCAATGGCTATCTGCGCCAGACCCATCCACAAACTACCAAAAAGCACTCAAGCTACGACAAGCCGAAACTGGGCTTTGGTTCCTTGACAGTAGTGAATACACTAGATGGAAGACCAACGCTGCGTCACCTATTTGGCTGTATGGAATACCGGGGTGTGGCAAGACTATCCTAAGCTCTACCATCCTCCAAAACGTGCTCCAATACTGTCAAGATGATCCTGGGAAAGTGACTGTGTACTTCTTCTTCGATTTCAATGACGTGCAGAAGCAGGATCCAGAGAAGATGCTGCGTTCGTTGCTGTGTCAACTCTCACAGCAGTCCGTTAAAATCCCTCCAAGTCTCGATACCCTGTTCTCTTCCTGCGAGAGTGGACAGCGGCAGCCGTCAGTGCATGGGCTTCTGGAGGCATTGCGGCTAATGATACAGGAGCTTCCACAAGTTTACGTCATGCTCGATGCTCTGGATGAATGCGTTCAACGCGCAGACTTAATGGACATGCTTGAAACAATAGCTGGATGGCAATTTCAGAATTTGCACCTGCTAGTAACGAGCCGAAGAGAACGAGACATCGAGAACTCCTTAGAAGTGTTTGTAGATGGCCAACATATAATCTGTCTCCAAAGCGTATTAGTGGACAAAGACATACAGCGATATGTCCGCCAAAGGCTGTCTGACGATAAGCGCTTACGAAAATGGGAGAGAGACGCTGCCATTATGGGAGACATCGAGGCTACCTTGATGGACGGAGCCAAGGGAATGTGTGTTTACCTGGCAATGAGACCCTAATATCTCGTGCTGACGATAATGCTAGGTTTCGGTGGGCTGTTTGTCAGCTCGATGAACTGGGGAAGTGTGTGAACCGAAAAATGTTACAGAAGGCCCTCGCAACACTACCGCCAAGTCTAGATGAGACATACGACCGGATTCTCTCTGCTATCAGCGAAGATTATTCTCAATACGCTATCCGAATCTTACGATGGCTGACGTTCTCCGCTCGGCCACTCTCAATAGACGAAGTCGCCGAAATTGCCGCCATCGACGTAGAGCGTGAGCCTATGTTCGACCGTGAAGAAGTTTTAGAAGATCCGTTGGAAGCACTAAACATCTGCTCTAGCCTTATCACCGTGGATAACGAAGATCGAATGCGAGGGTCATCGAGACAAATTGCTGCATTGGCTCATTATTCGGTCAAGGAGTACCTAGTTTCCACCAGAATCTTGAGGGGTAAAGCAGCAGAGTATGGTATGCAGGATACTGTCTGCCATGGCGCTATATCAACCGGCTGTCTTGGTTACCTGCTTCAATTTCAACAACCAAAGTTAGCTCCAGACAAATTCCTCGAGATGTTCAAGCTCGCACGTTACTCAGCTGAGTTCTGGATCAGTCACCTCCAGAAGACAGGGGATTAAAGTAAGAACACAAGCCGAGTTGCGATTCGCCTATTCTCCAAGGAAAACCCCGCGTACCTCAACTGGATTCGGCTATGTGATCCTGACAGATCTTGGGATAAACCCAATTTTCGAAGAGGTCCTGAGGAAATACCAAATCCACTATACTACGCAGGACTCTCAGGCCTGAGAAATGTAGTAAAGCTACTACTTAAGAAGGGCGCCGACGTCAACGCGCGGGGTGGATCCTCCGGCAACGCACTCCAGGCAGCTTCAGAAGGAGGCCACGAGCAGATTGTGAAGCTGCTGCTTGATAAGGGCGCCGACGTCAACGCGCAGGGTGGATCCTCCGGCAACGCACTCCAGGCAGCTTCATCTGGAGACCACGAGCAGATTGTGAAGCTGCTGCTTGATAAGGGCGCCGAAGTCAACGCGCAGGGTGGATACTACGGCAACGCACTCCAGGCAGCTTCAGAAGGAGGCCACGAGCAGATTGTGAAGCTACTGCTGGACAAGGACGCTGACGTCAACGCGCAGGGTGGAGAATACGGCAACGCACTCCAGGCGGCTTCATCTGGAGGCTACGAGCAGATTGTGAAGCTGCTGCTCAACGAGGACGCCGACGTCAACGCGCAGGGTGGATACTACGGCAACGCACTCCAGGCAGCTTCAGAAGGAGGCCACAAGCAGATTGTGAAGCTGCTGCTGGACAAGGACGCTGACATCAACGCGCAGGGTGGACAATACGACAACGCACTCTACGCAACTTCATCTGGAGGCCACGAGCAGATTGTGAAGCTGCTGCTGGACAAGGACGCTGACATCGACGCGCAGGGTGGATACTACGGTAACGCACTCCAGGCAGCTTCATACAGAGGCCACAAGCAGATTGTGAAGCTGCTACTGGATAAGGGCGCCGACGTCAACGCACTCTACGCAGCTTCATCTGGAGGCCACGAGCAGATTGTGGAGCTGCTGCTGGACAAGGACGCCGACGTCAACGCGCAGGGTGGAGAATACGGTAACGCACTCCAGGCAGCTTCATACATAGGCCACGAGCAGATCGTGAAGCTGCTGGTTGAAAGGGGCGCAATCCAATCAATTAGTATTTTAGACCCCTTGTAAGCTAAGGATAAGCATCGCTAAATCAGCATATACGAAGCCGAAAAATAACAACGCATGCTTATATACGATATGTAACGGTAACTAAAGTGATCTGTGGCAAGATCTTGTCACTGTAAGCAGGGAGGATGGCCGACCCGCTCCTGCCTTGCCCTTGCTATAAATGTCCGCACTGGATGGCATTGCGAAGAGATATAAAAGTCATGACAGGACGGGCATGCAGCCTTAGATAGCGTAATACCTTACCGAGCATAATTACTATCAGATCTCTGCTCTACCCTTACCAGCGCTCATGAGCATCAACAATCCAAACTCCTCATCACCCTCAGAGATCAAACTGAAGCACCTTTCCACGTACCTAATGATTGCAGTGCTCATGCAAGGAGCCATTCGTTGTATGGCTGTACGACCACTGTATCCCCAAGATATGCAGACCCTTTCCACTTTTGTACGTGCTCGCAACGGCGGCATTCTTCCAGTAACACTCGCTCCGCTTGCTGAAGCCTAGAATCGGATCTTATTATTCTGTATCATGCCAGTTAGTCTCTGTCTCTGCCATGCCCGCTGTGCGAGACCTGCCTACCGTATACTTTAGACGCCACCTCACTCATAACATTCTCCTTCAACGAGCTAAAGCGATATCCGGCTACTGCTTGGTATATGCATCGGTCGCGATGTGCTCAAGAAGCACGAGGACGTGGTGGGTCGGACGAGGGATCAACAGCGGGCCTGCGAAGCTGTACGGTGGCGCGATGGGTTATCTCTATAGCATGGAGGCTTTCGCGTTAGCTATAGTCGTGTATTGCACTTCATTTTGAAGTTGCATGATAGTTGTATTGAAAGTTGATAGCGGTTTCGATGCTGGGTGTGTTTGTTGACATGAGCTATACGCCAGGCCTTCCAACCCAATCCGAGCCGGTTTTCGGGCGTCTTGGAGCGCTTGGCAAAAGCCACTCTTAACCACAGATCTGGCGTCAGCAGCGATAGATTACAAACTAAGCTGCTTTAAGCTAGCTGTGCAGATCCTCCTTATCTAGCACTTCTAGCAAACAGACTTAGAATTTTAAAGGTAGCATAGAAGCACGATAGCCTCTCGAAGCTAAGCGTAGTACTCGGGATAAAATAATAATATAATAAGCTAGAAGTTAATAGACTTTTAATAAAATATATAAGCTTTTAATATACTTATTATTAGCTAAAGCGAGGCGGTCGCGTAACGCTTATTATTAGATTAAAGGGTATTCTTAATAAGATAGAATAATAATTAATTCTTCGTGTATTTTCTATATAAGAATATAAGGCTCTTTTATCCTTACGTCGTATACTAAGACGCTAATCTGTTTTTATTAAGTAAGAAGAGTCGCCCTTTATCCTGCTTAGAATCGTGTAGATAAACTAGATTACTAGTTAAGTTTCTTTATATAGGATTGCGCCAGCTACCTTTGCGTGTATAAAGAGTTATGTAATTAGATACATGTCAGATTAAAGGGTGTTTTTGATAAGATGGAAAAGTAATTGATTCTTCTTTTTCCTGTGTCTTTGCAAGAATGTAAGGCTCTTTTATCCTTACGTCTCACGTTAAGACGCTAATCTATTTCCGTTAAGTAAGGAGAGTCGCCCTTTATCCCGCCCAGAATCGTGCGGATAAACCAGACTGCTAGTAAAGTCTCTTTATATAGGGTTACGCTAGCTACCTTCGTGTGTGTAAGGGGCCATGTAATCGGACATACCCCCTTAGCTTAGGCTTATCCTTAAGCTAGAGACCATTCGTCAGTAATTAGATAGTCCTATCTTAGTTTAATTTTAAAGGCCTCTATCCTTTGCTCTAGCTTAAGCAGATTAACTTCTTTATTTATAATTATGTCCTTAATCTCTGCAAGTCCTAATTTATCTAGGAACTTACTCTACTTGTTAGCTAGCAGGGCCTTTGTAAGTCTATCCGCAACTATGTCCTCCGATCGTTAATAGTCTACCTTAATTGTTCTAAATGCAACTTCTTGTCTTAGCTAGTAATTGTGGATATTAATATAACGGAGCTTTGTCTGTAGCTTAGTGATCTCTTTAGTAATAAGTTGGATTATTTGCTAGTTATCGCAATTAATCGTAATAAGGGAATTACTAAGGTTGATCTTTAGCTCCTTTAGCAATCGGGATGTGAATAGAGCCTCCTTTGCCACCTATAATAGTGCTAGTAATTTGGCTTTAATTATTAATGTAGTAACTGTGTCCTGCTTATTTGCTTTTTAGGCAATTAGGCCGCTAAATAGTTTAATAATATATCCTTGCGAGCTCTTGCGGTCGAGCGTATTATTAGTAAAGGACACGTCACTCGCCACTTCTAAAGTATCTACACCCCTAAGCTGAAGGCCTAATAATCTAGTATTAGTAAGGTAGAGGAAAACTTAATTAGTAGCTACTTGGTGCTCTTTGCCTGGGTTAGATAGGAATTATAATAATTAAGAGCTTATAAAAGCAATATCTAGTCGCGTAGTTACCGCAGCGTAGAGGATTAATCCTATCTTTTGCTAATATTAATTGACTTTAGTCTTGCTAGCAAGCCCTAAGCGTGGGAGTAGTTTAATTACTGCTATTAGGGTATCGTGGCGAATCTTATGGTGATTAATAAGGCGCGATATTTTGTTAATGTATAAGGCTTATAAAAGCTAAATCTTTCTGTTTAGGCGATTCTTAATAATTTTAATCCCTAGGAACTACTGTAGATCTTTCCCGCTAGTAAGGAAGAACTTAGTACTTATTTTTACTATAGCTCCTTTAGCTACGTGCTCTTAATTCTTGTAGTAGGCGATAATTAGGTTGTCCACGTAAAAGAAAAGAATAAGGCCATCTTTAATAAGACAACACAGCTTATAAGGGACTATGGTGAAGCCCATGTTGCGGAGCGTAGATGTGAACTCCCTCTGCTATAGTAATGGAGAGATACGTAATCTATAGAGCGCCTTATGCAATTGCAGGACTGTGCCTACTCGCGTATATCCGCGGGGCATCCTTATGTAGATCTCTCTATCGAGCTTTGCATGTACGAAGGCGTTCGTGACGTTGTATTAAATTAGTTCTAGGTTAAATCGTGCAGCTATTGCCATGAGCATGCGAAATGATTGTCCTGCTAGCGTTGCGGCATAGGTTTCTTGTAAGTTAAGGTGCCGCTGTTAATTGCCTTGTACTACTAATCTCGCCTTGCATTTCTGTAATTAATAGTGCTTATTAAACTTGTAGGTATATACCTACATGCAGTTAAGAATCTAATAACCTAATGCTCTTATTAGAGCTACTATAACCTTACTCTAGGACTTTATTTCTTTATAGCTCTAGAGATAAGATCGCTCGGCTTCCTTTTATATATTATAAAGTGGGTGATCCTCGAGCTTGCTTCAACATGTGGGTGGCTCTAAGAGTACACTTCGATGTGGTTTCTTGCCTAATGTGATTATTCGTCGAAGCTGCGCCTTATCGAGAGTCTTGCCCTTGTATTTGCCGCTACTACTGGCTTTAGTGCCTGCTATAAAGGCTGCGGCCTATAGGCTTATTTGTAACTGCCCTGTTTGCACTACTAGCGATAGTTTAAGCTAATTATCTCCTGCTATTAATTGTGCAAGGAGTGTTACTAGTAGCGGCGTTAAGAGAGGCGTTAGATATTTGTACCTAGCTTTCCTATCTTACCTATACTTAGGAGCTCCTTTAACCTCTTTCTCTAACGCTTTACTAATTATCTTATTTTTAAAAAAGGACTCGGTGGCTTGCTCTTGTTAAGGTGAGGGAGGTAACTTTACTAATTATACCTAGGCTACTATTTCTTCTAATATACTATGTATAAGGTTGTCTATTAGGTCTTTAGTTTTGCCTAAGAATATAGTATCCTCGTCAAATATTACGTCGCGAGTACTAATTGTCTTTGCTAGGGAGGAGATCTATATCCTCTAGATATTAGTTAATCTGTAGCTAACTAGATAGCCTATCTAAGCTTTAGGGTCCAGCCGTTGGAGCTTGCTCTTGCCACGTTTAGTGTTATTAGTTATAGCGAAGGCTTTGCAGCTATAGGCTTTTAAGTAAGCTTAATTAGGCTTTTTTAGTTAAGTGACAACGCCGTTCTAAAGAGCTACTATCGTAAAGAACACTTTGTATAGTAATTGCTATTAATTAGCGTAGTTTAGGGTTCGATTATAGAGGTAGACTATAGCTTAGGTAATCTTAGACTATATCTACTAAAGTAGGTTAGAGTTAAGTCGCATCGCACGCGCTTTCTCCTTAATTACACCCCTTAAGTGTTTAGCCCCTCTATTTTGTGCTTAAGTATTAGGTGCTAAAGGCTTAATTCTAATACCTTATACTAAGCACTACTTCTTAACGTTTGCCTTAATAGAGAAGATCTCGTTGTTGGATTTAATTACTTTCACCGTAATATTATATTATACTTTTATAAATAGTATAAAAGTGCTAAGTTGCTTAATAATAAATCGTGCTAGGTAATTATCCTTAAAGTAGAAGTCCTATGCGAAGCCAGAGAATTAATTAGTAATTAGTATTTAGCTCTTCTCTCTTGTTGAGCTGTCTGCTTCGTAGTCGTGAAAATCAATTGCGACTCGCTCACTAGGGCCTTTAGTTAGGTCTCTAGCTTGCCGGCGTATTTGCCGTTTTAGTTTTGCTTTGCCGTAGGCGTCACACTTAATAGTAGGTAGGCCTTTAATCTTTACTCCCTTAGATTGCTATACGAGATGTTCGAGAGCCTAAGGGCCTAAATAGCCTAATTATTAGTGCCAGGTTAATGCATCTACCCTCTACAGTCTTCGTTTAGTGCGTGTATTAGTCTTGTGGGTGGCATGCGCAGCTTTAGTAAGAGTACTACCTATTAGCCTTATCCTGTGTTCTAGCACCCACTGTCCATGCAACTCTTAAAGTTCTGCTAGTATAGTATTATCTCTTCTCTTTAGAGTTATTAGGTCTACCCTTATATCCCACCAAAGGCCTTGCCTCTAGAGTAATCGGAATAATACAAGATTATAGAGCAGGTTAGGGCAATAGGTAACATTATCTAGCTATATTATTTAATTACCGCTTACACTCCGTACGTTAAGATAGATGCTTTTATATCCTTTAATCCATATTTGCGTATTCCCTGCCCATATAAAGTCTCCCGGCGCCGGTGGCTAGTAAGAGACAAAGCGATTAATGTTGTTAAAGATATGGCAAGTTATGCCTAAATCGAGTATGGCTAAGCATCGCAATAGGTACGTGTTTAGGTTAGTATAGACAAATGTAGCTTTAAAGCTCGCTAGGATTTTAGTAATCTTGCGTCTATCTAGTCACTTATTATTAGCCTTAGTAATTCGAGTTAGAGTGGGAGTATGCGATAATTTAATTCTAGGTGTTTAAGACTTTAGTCTTTTTACTATTCTTAACTTCTCTTAGAAGTTAGTATCATGTTCTAGCCTAAGCTTAACTAGCTTTACCATAAGAGGGTTCGCTCTAAACTAGTCTAGCTACTTGTCTAGAAAGGCATAGAAACAGTCTTAAAGACTATAGCGTAGTTTATAAGTAGGGCAATAATTGCCACTAACTATTATTAGCTCAAGACTTTAAGGCAACTACTTAGATTTAGTACGTTAACTATTATTTTATTATTTATAATTCTAAAGTCTTCCCTAACTTTTAGATAATGCTGCTTTATCCACAAGAGAGGCGTCCCTGTCTGTGGCCTAGGTGGATTCACCACCGTCAGCAAGAGATGAACCTGCAGTAGTAAAAGCGCCCTTTTATTTACCCTTAATTAGGTGCTGCAGGATCATATAGTCTTAGAAGAGTTTTATTATATTCTTTCGTAAGACAGCTGCATCTCTGCTTCCATGTTACTAGAAGGTCGTTACCTACATAGGTACGACATAGATAACTACCTTTATAAAGTCTTCTTTAACTAAGTCTAGCCTTTAAAGCTCTACGACCTAATTAGTCTCTGCTTTTATAGCTACATAATCGTACTTAGATAGCTATATAGCCTATAATCTAGCTATTCTTATTAGCTTAAGGGCTTCTTAGTATCTTGCCCTTGCTCGTCGATGTTTGTCTTAATAGTTAACCCTAACTGTGATCGTGAGGTTATTAATCCATTACTTTATTATACCTCCAGGGATGCAGCAGTTACTCTGCAAGTGTACAGAGATTATTAATTAGAGAAAGGTAACCACCTTATCGAGGTCTGCCTCTTGTTCTTGGTAGTCTTGGTCTGTAATCTTATAGATCTCGAGCCATTCTTTATAATAGTCGCTATCATCTTTGTATGCTTTCGCACCTGCCGTTAATAGATAAGATAGCAATATTGGCACGTTATTCGGGTTCGCGGTCATATAGGCGGCGCTTAATTAGTAATTACTTATTAGCGGCGGCACCGGCATCGCGGGTTTCTGTTTTAGTTTATCTATTAGCGCTGGGTCAATAATATTCCAGACCTTTAGGAATTAGCATCTTGTTTTAAGCTGTTTTAGCCATAGCGTGTAATTTATGTAATTAGTCAGGATAACTGTAGGATCTCTAAGAGTCAATAGAGCCATTATAATTGGCTTAATTAAGGCAGTATTAGTTGAGGCAGTAAGACTCTTAATTATTAAATTAAAGGGTGTTTTTAATAAGATAGAAAAGTAATTAATTCTTCTTTTTCCTGTGTCTTTGCAAGAATATAAGGCTCTTTTATCCTTACGTCTCACGTTAAGACGCTAATCTATTTCCGTTGAGTAAGGAGAGTCGCCCTTTGTCCCGCCCGGAATCGTGCGGATGAACCGGACTGCTGGCAAAGTCTCTTTGTGTAGGGTTGCGCCAGCTACCTTCGTGTGTGCAAGGGGCCATGTAATCGGACAATACACCCCCTTAGCTTAGACTTATCCTTAAGCTAGAGACCATTTATTAGTAATTAAATATTTTTATCTTAGCTTAATTTTAAAGGCCTTTATCCTTTACTCTAGCTTAAGCAAGTTAACCTCTTTATTTATAATTATATCTTTAATTTTTATAAGTTTTAATTTATCTAGAAACTAGCTCTACTTATTAGCTAGTAAAGCCTTTATAAGTCTGTCTATAACTATATTCTCTAATTATTAATAGTTTACCTTAATTACTCTACACGTAACTTCTTGTCTTAGCTAGTAATTTTAAATATTTATATAACAGAGCTTTATCTATAGCTTAGTAATTTCTTTAGTAATAAGTTAGATTATTTACTAATTATTATAATTAATTATAATAAAGAAATTATTAAAGTTAATCTTTAACTCTTTTAGTAATTAGAATATAAAAAGAGCCTTCTTTACTACCTATAATAGTGCTAGTAATTTAGCTTTAGTTGTTAATATAGTAACTATATCCTGTTCATCTGCTTTTTAGGTAATTAAACTACTAAATAGCTTAATAATATATCCTTATAAGCTCTTATAGTTAAGCGTATTATTAGTAAAGGATGCGTTACTTACTACTTTTAAAGTATTTATACCCCTAAGCTAAAGACCTCGTAATTAGATATTAATAAAGTAAAAGAAAATTTAGTTAGTAGCTACTTAGTACTCTTTACTTAGATTAAATACGAATTATAATAATTAAGAGCTTATAAAAGTAATATCTAGTTACGTAGTTATTATAGCGTAAAGAATTAATTTTATCTTTTACTAATACTAATTAACTTTAGCCTTGCTAGCCAGCCTAGTATATAAGAGCAGTTTAATTACTATTATTAAATTATTATAGTAAATTTTATAATAATTAATAAGGCGTAATATTTTATTAATATATAAAGCTTATAAAAGCTAAGTTTTTTTTATTTAGGTAATTTCTAATAATTTTAATTTTTAAGAACTACTATAAATCTTTCTTGCTAGTAAGGAAGAACTTAGTACTTATTTTTTTATAACTTTTTTTACTATATGCTTTCAATTCTTATAATAGGCAATAATTAAGTTATCTGCGTAAAAGAAAAGAATAAGGCCATCTTTAATAAGACAACTCGGCTTATAGGAGACTATGGTGAAGTCCATGTTGCGGAGCGTAGATGTAAACTCCCTCTACTATAGTAATAGAGATATACGTAATCTATAGAGCGCCTTATACAATTATAGGACTTTGCCCGCTCGCGTATATCCGCGGAATATCATTATGTAGATTTCCCTACCGAGTTTTACATGTACGAAGGCGTTCGTGACGTCGTATTAAATTAGTTCTAGGTTAAATCGTGTAGCTATTACTATAAGCATGCAAAATAATTAATCTACTAGCGTTATAGTATAGGTTTCTTATAAGTTAAGGTACTACTACTAATTACCTCGCACTACTAATCTCGCCTTATATTTCTATAATCAATAGTGTTTATTAAACTTGTAGGTATATACCTATATATAGTTAAGAATCTAATAACTTAATACTTTTACTAGAGCTACTATAACCTTACGTTAAAGCTTTATTTTCTTATAGGTTTATAAATAAGATTACTTAGCTTCCTTTTAAATATTATAAAGAGGGTAATCCTTAAGCTTACTTTAACATATAGGTAACTCTAATAGCATACTTTAATATAGCTTTTTACTTAATATAATTATTTATTAAAGCTATGCCTTATTAAGAGTCTTGCTTTTATATTTACTACTACTGCTAGCTTTAGTATCTGCTATAAAGGCTATAGCCTATAGACTTGTTCTTAACTGCCCTATTTACACTACTAGTAATAGTTTAAGCTAATTAACTCTTATTATTAATTATATAAAGAGTGTTATTAGTAGTGACGTTAAGGAAAGCATTAAATATTTATATTTACTTTTCTTACCTTACTTATAATTAAAAGCTTCTTTAACCTCTTTCTTTAGCGCTTTACTAATTATCTTATTTTTAAAAAAGAACTTAGTAGCTTATTTTTATAAAAATAAGGAAGGTAACTTTACTAATTATACCTAAACTACTATTTCTTCTAATAAACTATATATAAGGTTATTTATTAGGTCTTTAGTTTAGCCTAAGTATACTATATGCTTGTCGAATATTATATCGCGAGTACTAATTATCTTTACTAAGGAGGGAATCTATATTCTTTAAATATTAGTTAATTTATAGCCAACTAGATAGTCTATTTAAGCTTTAGTGTCTAACTACTAGAGCTTGCTTTTATTACGTTTAGTATTATTAGTTATAGCGAAGGCCTTATAGCTATAAGCTTTTAAGTAAGCTTAATTAGACTTCTTTAGTTAGGTAAGAACGCTGTTCTAAAAAGCTACTATTATAAAGAATACTTTATAGAGTAATTATTATTAATTAGCGTAGTTTAGGATCTAATTATAAAGATAGACTATAGCTTAGGTAATCTTAGGCTATATTTACTAAGGTAAATTAAAGTTAAGTTATATTATACGCGCTATTCTCTTTATTACACCCCTTAAGTATTTAGCCCCTTTATTTTATACTTAAGTATTAAGTGCTAAAGGCTTAATCTTAATCCTTTACGCTAGGTACTACTTCTTAACGTTTACTTTAATAAAGAAGATTTTATTATTGGATTTAATTACTTGTACTATAATATTATTGTCACGAGAGCAACGAGTATGTGTGTCTTAGCCTATAGTAAGCTAAATTAATATTACTACGTTCGATATCTACGTGTAGATACAAGACGTTGGATAAGGAGAAAAGGTCTTCTCTCCTTATCCAGCGTGGATCTATCTATCTCGCTTAGTCTAGGCGCTAATACCTAGATGACTAGCGTCGTGTCTAACCAATCAGAAGCAAGCTTTCGGGTCTGGGCCATCGGACCTTCGGTTCCCGAAGTATAAGTTCGGAGGCAGAAGCCTATATACTGACGTACTATCGTTAACAGTACGTCTAGGCTGTCAGGTTGCCTAGGAGGTTACCGTGACAATTATATTATACTTTTATAAATAGTATAAAGGTGCTAAGTAATTTAATAATTAAATATGCTAGATAGTTATCCTTAAAGTAAAAGTCTTATATAAAGTTCAAAAATTAATTAATAATTAGTATTTAGCTTTTTTTATTTAATCTATCTACTTTATAGTTATTAAAATTAATTATAACTTACTTATTAAGGCCTTTGGTTAGCTCCCTAGCTTGCTAGCGGATTTGCTATTTTAGTTTTACTTTACTATAGGCGTTATACTTAATAGTAGGAAAGTCTTTAATTTTTACCCTTTTAAATTATTATATAAGGTACTTAAGAGCCTAAGGGCCTAAATAGCCTAATTATTAGTACTAAGTTAATATGTCTACCTTTTATAGTCTTTATTTAGTGCGTGTATTAGTCTTATATGTAGCATGCGTAGCTTTAGTACGAGTACTACTTGCTAGCCTTATTCTATATTCTAATACCTACTGTTTATGTAACTTTTAAAGTTCTACTAGTATAGTATTATCTCTTTTCTTTAGAGTTATTAGATCTACCTTTATGTCCTACTAAAGGCCTTACCTTTAGAGTAGTTAGAACGATATAAGGTTACAGAGTAAATTAGGGTAATAGGTAACACTATCCAGCAATATTATTTAATTACTACTTATACTTTATATATTAAAATAGACACTTTTATATTTTTTTAATCTATATTTACGCATTTCCTATCTATATAAAGTCTCCTAGCACCGGTGGCTGGTAAGAGACAAAGCCATTAATACTATTAAAGATATAGTAAGTTATACCTAAATTAAGTATAGCTAAGCATCGCAATAGATACGTATTTAAGTACGTATTTAGGTTAGTGTAGACAGATGCGGCTTTAAAGCTTGCTAGGATTTTAGTAATTTTATATCTATTTAGTTACTTATTATTAGCCTTAGTAATTCGAGTTAGAGTAGAAGTATACGATAATTTAATTTCAAGTATTTAAAACTTTAGTCTTTTTATTATTCTTAACTTCTTTTAGAAGTTAGTATTATATTTAAGCCTAAGCTTAACTAGCTTTACTATAAGAGGGTTTGCTCTAAACTAGTCTAGCTACTTATTTAAAAAGGCATAAAAATAGTCTTAAAGACTATAGTATAGTTTATAAGTAGGGTAATAATTATTACTAACTATTATTAGTTTAAGGCTCTAAGGTAACTACTTAAATTTAGTATATTAACTATATTTTATTATTTATAATTCTAAGGTTTTTTTTTCTTTTAAATAATACTACTTTATCTATAAGAAAGGCGTCCCTATCTATAGCCTAAATAGACTTACTACTATTAGTTAGAGATAAACTTATAGTAATAAAAACGCCCTTTTATTTGCCCTTTATTAGGTACTATAAGATTATATAGTCTTAAAAGAGTTTTATTATATACTTTTATAAGATAGCTATATTCTTACTTCTATATTACTAGAAGGTTGTTACCGATATAAATATAATATAAATAACTACCTTTATAAAATCTTCTTTAACTAAGTCTAGTCTTTAATGCTTGAGAACCTAATTAGTCTCTACTTTTATAACTATATAATTATACTTAAATAGCTATATAGTCTATAATTTAATTGTTTTTATTAGCTTAAGAGCTTCTTAGTATCTTATCCTTACTTACTAACGTTTATCTTAATAGTTAACTCTAACTATAATTATAAGATTATTAATCTATTACTTTATTATACCTCTATAGATATAGTAGTTACTCTATAGGTATGCAAAGATTATTAATTAGAAAAAAGTTATTACCTTATTAAAGTTTACCTTTTGTTCTTAGTAGTCTTAGTCTATAATTGTTATGAGGCTCTCACACCTTGTTCCGATCCGGATTAGGGCGGTAAGGTATCGTGGTGCTTCACGGATTATTTAGTGGTACAAGTTAATGCGACACTTAGCGCGGCTAGATAATCTAATCTTATAATAAATAAGATAACTATTAGTCTATATAGGAGAACGTACTCGCACAGAAGATATATAAGTTAACTACAAGGACGGAAACAATAATAGGAAAGTTGCTATACTATATACTAGCCTATTCCTTCTTTGTAGTCCCGCCAAGGCCCTGTAGTCCCAGGGACTACGGTAGTCCTATAGGACTTCCCTTTATACGGGACTTCGTTACGTAACTGCTAACTAAGCTGCCCCGCGCCCCGTTAGGTCCTGTTAACTCTACTACTTTATTAATAATTACTCTCTTAGCGTAATTATCTAGCTTTTTTATCCTTATAGGGTTCGTAGTTGTAACACTATCCCCCTCTTTAAGGTTATTATCCTAATACCTTACTTCGCTATGCTATACTATTAGCGCGTTAGTGCTAATTACTATAAAAGTGCGTCCCCCCGCGTCTTAAGGCAGGCCGTAGCCTCTCCTTAATTCCCCTCGCCTTACTAACTATGCCAAGAACCCCTTATTTATCCTTAGTAACCCGTCGTGCTCGTGCGCAAAAGGTAGAAGCTTAGGGCCTAAAAATAGTGTCTAGTTATAAGCGTTATTAGAAGAAGAAGTTATAGTATTTTATTAACGCTACCTCTAGGCAGTGTGCGGGCTGTCTCGCTGCCTATACTAAATATAGTTTATAGATTCCTAAGAAGGATTAGGAGCGTGTTTAAAAGGAGAAGCGCGAAAAGCGTCTTGCCCTTCTTTAAGTAAAAGAGCGTTAAGCTTAGGCTACTCTTAAGACCGCGCGTCTTAAGCGAGAGTTAGCAAAGATAGAGAAGAAGGAGTATAACTATACCTAGTATAACTTACGCGTTACTAATGCGATCGAGGCGTTAGAGCAATAAAAGGAGAATTTAAAGGATACTAGCTTTCGCGAACTATTACTACATGCACCTCTATAGGCTAACTTAGGCTAGTTATAGGCTAACTTATTTATTTCTTTTAATCCTTTCGTGTTCTTTAACTTTTCTAAGTTCCTTACTAATCTGGTTGCGGCGCCTCTAGATATTCCTTATAGAACCTCTCTAGCGCTATCTTATAGTTCGTAAGGTTTTATACTAGTTCCTATGTATTATGGTTCTCTAGCCATCCTTCCCACTTTACCAGATACTTATACTAACGCCCGATTTTTTGTAGGTCCCTAATAGCTTTAACCTTGTACTCCTTATCTTCGAGTTTAAGCTAGGTTTCTAGTTCGGCGTCTAGTGGTGCTGGTTCTAATAATAACTTGTAGAAGACCGGGTGGATCCGTGTATCTATAGGTAGCTATAGTTTAAAATTAACTAGTCCCCTAACCTCTTAGATTTTAAATAGTCCCTTTTAAAGGTTATTTAGTTTTTTACTTAGCCTTATTATCTTAAGATTTTTTTACAAGAGGAGGACTCTATCCCCCTTCTTAAAAGTTAGTCTTATAATCCTTTTCTTATTTACTTATTACGCTGTTTATTTGCTACGTCACGCGATATTCTTATGTAGTATTTTATATAGGTCTTATATAAGTTTGGCCTTGTTGGCTGCGTTCTTCGTAATGCTCTAGATGTCTAATGGATCCTGGTGAGTCGTTGGCTCATATCCATGGTTGGCGTAATATGGCGAGTACCCCGTAGTCGCCGATCTTGCGCTATTGTATGCTAGCTAGGCCATTGGCAATAGCTTAACCTAGTTATCTTAAAGCTTATTTATATACATCTAGAGATACTGTTTTAACGTTTAGTTTATTCGCTTAGTTTAGCCATCTATTTTAGAATAGAAGCTCGTTGTGAGCTTGTGCTTAATCCCTAATTTAGCTATAAACGTAGTCCAGTATAACGATGTAAATATCTTGGCCCTGTCTGTGATAAACTTATTAGGTCGTCTAACCTGTGATATTAGTTCTTATTCTACTATATAGGCTAGTTCTTTTGCTAACATAGCTTCCCTAATTAGCACAAACCTCAACTCCTTGGTAAGTTAATAGATTATGACCAAGATCGAGTTATAGGGATCCTTGTTCCCTAGTGCTAGTAATACTAGTAGCTTCACGATAAAGTCCATAATCACGCTTAACTATAGTCTTAGGGGCGACTATAGTGGTTGTAAGAGGCTATAGGGCTTATGTCTCTTAGGCTTATTCTTGTGATAGGCTAAATAGTTACCTAAAACCTTCTATACCGCCTAGCGTAGCCTAGGGATAGCATATTCGTTCGCGATTTAACGCGTTGTTTTAGCGATCCTTAGGTGTCCCTAATCCTTGTCTTTGTGTAGTTTTTTAATTAGTAGTGGAGCTATCTACTTACTAATCTAGATATAGTTTTAATAGTCCCGTGCCGTTAATTTTGTAGCTTAGTAGAGATTATACGCTTAGTAATTCTTGTTCTTAAGCCTACTATAATCCTATATCTCTTCTATAGCTAGCCTATAATAGGTAAGATCTGCGCGCCGTGCTTTTAGTGCTAGCGCGAGCTATGTCTTATTATAGCAAAGGGTTCTATCCTTCGCGTAGGTTAAAATTATAATATAGTTACCACTATTATCTTCTTCTACAAGATCTAAACGCCTGCTAAGCGCGTTTGCTGCGGCGTTTAAGTTGTCAGGTAAATAGGTAATGTGGAAGCCGAATTCCGCTATTTATTCTAACTATCTAGCCTGTTATTAATTAAGCTTTTTTGTGGTTGTAAAGCGCGTAAGGTTAAAGTAATTTAAAAAGACCTCTGTCTAGTGCTTTGCTCCTTTAAGCTACGCTTCTTATTACTTAAAATAGTTAATAATTGCGAGTAACTCCTTATTATAAATCTTATAATTTAGTTCTGCTCCTAAGAGCTTGCGTGCGTGATAGAAGACGGGTCTCTATTTACCATTATTACACTCTTGTAATAATACGGCCCCTAGCGCATAGTCTGATGTATCCGTGTAGATGTGATGTCGCCGCTCTAGGTCGTATATTTGTAGTAGGGGTGCTATTAGGAATAGGCGTTTAAGCTGCTTAAAAGCCGCTATTTCTGCCTTTTATAGAGGTTGCCATTTCCCTATCTTTATAAGTTCCGTTAATGGAGTGGTTATCTTTAAGTAGTTCCTAATAAATTTGCGATAGAAGTTGGTGAAGCCTAAAAAAGACTAGATATCTTTTACTAATTATAGTAGCAGCTATTTTTCTATTATTGCGATCTTCTTTGGGTTCATCTTAACACCTTCTTAGGATATCACAAATCCCAAATATTCTGTCTTAGTGACATAGAACTCGCACTTCTTGGGGTGTAGGAGTAATTAATACTCTTGTAACTTTTATAGTACTTTGCGTATATGTTCTTTGTGCTCTTCCAAGGTTCCGTGTGAGTATATTAAGATATTATCGAGGTACGCCGTGCAGAATACGTCTAAGTATTTATATAGTACTTGATTTATTAACTCCTGGAAGGTTGCTGGTGCGTTGGTTAGCCCTATAGGCATAACTGTGTACTCGAAAAGGCCATATCGTGTGCGAAACGCCGTTTTCCACTTGTGCCCTTTCGCAATTCGAATCCTATAGAATCTATTCTAGATGTCGAATTTCGTGAAGTATTTAGCTCCTTAGAGTCTATCCATGAGCTCCGTTATTAGTAGTAACAGGTAGCGATTTTTAATTATCACGGCGTTTAGCTATTTATAATTTATATAGAGTTGTAGCCTGCCGTCTTTTTTGCGAATAAAGAGTATAGGGAAGGCTATAGGACTCTAACTAGGTTACTATTTCCCTAAGCGTAGATTCTTCTGTATTAGCTCTTTTAACTCTTTTTCTTATTTATAGGTGAGGGGCCTTAGGCGTTCTGGCCATAGCTTGGCTCTCTCTACTAGTAGTATCTCGTGATCCTACTCCTTGTGTTTAGGTAGGATAGTCTTGTCGTGTTCCTTAAATAGGTTTGCGAATTCCTTGTATTCTTCTAGTAGACTAGGGTTGTCTAAGACTATCTTAGTCTCCTAGACCTATATATAGTGCACCTGCCCTAGGTGTTGCTTTAAGATCCTGTCTATCTTGCATACTAATATTTCTTGTATCTTAGATAGTCGACTCCTTTTTCTCGCCTGAGGTTGGGGAGTTTCCCTTCTACTAGGGCTTGCCTAAGCCTTCGCTGGTAGGTCCTAGGGAAGGATTGTTTGTTTAATCTAGTCTATTCGTAGATTATGTTGTTCTAGCCATTCGTATCTAACGATGGCTTCGATGTCTCCCATCTCCGCGATAGTGAAGACGTGTTGGCTCTCTAGGCCTTTTATGTTAACTTGTACTGGCGCTGTCTTGAGGCACAGCTAACTGTTACTATATCTTTATAATTAGGTCCCGTCCGCGAGTCCTATTTATAGTGGTGTTTTCTTGTTATAATATAGTATATTATACTTCTTAACTACTCGCGGGGTAATTAGACACGCGTTTGCCCCTAGGTTAATTAGTGCTATAACACGATGTTTATGCACTATAATGTCTTTAATTAAGCGCTTCTTAACTCGGCGAGTATCCACTTGATAAGCTATAATAATTATACTATTACTAGTGTGGCTCGTTGCCTAGTAACGATCTAGTTTTTTAAATTATTAGACCCTTTGTTTAAGGTTTTAGGCTAACTGGCGTTGGCTTCCTTAATCTAGTCCTAGACCTTAGATAGCTTAGAGACTTCCTTAATTTAGTACTACTTATATTGCTATTAATATAGGGCGTAAGTCTCTCTAATCCTATTAGATTTATATACTCCTTAATTCCCATATTGCGGGTAATTTGGAGTAAGGCATTTGTTCTGGGCTAATATATTATGCCCTAGATAGCTGTCTAAGGAGGCTGCCTCTTCCTGTAGGCTTAGGTGTGCAAAGCACTATAGGTTATATTATTCTTACCTAATTAATAAGTAGTCCGCGTTTCTTCCTAGCTACGTATTCCCTATTATCGTGCTAGTGTCGCGGGAGTCTAAGCCCTAAGGGAACTAGCCTATTTCAAACTTCTATTGCCTGTATAGCTTATAGGTAATATTAAAATATTAATGCTAACTATTCTATTTATAGTGCTTAGCCTAATAGGCTAGAAAGTGCTTATAGTAATTGTTAGGCACGTTACACTAGCTCTGCTTAGCCTATAGTATTCTAAACCTTCTAGAAAATAGGAGGCCCTAACTCTAGCCTTAAAGTATTATTGGCATCCTTTACGCGTGCATTGCCACTATTTGGCGTATTTATGTTATTCCTGTATCGTGATCTGGCGTAGGTATTATTTTGGGCGCCCTTGTAGTTTCTCTGCTAGCTAGTAGGCGTCCTATGCGTGTGCCCCTTAGACGATTACTTTTGCCTTATACTAAGACGATTGATGTAGCGCACTACTACATATCTAGTAGGTGTTATTAGCCAGTTTTTAGAAGATCTGGTACTTAGGAAGGGTCTTTTATTCCTCTTCCTCTTTTATTAGCTCCAGGATCTCCTGCGTAAGATCCACTCTATTGGCTTCTACTAGCGTGAGGGTGGCCATAGCCACTTATAGGAGGTTAGTTATATTAACCTTAGTCTCCTAATCGTTGCAGTCTTTGGCGAAGTGGCCTAGCTTGCTATATTAAAGGCAGGCTTTATTTTTAAACCTCTATTCTCGCTCTTCCTGCAAGATACCGTTCTTGCCCTAGTAACTCTTCTTTAGATTATATAGCTGTTTTCCCTTGCCGTTCTTCTTTTTGTACTATTAGGCTTTATTAGTTATAATAATATCTCCGTCCTGGTTTCTTCCTGCGGGCCTAGATTAATTCTCTTTTCTAGTAAGTAGCCTAGTACTATACTATTTTTTCAGCTTGCGTTCGTACAGGCGATTGTCTGCTTTAATTATATTATTAATAAGTTTTTCTAGGTCGTTTGCTTTTCCTTGGTGGACTAATTCGTCTTTAACCGATTCTTTTAGTCCGTTATAGTAGGCAATTATAAGTGGGGCTTCTCCCTATCCTTCGAGTTCTGCCATGATCTGTTTAAACTCTAGTGTATAAAGTACCGCCGATTTCTCCTGACGTAGGCGCTAGAGGCGTATTTTGGCTTAATATCCTTTATTAATAGTGCTAAATATTCCTTTTACGGCCTTGCGAAAAGACTCCTAGTCCTTAAAGGCGTCTTTAGTGGCGTCTAAACTATAATCCTCTAATTTACCATTCTTAAGGAAATTATTAATTATTAGTCTAGCCTACGCGATTGTCTTGTCTTGCATGTTTATACAGGTAACTAGGATCTTGTCTTATTTTATATTAAACTTTCCTAGGTTATAATAGATAAATAGTTCTATCTAGGTTAGGAACCTTCCTAGGTGACCCTTTCCTAAATAGGGTTCGGGCTTTAGGACCTTTGGTTAATGTTTTGCATTTTCTTATTAGCTTATCTTTTCGCTTATCTAGTTGATGATTTCCTGTAACTGGGCTATCTAAGCCGCTTGTTCGATAACCATCTCTTCTAGGGTCTTTTCCTTAGGTGCCGGAGCTATAGTGGTCGAACTAGGTCCTGCTATTGTACCGTAGGGTAGTTAAAGTGTTATAAGGCTCTCACACCTTATTCTAATCTAGGTTAGGGTAGTAAGGTATCGTGGTGCTTTACAGATTATTTAGTGGTATAAGTTGATGCGACACTTAGCGCGGCTAGATAATCTAATCTTATAATAAATAAGATAACTATTAAGTCGGGCACCCTAGTTTCCGACACTCTATAGTTTCTAATAGTCCCGTAACCTCGCCCCCCACCATGCACCACGACCAAATATTAACTTTAAATAACTTAATTCTTTGCTAATTTTAAAAATATTTTTTGCACTATTTTCGCTACCTTTAAATAGCTAGATATATAAAAGAAGATGTCTAGAATACGCTTATAGACCTTAAATCTAGGGTTGCTTTAGCTACTACTACTACCTAATATAGGGTCCTACGTAACACTCTTCGCGGCCACTTTAATAGTGCCTAACCCTATTAGTACGCTTACGACGGTAAATAATAGCTTATAACTATTTAAGAAGAGCTTTTAGAAAAATAGATTCTCTAGTAAGAAGCCCTTAGTTATACGCTAACGCACGCGTAAGTGTAGGCTATCGTAATTATTATTTTTAAGTAATAGGGTAACTATAAGAACCTAGGGAAGAAGTAGACTAGTTACTTTATATAACGCTACCTAGCTATTAAGTTAAAGTTAAGTTACTAGACTAGCTAGGAACGCGTAAATAAGGCTACTCTAGAAAATATTAGGCACTTGTTTAACCTGTACGAAATAGTAAGCTAGATTCCCCCCTGGCGCAGGTATAATGCCGACGAGGGCGGTATTATAGAGGGCTAGGGCATTAATAGGCTTGTTATAGGCTCCTTGCAGGAGAGCCTGAACGCCGTACTAGTTAAGATAATAAATACCTATACTTAGACCTCTATAGTAGAGTGTATCTCTGCGCTTGGCGTCGCTCTAGACCCCCTTATTATCTTTAAGGCTAAGAGCATCCAGGAGCAGTGGTTTAAGAAGGAGTTTTTGGCTCAGAACCTGGGCTAGCATGTTACCTTTTCGCAAAATAGATAGACGAGTAATGACATCGCTGTCAAGTGGCTAGAAAAGGTGTTTTTACTATAGACTAAGCCTAATAATCCCTCTAAGGCACGGTTACTTATCGTCAATGGCCATAGTAGTTATACTTTAGATAAATTTATAACTATATATTACTTAAATAATGTCTACTTACTCTTTTTCCCTGCTTATACTTTATATCTACTCTAGCCTTTAGATTTGGGCTGTTTCTTAAGTCTAAAGGCGGCGTATCGGCGCTTTGTCGGCGAATATATGGCTTGGATAGATAAAATAAAGCTTAGGAAGGCCAAGTTT
Organism: Bimuria novae-zelandiae CBS 107.79; assembly: GCA_010015655.1. Lineage (NCBI taxonomy): Eukaryota > Fungi > Ascomycota > Dothideomycetes > Pleosporales > Didymosphaeriaceae > Bimuria > Bimuria novae-zelandiae. The sequence goes on from ML976712.1 coordinate 283,943, forward strand.
CTCGAATTTTATGCAAAAGTATGTAAAATTGGCCTTTGAGAGTAGTGCATCCGATCTGGGTGGAAGGCAATAGGCTTATACCCTAAGAGCGTAAGAAAGCCCTTAGGTTCTCGCTGGGTAGTAGTGCGCGAACGGCCGTTAACACTACCCCCTTTTACTATAGATATTAGGACGCTAAAACGCGGCAGCAATGTTATAAAGCTATTTTTTAAAAAGAACTTCTTACTAACTACATGATAATGCGTTTAGCTTACTACTACAGCGTTTAACTATACCTTAATAATAGTTACTATGCAAGACCGTGAGATTGCTTCCTTACGTAAGTAAGTAAAGTAAGCTAACCCGCCAAAACGCCGCAAAGTCGCAACTAATCTAAATAATCTCTTTATAAGTCTTATAAAAGTTCTCTCTTAAACTAATTAAAAGCCTGCTTAACGTATTCGTAAGGTGAGAAGCGTAGAGCAAGGGGTTGTTATTATAGAGGAAAAGAGTAGCTCTAAGAAGGAAGTAGAGTAATTATTAGTATAATGTTTAGCACGGAATTAATAACTAACACGACGGTATCTTAATCGTAATTTAAGTGTAGATAAAGAAAGCGATTAAAATCCTTTAAATACGATTTTTTTAATACTTTTTTAAAATTATTTGATGAAGCTGTGAGCACATTCGCAACGTAGAGTGGTGGTAGCGGCGAAATTTGGCGGGGTGTCGGAAAATGGGGGGTGTCGGAAACTAGGGTGCCCGACTTAGTCTGTATAGGAGAACGTACTCGCACAGAAGATATATGAGTTGACTACGAGGAAGGAAACAACAATAGGAAAGTCGCCACACTATGTACTAGCCTATTCCTTCTTCGTAGTCCCGCCAAGGCCCTGTAGTCCCAGGGACTACGGTAGTCCCATGGGACTTCCCTTTATGCGGGACTTCGTCACGTGACTGCTAACTAAGCTGCCCCGCGCCCCGTTAGGTCCTGTTAACTCTGCTACTTCGTTAATAATTACTCTCTTAGCGTAATTGTCTGGCTTCTTCATCCTTGTGGGGTTCGTGGTCGTAATAATAATCTTATAGATCTCGAGCTATTCTTTATAATAGTCGCTATTACCTCTGTATGCTTTCGCACCTACTATTAATAGATAGGATAGTAATATTAGCACGTTATTTAGGTTCGCGGTTACGTAGGCGGCACTTAGTTAGTAGTTACTTATTAGCAGCGGCACTAGCATTACAGGTTTCTATTTTAGTTTATCTATTAGCGCTAAGTCTATAATATTCTAGACCTTTAGAAATTAGTATCTTATTTTAAGCTATTTTAACTACGGCGTGTAGTTTATGTAATTAGTTAGAATAACTATAGGATCTTTAAAAGTTAATAGCACTATTATAACTAGCTTAATTAATATAATAATAGTAGAGGTAGTAAGACTCTTAATTATTAAATTAAAAAGTATTTTTAATAAAATAGAATAATAATTAATTCTTTATATTTTATCTATACAACCTCACTTGCCATTGCTAGTAGTGGTGTTGAGTAACGCTTTGATTGGCGGCGTAGGCTCTCACGTGCGGAGTAAGAGGGAATGTGGAGGTATGCTCCCGCTCGTTTCCTCTGCTTAGTAGCGTGTCGGCCCAATCGCAGACTATGTAGAAAGCAAATATAACTAACTATATATCCATCAATTGTTAAACGCCAGGTACTAAGGGAGGAGGGAGGGTGAAATTTGCGCAGTATTCGTACGAATTCCTGCAGTGGCAATGAGGTAGTAGGTAGATGGGGGCATCGTCCGGATGCATCGCTTCTTTATAATGCTGCACTTCTTTGTGTAGTGCTTGGCGGCTCGATCGAGTATAGAACCTTTCATTTATATAAGAATGTAAGGCTCTTTTATCCTTACGTCTTACGCTAAAATGCTAACCTATTTCTGTTAAGTAAGAAGAGTCGCCCTTTGTCCCGCCCATAATCGTGCGGATGAACTGGATTGCTGGCAGAGTTTCTTTGTGTACGGTTGCGCCAGCTACCTTTGCGTGTGCAAAGGGCCATGTAATCGGACACTTTATACTAAATTATTATATTATATAGTAAGCAGAGCTTACTTCTAGAAGATATTAAGAGAAATAGACTTTATAGCTTAAAGGTGTTATTTAGAGAGTATCTATTTCTTTATCCTGCTGCTGAGTTTGTTATGTTAGGGAGTGTCTGAAGCGTCTCGCCACGCAGGGTGTCTCGCTACGCAGGGATGCACGTTAGGTTCTCTGTGAACTCTGGGTGAAGCTTTAAATATTACGTTTAGATACTATCGAAATTTAATAATGCCCTAGGTAATAATAGCAGAGTCACTCTAGGCTTCAATACACGTGCACGAGGCAGCCATGTCGTGGTAGGGACGTAATTTTACGAGAATTTTGGTGTTGAGGAACGGAACCGTTGTTTCGTGGTGACGGTCATAGTAGACGGGTTCACTCTAGGCTTCAAAACACGTGCACAAGGCAGTAATATCGTAGTGGTGATGTGATTGGATGAGAAGCTTGGCGTTGAGGAACCTCGGAATGGAACCGTGGTCAACCACAGTAGACGGGAGGCAAGAGCTCACAATACAGTCAGACAAGTTGAATAACCTACACAGCTATCTATATATAAGATCTTTGCAAGTCCATAGTACCTCCATCTATGACCTGAGGCCGACTTCCTCGAGCACTCTAGTAAAAAAAAATCCGACACGTGATAGAAGGCGATCAGGTCCGTGCGTGTTTAGCGTCTGTACAGCTTCGAAAGGGTTCCCCTCGCCATCCGTCCCTTCGAACACAGCACCACATCCTGCAACACCATGGCCGGCCCGCGCGCAGGAAAGAAGGATAGCGCCAACGGCTCTGCCGGGGGGAGCAAGCAGTCGCTGACTGAGGCGTTCGACAAGGACCTCTACGACGGCAACGGCGGCGACAAGTACGCCGGCTACAACATGTCCATTGCTGCAAACGAGGATGAGGACATGGAGGATGCGGGCGAGATGAATGGACGGCGCCTGGTTGGACAGTACACAGCAAGCGCAGATATGCTCAACGAATACGCGCATGGCGAGGACGACCTGCTTGAGTCCCGCGAGAAGCAAGCCCAGATCGCCTCGCGCGAGACCGACTACCAGCGCCGCCGCTTCGATCGCAAGCTGTCCCCCGAGCGCGCAGACCCATACGCGAAGGACGGCGAGAACGGAGGCATGTCATACAAGGAGGTGATGCAGGCGCGCGACCTGGAGCGGGAGGAGGCGCGTGTCCAGCGGCTCATCGAGGAGCGCGAAAAGAACGGCAACGAAGTTCTGGACCACAAGCCCACACTCAAAGACGACGCGCCCGAGATGGATGGCAGCAAGACACCGCCCATGGAGAAGAAGCGAAAGCGCCGCCGGTGGGATGACGACGGCGAGGAGGAGAAGCCTATGAAGATCGAAGAGGCAGCGGTAGAGCCTGCAGTCAAGAAGCGGTCGCGATGGTCGCCCGATCCACAAGAAGTGAAGCCCGACGAACTCGCCGCCGCCGCCCCCGTCCGTTCACGATGGGACACAGCTGCCGTCGCCAGCGCCACGCCGATTCCCGCTGCCAACGGCACCAAGATCGCAGCACCTACGACGTTCGCATTCGGTACCGACATCTCCGCACGCAACGCTCCTCTTTCCGACGAGCAGCTCGATATGATGCTTCCGTCCGAAGGCTACAAGATCCTAGACCCGCCTCCTGGTTATGAGCCTGTTCGTAGACCAGTCGGCATGCCTGCTCTTCCGACAGGATACCAGGGTTACCTAGTGCCTGAAGCAGACAATAGCATGGCCATGATGGGCAAGCAGCTGCCGACGGAGATTCCCGGTGTTGGTGACCTGCAGTTCTTCAAGAACGAGGACATGAAGTACTTTGGGAAACTGACTGACGGTGCGGATGAGAACGAACTGACAGTGGAGGAGCTGAAGGAGCGAAAGATCATGCGCCTCCTGTTGAAAGTGAAAAACGGCACTCCTCCTATGCGAAAGACTGCCTTGCGACAGCTTACTGACAATGCTCGCCAATTTGGACCGGCAGCCCTCTTCAACCAGATTTTGCCGCTTCTTATGGAGCGAACACTTGAGGACCAAGAGCGCCATTTGCTCGTGAAGGTGGTCGATCGTGTGCTTTACAAGCTCGATGACCTAGTTAGGCCCTACGTCCACAAGATCTTGGTCGTTATCCAACCGCTGCTTATTGATCAAGATTACTACGCACGAGTTGAGGGTCGAGAGATCATCTCCAACCTCGCAAAGGCTGCCGGCTTAGCCCACATGATATCAACAATGCGCCCGGACCTAGATCATACCGATGAATACGTGCGGTAAGTCCTTATTACTTTCCTTTTTTGCCCTCTTTGCAATGCATGTTTTTGAGATGTCCACCGGGGGGAATCCTCACGGGTGGATAATCCCTCCCCCCGGGGGTAATACCCAACGAGCGGACAATTCCATTCCTACTTTGTACTCTGTTACACCACCATATTCTCATGATCTTCAAGTTTATCCACACCGTCCACTTTCGAGTTATACCTATACTAACGTATTATACAGGAACACGACCGCCCGCGCCTTCGCCGTCGTGGCTTCGGCTTTGGGCATTCCTGCTCTACTTCCTTTCCTCCGAGCTGTCTCCAGATCGCGAAAATCATGGACAGCTCGACACACCGGTGTCAAAATTATCCAACAGATTGCGGTTCTGATGGGATGTGCCATCTTACCGCACCTCAAGGGATTGGTCGACGCTATTGCGGATAACTTGAACGATGAACAGCCCAAAGTTCGGATGGCAGCGTCGTTGTCAATTTCAGCTCTCGCCGAGGCCGCTGCGCCTTACGGCATCGAGTCATTTGACGATGTCTTGAACCCCCTCTGGACTGGCGCTCGTCGCCAGCGAGGAAAGGCCCTCGCTGCATTTCTCAAGGCAATTGGCTTTTTGGTCGTTTTGATGGACGAAGAGTATTCCAACTACTACACGAGTCAGGTCATGCCGATCGTGATTAGAGAATTCCAGTCGCCAGATGAAGGTATGTGTGGATATGCTGACATTCGCATGTGTGGATGTACTGACAATCGAGCAGAAATGAAGAAGGTTGTTCTCCTGGTAACAAGCCAGTGTGCCGGCACCGCCGGCGTTACCCCAGTCTATTTGAAGGATCATGTTTTGCCGGATTTCTTCAAGCATTTCTGGATTCGAAGGCTAGCTCTCGACAAACGTAACTCACGTCAGGTCATCGACACAACTGTCAGTCTGGCCCAAAAGGCAGGAGTGGCCGAGATCGTTGGACGAATCGTCCAGAACCTCAAAGATGAGAGCGAAGCTTACCGCAAGATGACGATGGAGACAATTGACAAGGTTATCAGCACTCTCGGCGCGCATGACGTCGACCAGCGCCTGGAAGAACAACTTGTGGACGGTATTCTAGTTGCTTTCCAGGATCAGACTGTAGAAGACCCTATAATCATTGACGGGTTCGCAACGGTCGTTAATGCTCTTGGCGAGCGAATGAAGAGCTATCTGCCCCAGCTTGTTTCGATCGTCCTTCACCGGCTTAATAACAAGTCGGCGACGGTGCGACAGCAGGCGGCCGATCTCGTCTCGCGTATTTCATTCTTATTGCAAAAATGCGAAGAAGATACCCAACTGGTGCGTCTTGGGTCAGTTCTCTACGAGAATCTCGGCGAAGTAAGTCCCCCCGTCTCCCTCCACTATGCGGACTCTGCGCTGACACGTGTTCAGGAATATCCAGAGGTGCTTGGATCCATTATCGGGGCGCTGCGAGCTGTGGTTACGGTCGTTGGGTTGTCGTCGATGCAACCCCCCGTCAAGGATCTTCTCCCGCGCCTCACCCCCATTCTCCGCAACCGACATGAGAAGGTACAAGAGAACACAATTGACCTCGTCGGCCGCATAGCCGACAGAGCTTCTGATTTCGTGCCTGCGCGCGAGTGGATGAGGATAACGTTCGAGTTATTGGACATGCTCAAGGCCCACAAAAAAGGTATTCGTCGAGCGGCTAACAATACCTTCGGGTACATTGCAAAAGCTGTCGGCCCTCAGGATGTCCTGGCTACCCTGCTCAACAACCTTAGGGTGCAGGAACGACAGAGCCGTGTTTGTACGGCAGTGGCAATCGGGATCGTCGCCGAGACGTGTAGCCCGTTCACCGTCCTTCCTGCCCTGATGAATGAGTACCGCGTACCCGAATTGAACGTACAGAACGGCGTGCTGAAAGCATTATCCTTCATGTTTGAGTACATCGGCGAGATGGCAAAGGACTACGTTTACGCGGTCACTACTTTGCTGGAGGACGCCCTCACGGATCGCGATCAAGTCCATCGTCAAACGGCGGCCAGCGTGGTTCGTCATCTCGCGTTAGGTTGCGCAGGACAAGGTGTCGAGGACGCGATGATTCACCTACTCAATCTCGTCTGGCCGAACGTTTACGAGCAGAGCCCTCACGTGATCGACCGTGTCATTGAAGCCATCGAGGCTATCCGCAACGCCGTCGGTTGTGGAGTCATCTTGAATTACACTCTTGGTGGGCTGCTCCATCCTGCTAGGCGTGTCCGCACGCCTTACTGGCGCATATACAACGACATGTACGTCCAGCAGGCCGATAGCTTAATCCCATACCTACCCCAGCTCAACGATGGCGGGATGAAGCGGGACGAGCTGGAGATCTTCATCTGAGACGGTGCCGAGCACTGGGAGAGACTGTTCAGGGCGTTTCACTCGAACGACGCAGGTGAGATTGCCTTACTTTAATTCGCTGCAACTCGAGACATCACGGATGGTTGCGCTTTTTTGGGGGCATGTAACGGTAGTGTATGAGTACAGAAGCGTGGGGTAAATCGTCTGTCTGCCAGACATGGTTCTGCCTCGCCCCAACTTTGGGGGGCGGAAAGAATCTTGCATGTACATCACTTGGGCATTGGGCAGAGCAAGCACTGAAAAGGTTTACATCGGAGTCTAGGTCTCGAGAAGTTTATCTGATTCCCCGGGGCCACCCGCGTGGATGCGAATGAAAATGGTATATCACTGATTCTCAACATGTCGCACGGGCACTGATTGCACTTAGGCTTTCGCGGCGTCGTACGTCGAGGATTAGGCTTTGTAACCGTGATTGTGATGGTGGTGAGTTTAGTTTGCCGCGCGTAGGACTCCGTGACCGAGACATTCCCAAGCCTCACCTCAAGGTTCTAGAAAAGTAGAAAAGTGCGTGCAAAGTAAGTGCGAGGGTGGCAAGGCGTCGTTCGCAGGAGCATTTGCCTTCTCACCCGATCTATGTGATAGCCGCCTGTGCGACCGTACTGTGGCGGCGCAGGCAAGCTTGCTGTGCCATTTGGCCGGAATCAGAGGGCGCTGAATTACCCGTTTGGAGCGGTTATACGGGTACAGCCTCGAGCCGCACCGGTGCGTAGACAAGGCTTTATCGTAGAAGCGCCTGCACTGCGCGGCGCGGTGTGGTGCTGTGCGGTGCGAGGTAGAAAATTCTCGCACCTGCTGCGTACTCGTCTCCGATATCTGCAGCCGGTAGCGCAAGGGGAGTGGAGTGTGACTCCACTCCCTCCACCGCGTATACGCAAACCTCCCACGCAAGGAACTGTAGCGGCGCTGTGCAAGCCACACTGCATCGTACCGTGCCAAATTTATACAAATTTCCGAGTGGATGCGAGTCATACAGTGGCTCTTCCTGCGATACGATACTCCTCGCGTGGTGTGTCATCGTAAGTTGATCTATTTTCGGACGACGCTGCGCGGGGCTAGCGCAGCAGCACCGCTAAGCCTCCCACGTAAAACGAGCCCGAAAACCTACCTGAGAGGGGCGCGCGCACCCGTTATTGCAGGGAGGTCCTAGGCTCGGAGGACGTATTATCGTTTTTAGCCTCTTTGGGCGATTTGTGGGTAGGGAGACTGGTGCTGTGGAATGGTTTGGGTGAGGGAGCTGGGGTGAGCATGCACCGTAGCAAGGGTGTGTGGAGTGAGGTGTGGCTGCGTCATATGGAAGACATCCCGCTGCTTGCTGATGTGTGTGTCCTGCGCGGTTTCTTACTTTTCACGGTTTCTTATCGTCTGAAATTGTGATTGTGGTTGTGTTTAAGGAAAGTGAATAAGATTTGTGGAGGAAAGATGGCTCTCGTCGCACATGATCGATCGTTCGCTGCTCATGGATCACTGCATCAAGAGAAGCTGGTTAGGTATCCGAGGTATTACGCTAGACTAGGACGAGGACAGGGTCGTGTGAATGATGAGCATAATTCACAGCCGTTCCTTTATACGGGTCCGCGGTTGCAGAGCGCGTGTGGGAGTCGCAAGGCGAAGAAGGTGCTTGGGCTAGTTGCGCAGTTTGAGAGGAGAAGCACGGAAGAGGATGAGCAGAGAGGGGGGCCGAGCAAAGCGCAGAGGACGCTGGGACTGGTGACGGATTTGCCGCGCGATCGAAGGTCGTGGAGGAAGTCTGGGAGCGGAGAGTTCACGGGTGCGATGGAGCTGAAGCTCGCACAGGTGGAAGAGAATATCAGGCGGTTGTCAAGACTGCAGGATATGGCAATCGACTCGAACGATGAAGAGGGACAGGCCGCAGACGATGAACACTCGCCCAACGAAGAGGAGCACAAAGACACCACGAACGAGCAATACCAACACTCCTCCCCCGACGACGAAGAAGCATCCCAACCCGACCCCGAAAAGTCCACCTTCCTCTCCCTCTCCCTCCACGACTCCCCCCAACAACTCTCCTTCCCCCGCGCCCCCATCGAGCTCGACGCCGGCCCAGACCACGAACTCCTCCTCCCGCCACCCCGTCCACGCATCAGACCGCACTCCTACACCTCCCCGCGGTGCCGCGACCGTCCCACCAACAAAATCGCCTCCTCCCGCTCTCGCGGCCTGCGAGCGAACAGCTCCCCGCCAAACTTCTCCCGCCCGCTCTCCGGCGAAGCGCCGACGCCTATCCCAGGCGAGGAAATGGAGCGCGACCCGCTCTCCATCCGCTTCTGCGACATCGACGCCGACCCGCGCAGTCCCATTAGTCCTATAGGGGGCACTCTCGTGTCCAACGAGATCAAAGCCGCGCTCGAGAAACTCGAGCTCGGGATCCATCGATCGCGCTGCGCGTCGCCTGTTCCGCCTCCGCCGGCACCTGCGACCGCGCAGCGAAGAAGTAAACCGCGGTGGTCATCCCTTCCCGTGTCACTCATGAAATTCGCGACGAAGAAGCGCGCGAGTAAATCCGAGGAAGACGGGATATTAATACCAAGGGCGTTGGAAAGGAGAGAGACGAAAGAAGTAGGTGCGCTGACAGAGGAGAATCTACAAAGGTGGGAAGATGAAGTCGGGTACGTACCGAAGATGTACAGGCTAGGGTATGATTTGTTGAAGAGTCCTGTGGAGGCGGATATGTTGGTTGAGCGCGCGACGCCGGTGCCGGGGAGTAAGAGGGGGTCGAGTCCATGTCCGGATAAGGTGGCAAGGGCGAATGCTCAGGGGCAGATGCTCACGCCGCCGATGAGTCCGCCGATGAGCCCTCCTATGATGCAGATGGGGTTTTCGAGTAATGGGAGCACAGCTGGTGTACTGAGCCCGCCCGCGACGGAGACGCCCACCCTGAGCAAGCGTTCTACTACATGGGCGCACAGCCCCGGCACGGCGATCAGATCGTCCACGACGTCGGCGCTTATCCGCCACTTTCCAGACGCACCTGGCCACTCCCACTACCAGCAACCTCCGCTTCCCCAATCCTATCATCATCACCGCCAGTCGAGCCTAGCAGCTCAAAAAGAAGCCCTCAGCCTAGCGGCGTCCCCAGGCGAACTCCTGAGTTGCACCCTCTGCGGCGAAACCGAGCACCCGTCCTCGTTCCCCGCGCAGCCGCTTAGCGCGGCATGTGCGCATGCGCCGAGGGTGTGTAAGGAGTGCGTAAAGGGGCATGTGCAGCGGTGCTGGGCGGAGGGAGTGACGGTGAGGTGTTTGGAGTGTGGGGTGAGCGTGGAGTGACGACCGTTTATGTTTTCTTTGTATATGGGTTAGGCTGGGTGGAGATGAGGGGATGGGGATCATGGGAAATAAGAGAAGTGTGTGGCTTTTGGTGTATACCCCGCTAGGATAGTAATTTAGTAATTTTACTACAAGCTGGGGTTGGGTGCGATGTTTGTATCCAGGTGCTTCTTTGACTGGGCGCTGGTGAACACCATCATCATCAGTACGATACAGGTAGCTGGGCGGAGCGGGACGGGCGACACATGTAGATTGGCGACGACCATTTTTCCCCCGGCACCCTTTACTCCTAGAAACCGAACCAGCAACATGAGTTCTTATTCTCTTCTTTTGATAACAGATATTTTTGCCGGAAGCAGCCACAATCCACCATTCTGAACTTCGGCTACTTCTTTAGCCACACCGCATTATCATGCACATCAATTGTTTTCGGTTCCAGCAACAATGAACGCATGGTCCTCTATCTCCAGTGTTTTAGAGCCCCAGAGCCAGGCATAAACTGGGCCGTCCAAGCATTCTGGACGCAACATGCGCCATAACGATGACCATTTGGTACGGAAGCAGTACCGATCCAACATTAATTAATCCTCCTCTTCTTTGGTCGCACCATATTTCGGGGGATGACGGCTTTTTTGGTTCCGGCAAGACCAGAGACATAAGCCTCCTTAGCGATGTTTTCAGAACTCCAGTGCAGACATCAGTCTCCAGCATAATCAATTTTAGACGCACCATACGCGCTGATATTGAACACTGGATTCAGAAGCAGCCCCAATCCGCCATAACCAACATCTTCTGCTTCTTCAGCCGCACCACACCACATTTACAAGCTTAACCGCTATTTTCGCTTCCAGCAACAGCAAACACATGACCCACCTGCACTAGCCTTCCAGAACCCAAGAACCAGACATGGATCAATGCTAGTGTTACTTGGTGCAGCATACACGATGATCTTGTAGTTTTTGTCCCGGGAGCGGCAGACACATGTACGCCTTCCTCATTTCTTTGGGGAAGACCCAAAACAAGACAATTTCCGTGCTTCTACCAGGTTTTAGACGCAGTATACCTATCGCAGGCAGTTTTTTTTGGTCTCAGCGGAAGAACATAAATTATGTTGTTGAGGAATTGGGGGTCTGCGGACATCGATACCAGGAGTAATACTTTTTCGAGCGAGGGACAAGCACATGAATGCTGCGGAGATTTTTTTTATTTTTTTGTACAAGCCCGGGAGAAGACACGCAGGACATGGTTCTGTGCGATTTGCATTTTAGCGGCACCGGGTGGACATGTTCTTCTAGCGTGAGGTTTTTGGAGGCCGGGCGAGGGAGCAGCATGAGGTAACACGACAAAGGTTTGTAGACGCTGCGTGTGGACGGAGTTAAGGGCATTTGGGCGCCAGGACGAGCGCATGGTCGTCGCCGATGCGGATTTGTATAGTCGCAGGACATAACATCCTTACACAAGCTTTTTCTTGTCCTAGCGGGGGGAGCAGACGGCTGGGTATAAAGTAGATGTAGTTAGCTACTGGATTGCTGGTCCTGGGGTAACACACAGGACTATGACAATGCTGATTTTTAGTCTCACAGGAAGCCATTGTTCACCGGTGATGGGATTTTGGTTCCGGAGCCGGACATGGGTGCCAGTGTTCATGCTCTTAGACGCACGCCGTGGAGTTAGCAAGAGATGCTTTTTTGTGAGAGCTAGTGATCCATACGCATAAGGAAGAAATTGAGAATTGTACTTGTTGTTGTATTAGGTGAAGCTACGAACAGTAGGTATACATGAGTGGCTGTAAACAGCGCTAGTGTAGGATGGGTAGTCGCATCTCAACACAGGTGAGGCGCCACTGCAAGTGGGGAAAGGGAGACTCCAAACCGTGACATTTTTGGTGCCAACGGACAACGGAAATCCGACAGCGGTGTATTCCAGGATCCGAAATAAGACCATTAGGCATCATGGACTGCCTTTTGAACACACCGTGTAACGTCGTCAAAGAGTGTTGAGGCAATCGTTGTTTTGATTGAGAAGCTACTCTATGGAGCTATATACTGTGGATCACGTGGATCACGTGCACGGGCCACACGTACGCGGGTGGCCCAAGCTTCATGTCCTAAACCGTCACACACCGCATGTCTTGTTCCCATTTGACTTTCGGAAAATGAAAGAAGTCACACATATCAAGGTTTTTAGAGTATCCCAGGCATGTAGACTTTTCTCATCCATTTTGGTTTCTCAAAATATTGCGTGGTTAAACTCAACGTCGAAGTCGAGGCACACATCGAATTCGGGTTCTTGGGTTTAGAGGGGTCCAGCTGCCAACCAGGAACATATAATAGCACTGCGAGAGTTTCTGGACAAGCAAAGCATATCCTGTATCAACATAGATAGTTACAGAGGCGCATAGTTCTGTTGGGTAGCCGATTTGAAAGCGGACGCCTGACATGACTTTATCGATGTCTTGGTTTTAGAGCGCATAACGTTTCCATGACAAGAATTTCAGTCTTCTTGGAGATTCGAAGTTATGCGTTCAATATTGCGGTCGGAGGAGAGGATTTATACGTGCAGCGGAAGTGCCACAACGCATAACGCCCCAGGTAGCGGTTTTCGAGACAGAAAGAGACATAAGCATTTCAATTTCGAAATTTCGACGCCGTGGCGTAGTTCTACAGATGGATCCACCCATAGCAAGTCTTGGTTGAAATTTAGAAGAACTGAGATGCCTAATGGGCGATCCATTCAGCCACAGGCACATAGACCGCACGGAGAGCACATTCCTTCATATCACCCCTCTTTTTGGACAGCATAAACCTTTCTCAGCCCATTTTAAGTTCCTCCTAGACGCAGAGAAAAACTCCACGCCCTGATCCCTCCATTAACACCTTCTTTACGTTCTTTATTGATCCACGCACACCATGCGTGCGTTCCGCATTCCTTTTTAGCATACCAAGATCCGTTAAGAGATTTAAAACTATCCTCGCGTTCATTTTAAAGCTCTAGAGGCCTCCAGGCAAAATACAAGCCCCATTCTTATATTGGAGGGGGGTGTTAGAAGTGAAAGCACGGTCGCAGTGGCAGAGTGCTTCAGCGCCAGCAACCACATACTTCAAGTCAAACGTATCTTTTTAAGCAAGCCGACCACATCGCATCTCTTTACGAACATTTTGGAAAGTCATAAGAGCTTTAGCAAGTCCTTTTGTTATCCTGTCACAGAGTGTGGAAGCACAGAGTCAACCTAACTTTCCGCTTTGTATAGTCTGCGATCCACAAACCGAGAGAGGTCATGTGTTTCTGTGGCCACGATTTTAGAGAGGGAGCATGCCTAAAGATGTGGAAGCATCTCCATCACCAAGACGCACATCCACTTGGACGTCCATGGTTTCAAGCGAGCCAGCCACACCATTGTGACGACTCTTTATTTTATACTCCATTGATTTGGGGCGGAGAAATTTTGAGTCACCCTCACAGAGCATCGAGAGAGCAGTGCAAAGAGTCCAAAATCCCCAGACATCGTGAGTTATACCTCGCTCATGTAGGAAAAGTGAGCGTGGAGCCATGGTTGTGGAGTGCATAATATTTTGGACACGCAACCCTCTAAAAGATGTGGAAGGTGCTCTGGTACCAAATGCACATAACTACATTGGCCCACCGATTTTAGACACACGAGGATCCGACAGATGTAAAACATGTCCTGCCAGAAGACGCACATCGCTCAATAGCGCAGTACTTTCGAACGAGCAGCAAACATCGGGGATGTGTGATGTTGTTTTGACACCATCGTCTTTACCGCCATCTAATTTAGTCCCCTCCTCCAGCTCTCCCTCCAAGTGCAGGGAAACCTATATCTCAATCTCGGTGCTTTTATACCGTTGACGTAGCTCAGGCAGAGCACAGACACCCATAGCATTCTCGTGTCGCATTTTCGCAAGCCGGCCACGTCCGCACATCGTGCCTTATCTCTGCCGCTTTTTCCAACGACGAAAAACACATCGTCCTTCTTGATTTAGGTTTCTAGACCGAGCGAACCGCATAGTATACTTCCCTCGTCTTTTCGGCCTTTGAGTGCAAGAAACATAGTCCCAACTGTGGTGTTTTTGTACCGTCGATAAGCTCAACCCCCCTCCTTCCCCATCGCAGGGTTGTGCGTCGCTTTTGAAAGCCGGCCACGTCCGCGCATCATTCCTTATCCTAATCGGTTTTTCCAATGACGAAGAACACATCGTCATCCTAAACCTAGTTTTCTGGACCAAGCGAACCACATAGGGTTCTGCTTGCATTTATTTTAGACACCATCGCCATCCCCATCGCCCTTTTAAAGATCTCCTCTAGCTTTGAGGAGAGGAACGGAGAGAACAACATCATACACTCGATTGCGCAATTTGTGGTTTTTAAGCCAACCGGACAGCACTCATCACCTCCTGCGTTGTTGCTTTGAGCAAAACCTCGTATTCCTCCTCTAGGGAATATAATCAGGGAAGGAGGAAGGAGCACACATAGCCTAAAAGAACTTGACTTGCGAACAAGCCCCATGGGAGCGTGGGCCGTCTCTTCCAGACCGTCCACATAACGGATAACGATGGTACTTGAGAGAACGCACGCTGCGAGGCATGTTGCTCCATCTGAGGACTTTTGTAGAAGCAGACCACATAAATTCGCTGTCCTTGTTTTTGTCGAACACGCATTCCTGGATATACTTAGCTTCTCAAAAGCAACCGCTACCATAATCTAGACGAGAACCTCTCACCAGCAGTTGAGAGGGATTTTTAGGCAGAGCAGCCCTGTCAGAAATCTTGTGACCTTTTGGAAAGCAAGGCCGCCCATGGGCTTCTGCGAGTGCTCGTTTTTTGGCACAGCGACCGCATTACCCCACGCATCATGGTCTTTTTTGCTCTCCAGCTCCCGCAGACACATGTAGCCTTCCCAAATTCTTTTTGAAGGAATGACACGACTATAGCCCTGCATCCCTGCGTATTTTTTAATCCGCAGCCTGTCCGACCTCCAGAGAACCACACGCCCATACTTCTTTGCACTCTGTTTTTAGTCCGCAGCCTTTCCAGCCCCAAAGCACAACACGCCCATGCCCACAGGGCCCAGTAGATTTTTGTCCGCCCCATTTCCAACTCCAGAGCAAGACACACCCATCATGCTTGCGGTTTCCAATTTCAATCCAAACTCCAAGCCATCAGCCTTCATCCAACTGTTTTGATCCCGACCCCAGCGGCGCACATGCGCCTGACTTGTCTCTCCTTTGGACCGCACCCCGAGTCCAACCACGCTACGCTATTCGAACCCAGCATTGCGGTTTTAGCCCCGAAGAACCGCATATCATCGTCACTGAAGTTTTTCGACCAAGCAGCGCACATGTATTTCGCGTACCAATTTTTTCAACGGCGCCGAGGAACCGCATAGTTCACGTTCATGAGTGTTTTTGACCAAGCGGAGCACATGCAGTCGGCGGCAGGTATTTTAGACTGCCCCGAGACAGATAGCATTCGGGTGTGCCTGGATATTTTAGTAGCCCACAGAGGAGCTCAGCGCGGAAGTGTGGAGACTCTTAGCAGGAAAAGCGCGGGCTTTTATGTCTTCCTCTCTCCGCATCACTCGCCAATCATGGTGATGAGCACCTTCGCACGTGCACGCGTCCAACGCATCACGTTCTGGAGTGAAAGCTTCACAGCGTGCATCACATCACATCAAGTCACTACAGGCTACACGCTTCCACTCTCACACCATCCATTCTCCTATCTACACTCACCCACTCCCTCGCCCTTGCGCAAAATACTATTAACACCCAAGCTTGCAACCCTCCAGGTCGCGCCACCAGCCAATACACCAGTACCGGATTAGATTAAGCTTTTTTTGTCACCAGAAACGAAAAAAGGGAAGTAGGTATTGCGCAAATCATCAATACATGTTCCGGGTCCCACTGACCGACCAGATGCTTGAACAAAGGAAAATAATAAACACAACAAGAAAGACCCAGAGAACAGAGAGAAGTAAAGGGAGCAGGAGCAGGAAAGGAGTATGTCAACAAGTCGAATGTGGACGATTGGTACGTGAAGATGAAGGTGGTATAGGTATCGGAGCCCAGCCGGGTATAAATGAGTTGTCGTCAGTCGAAACGGACGACGGGTGAAGTCGATGAAAAGGGTCGGAAAACCAGCAGCGTGGCCGTGCTCGCTGTGTTGATGGGGTATATGCAAAATCAGCCAGCCGCCGAAATGAACGTAGTTAGAACCCGTAACGCCTTCGCCGAACAAGATAAGAAAGACCGGTCATGACACATGTACAGGTATAGCAAACTTGTTCCGCTCAAGTAGCGAAACTCTTCTTGCGACCGAACACATTGCGCGTGCGGCTCTTGTCGCGCGGCTTCTTCGCAGATGAGTGGTCCTTCTTCTCGGAACGGCCGGAGCGGACTGATCGGGTATCGGATGTGGAATTGCTGTCATCCATGTACTTGTCTTTGTAGATCCAGCTGTTTCCAACCATGCTCACACCCTTGGCTTCAGCGGCACGGTAAAACTTGGCTGCCTTCCTCAAGTCCTTCCGGCAACCGACACCCTCCGCATAGCAGTAACCAGCTTCGACAAGAGCATCGGCATCACCCCAGTTGCCAGCAATCTCGTAGCACCTAACAGCGAGACTCTTGTCCTGTTTCGCACCCCAGCCGTTCATGTAACACTTTCCAAGTTCGTAGATGGCAACGCCATATTGGGCTTTGTGCTGTTTCTTCTTAAGTTGATTAGGGTGTTGACCGTGCTTGGCCTGGTCTTCATCTTCAGCAATCTCAAGCTGGCCGGAATCAACCGCCTTGCGCAGCCACTGGAACGCTTCGGACTTGTTCTCGCGCATGCCCCAGCCGTGGCGACAAGCAAGCCCATACCAAAACATGGCTTCAGGAAGTCCTGCACGAGCGGCAAGACGGAAATGGTAGGTAGATTTCATCAATTCGCCAGCCTCGTGGAGCTCGACACCCTTGTCACAGTGTTCTTGAGGCGTGATCTGATCCATTCCAGTGCCTGGCCGGATGGTGCTGTTGCTCGAGGTGAGTGATGGTCGCCCTGGTGACATGCCCCTCGTTTCCAACGACGGCCGTTGACTAGCTGAGCGGGGAGGAGATACTGGTGAAGGCGGTCGTCGCGCACCCTCTGCTTTCTTGGGCTGATCCCAGACAATCTGCTGGTTCAGAAAATCTTCGATTCCAACGGACTTGCGGTCCAGCCTTCGGCCTCTGGGGAGATCGAACTTGGAGTACGTGTAGGTTGTGTCCGTCTTTGAATAATCGGTCGAGCGACGCCAGTCTTCGCTGGTCATACTGACAGGCGTGTGAACCATGTCATTGGCGTAAGGGGTGGTGACGCTTTCAGTGGAGTACTGTCGGCCGAGGTGATTGTCGAAAGATGGTCTCATATACGTGCTCTCGTCAGAAGCCTGTCGCGAAGGCGCACGATCCATGCTGGGGCGCACATCAAGAGACGGTTGTCTGCTTGCCGCGCTTCTGGGGCGGGAAAAGTTCGCAAAAGCCGGGCGCGGGGGTTGGTGGCTAGCAGTCGAATGCTCGGACGACATCGAGGGTGAGCGAGGAAGCGAGTGATTGGAAAATGGCGTCAGCGGAGAATGAGACCTAGACAAGCTCGAGCTTGGAGACAGGTTCCTGTTGCGAAGTGAATCGTACGAGCCACCAAGCGACATATCCTCGATCTCGTCGGAACTGTCGTTGGCAACAGATCTAGTAGTCGGTGACATCTTTGGAGAGCGGGCTCTCTGCGATCCGGGGGACATCGGTGGTCGTAGGCTAGCGTTAGACTCCTGTCTGTGTGGTGCATTGAGAGACTGCTGCCTCCACATTGCTTGCTGGAGCGCATGCGAGTTCGACCTAGGCATGTTGGCGGACACGGGCGTGGCTTCCTGCAGTCCGATGGCAGGTTCTGGCGACGTGGATCTGGGGATATCAAAGTAGCCCTGGGCCACGGCGGGTGTGGGCGCGGGCTGCTCGCCAATGGGAGAAAGGGCGTTCCTGTACGGCGGCATCGGGGGTTCGAGTAGCGAGTCATCATCATCGTCACCGCTGAACATGGGGTACAGCGATTTGTGCTTCTCGGCCGTAGCCTGCTCTCGCGGAGAGTTCTGCGGCTGTGCTGGGCTGATAGGCGGCGGAAGTTCCTCGTTCGGCGAGGTAACGGTGGAACTGGAGAGCGAAGAGAAGTAGCCAGGCCGGTTGCCAAACTCATTCTGGATAGTGAGCGGTGCCAGCCGACTGATGCGACGACCGCCCTTTTCCTCCTGCTCGAATCGCTTTGCGAGCCGTCGTCCTTGGAGTGCGAGGGCGTCCAATGGGGAAAGAGCGGGCGGTACCTCGCCAGCACGCGGGCTGGGAAGGTCGTGAAGCGTGAGGCTGCTCATGCTGCCGTTGTGCGGGGGGTCGAACGAGTGCGAGCGAAAGTCCAGCCCGCCGGGGCGGTCTTGTCTGTTTACCATGGTGGAGGGTCAGGTCAGTTAGGAAGGTGCGACTCGCAGGCTCAGGTGCCGTATTTCATGAAGCCGATGGCGACTTCACGGGTGGGCGGGCAGGTGACGGTGTCGTCATACGAGAGGAGTGGTGAAACCAGGCGGCGAGGCAAAAGTCGAGAAAATTATGCGGGGGAGGATGTTGGTGTGGTGCGCTGGCTGGTCGGTCTCGGAGGAAGTGGCGATGGGCGGCGGCCTGGCGTTCGCAGGGCGTTATGCTGATCGCAAACGGGGGAGCAACGGGGAGCAACGGCGAAGGAGCGACGGTAATAGTGGTAGTAATAGCAACGGCAGCTGCGCCTAGCAACACGACACGCTTTACAAAAGACGTGGGAGAGCCACAGCGGTGGAGACTCGAGTCGAGAGACGGCGCGGTCGGGATTGTACACTAACTCTTCACTTCGTGGTCAAAGAGACGCTGCTACCCCTGAGCACTTGGCGTTGCGACGGGCCGCAATACACCAGGTATAGGGTTGTTGGTTTCAGCGCCGTATGGGGTATGCTTGCCGGTTTACCCCAAACAGCCGCCAATCACACCCGGTTCCGCGACGGAGCGTGGAATTTGTGGCTCAAGTCAGCGGACATAGCGCAGCTTCGTGGAGAAATCAATCTCATCGCAGCGAATGCCCGCGCCCGAATGACGTGCACCGCATCAGCCTCGCTGGGAGTACCTTTGCGAGCTCAACGCTCCATGGCGGACTCCGCCGCTCGGGGAGATTGCCAATGGAACACAGCTCCAGCCTCGAGAGAGGTACAACTCCAGCCGGCCAGTAGCGCACGCGGGCCTGTTTCACAATCTCGGCCCACGCCGTTTAGGTCCAAGCGCCGCACTCTGTGACAAGCTGCACGCTGCAACCAGGCCCTGAAATTTGTGGGACTGGTCTAGCCACTGCATGCCAATGCCTCGATCACCTCAATATCTCTGGTGACCATCTTCGATCAAATCGCTGCACACGTTGAGTGTTTGTCGACACACCTGTACACCGTCTCGATGGCGAGAACGGCTAAGAATAGACGACGCTGGTCTTCTGTGAGGCGCCCTACCTTAGTCAATCTTCTTACATGACCACGCCTAATCGTTTTGGTTCCCGGTAGTTGCCCGAAAAGACTAGCCTCCCTCTTGGCCTTGTCGCCGGCCTGTTGAGGCTGCTGCTTTCCGTCTCGTGAGATGGCAAGCAAAAAGGGAGCAATTGCGCTCGCGCAATGTGGGCGACCTGCCGGAAAAGGCGCTCAAGGTAATGCATTGTACAGAAGAAGATTAGTTGCGAAGCTCCGAATCGCAGGCTATAATGACTGCAAAGCGGCGTTCGTGCTCCTGAAGTGTTGTTTTGATCGTATTTCGTGCACAGAATCCGTGTTGACATCCAAGGGCGAGTACATACAGGCTGCACTATCCAACGTACAAGTGAATGCTTCCTTGCCAATTGACAGTAGATTGTCAAATTTCATTGCGCCATTCGATATCTGCCGACCTTGTTGTGGTGCAATTACACCGCCAGCGCTTCTCGCGAGCTACTACAAAACGAGCACACAGGTCCGTCGCCCAACGCAGTGCCGTCTTACCTAACGATATCCCGGCCATGATGAGTCAAACTTTCACTGTTGAAAATCAATAGAGCGGGGTTGTTAGCCATCAAACATTCCGAAAGGAAATTTGTTGACGAGCTTGTAGTGTAGGATGGTTGTGAGCGGAGACTTGCTGTTGTAGCACAGCGCATCGCATACGCATGCAGAGCTTCACGAAGTCCACAACTGCCGAATGCGGCCTTGCTTCAACGCGGCTTCCATCGAACTGCTCGTCGGTGTCGTAGTAGGCGAAAATACAGCGCAATCAAACGGCCATCCCAACCTTCTCCCACGATTGCGCCGCATCTTCCAACTGCGGCTCTGTCTTGGCTTCGTCCAGAGACACTCGTTTGACGCCCATCATCCACCCGACCAGGCCGCCGGGTACCCAGTTGCCAACAAAATCGTACGTTGCGCTTCCACGACCTACGCGCCACACTCGACGCGGCCGCCTCTGTGTCAGCGCATCAAACACGGCGTTGTGTAGCTCTCGTAAAGGACTCCCAGTGCTATTCGCAGTGAGAAGCCCTCTCGTCTGCGCGACACGACTGTGGTTGACGAAATTCGAAGCGTAGAGTTTTCGCGTAGTTGCTGGCCAAGCAACCGTGTTTGGACCCGCAGTCGTCTGGAGGTGTTGTTTGCTACCAACATGTGAACAGTCAAACGTCCCAAGCTTGAACTGGCACACGTCAATCCCTAGCGTGCCGAGCTCACCCCTCAGAGACGCCGTGAACCCTTGCAGGGCGCTAACAACGGCGGTTTCGACGCTGTGGAACGGGGGTTGCAATGACGCCACGATGCTTGGGGTACACATCAAAACGCGCGCTTTGAATTCGGAAACGGTGGGGAGGAATGCCTGGGTGACGGCGATCGTGTTTAGGACCTTTGCGTTCAGCGCATCAGAATAGAGTTCAGGTCCAATTGTTTCGATGGGTCCGGACGGGTAGATCAAGTCTGGGACCAGGACGAGGCCGCGGAAGTGCAGATTGTGAGGTGATGCGCCAGCGAAGGCGACATGCGGCTTGAGGAGCATGTTGGTGAAGCGCTCCATTGCGTCACGCGTGCCTAGGACATCTGCGACGTCTAGGTGCAGTGGCCGTACATCCGCCCGTGACTCGCCATGCACCAGCTGCTCTTCTTCCATGTCCGCGCACACGATGTATACGATGAACCCGCGCCGTTCGAGGTCTAGTGACAGCGACTTGATGAGGGGCGAGGTCGGCGGGCCGGCGAGGACTGTCATCGTCAGTCAGTACGTCTTAGGAGATAGGGTCCATTCACCATACCGACGACTTCCTTGCGCGCGCCATTGCTGGCTCGCCGCGCTCTCCGCTTCCTCCTGGATTTGTTTCGCTCTCTCCATAGCAGCACACCACCTGTGGCCAGAAATGCAACCACAGCGGCCGTTAGCGCGCGATTCCTCGACACCCACTCTTGCAGGCGGTCTATGTAGGCGCCGGAGACTTCGCGCTGGGGCGGCGGAGGCGCTGGGCGCGCATATTCAGGGAGCCAGCCTTCAGGAACGGATCGTTTAATGTACCCGGCGACGCTTTGGAAATGCCGGTCGGAGGCGTCGAAGATGTTGCCTGTAAATTTCCGAATGTCTTGAGAATACTCGGCCAGCTGTCGCGCGAGATGGAGTGTTAGCAGCCACCCAACACACCACCGAGGAGTCACTCACCACATCCAAAAAGTGCTGGTCGTCGGCCGTCATGATGAAAAATTATAAAATATACATGAATAACGAAGAAAGTGCTGACGGAGAACGGAAGGTGCGCTCGAGCGTCATCGGCGGAGTGTTTGAGCTTAGACGGCTTGGTGCGCGCCTTTCCGCCGCCACCTGCGGCATCCAGCTGCACGTGATGGCGCCCCAAATCCAGTCGCCGCCCCAATCTTAGATGCGCCCGCTGCTTACGCGCGCATGTCTAGTATAGATATCCCGTTCTAGCCTACCCATGTGGTTGACGTTTTCTTTTCGGCTTGATATACGCACGCTTTGGTGCCTCTTCGCCGCGCGCACGGCTTACGTGGCTGGCTGGCGTTGCCTCTTCTCATAATCACCTTCCAGTCTCTTCTACGTATTATCGGCGTAGGACTGGTTCCTTTCTCTCACTTCATAGTCTTTCCCTTGTTGTTCGCTTTCAACTTGTGAGATCAACCCCCGCAAACATCTCGGAGCACACACCTTATTGGAACATCGGCTTGCGGGCGGACTGCAAAACATCAAGCTAAGAGTGGGACAAGATGCGGGAGATCGACGCGCATTTCGATGCGTACGAGCATCTCAAGCATCTTCCGCGCGACGGCGAGGCGCTACACATGCTTCGAAAGGCTGCATCCATGGTCAAACCCATGATGAGGAAACGAGGCTGGAAGGTGGGCACTTTGGCCGAGTTTCTCCCCGACGAACCTCAATTGCTAGGTACAAACTTGTGTATCGGAGAATTTGGCGCCGACTAATTCTATGCAGGGTTGAACATCAACCGGACGGAGAGAATTCTAATCAGGTTGCGATATCACCATGACTCGAGGCAGTTTCTCCCCATGGAGCAGATCACAGATACACTGCTTCATGAGCTATCACACATCATCTGGGGCCCACACGACCATAACTTCCACAACCTCTGGAACGAGCTGCGCGACGAGCACCAGTCCTTGATCGCAAAGGGCTACACCGGGGAAGGTTTCTTATCGCAAGGTCGCGCGCTTGGTGGCAAGCGAATACCACTGGACGAAATGCGCCGCCAGGCACGGATAGCAGCCGAAAAGCGAAAAGCGACAACGAACGCGAACGCAGGAGGTCATAGGCTAGGTGGTCATCAAACCGCTCGCGGGGTGGACATGCGCAAGGTCATCGCGGACGCAGCTACGCGGAGAAACAGCATCACGGAGGGATGTGCGAGTGGTAGCTCAGAAGCCGGAAGGCTAATGAATCAACAAGCTCGAACCGGCTTTAGGACAAAGGCCGAAGAGACCGACGCAAACGACATTGCAATCGCGCGTGCATTGCAAGAGCTTATGGAAGAGGAGGAGATGATTAAGTTGGAAGAGCTGTGTGCACCTAGCGGTGCAGGTGGACTGGCGTGGGATCCTGTGAATGGGCTACAATTCGACAACGACCCACCCTCTCGAAATACTACACCAAAACCTATACCCTCTAGGAGTGCATCTTCGACTGTCGGCGGACGCCCTCTTTCGCGCCTGGTCACTGAGAATTCCACTCGGCGACCAGCGTCTTTACCGTCCTCCCGTCGCACCTCCCCCCGCCTTATTTCACAAGACGAAGAAGCTATTCGGAACAGGGCATTTCCGCCTTCGCCACCACGTCCGTCGCCGGAGTCTCTTGTCGTTCCCGCCGATCCAGGCAAATGGGCCTGTCCACAATGCACCCTCCACAACCCTCTTGATTTCCTCTCTTGTGAAGCCTGCGGGCTGGAGCAACCGCCTCAGCCTATCCCGCAAAACCAGCGCTATGGTCCATCGCATCACCCAGCCAGCCTACCCAAGCCTCCTCCTGCAGCAAGCCTTAGAGGTGCAGGTGCTACGCCTTTCGAACCTGCGAAAGGCCGGATAGGGTGGAACTGTTTGAATTGCGGAACGTTTATGGAGAACCAGTGGTGGACTTGCTCCCTCTGCGGAACTATGAAGGCAGAGTCATAACATGAGCTGAAATCCAGCCTCGACGCAGAAACGAGCGCACCCAGTCCGCTATTGCTTTCACTTCTGGACAAAAGACGGCACCATTACCCTGGGTTTTACCGACTCCAATGTAACACGCGCGCCTCACTGCGATATACAGTGCCCAGCCGTGTAGGTACAAGGTCGGGTAAGACAGTTCCATTTGGCATTGTCTCAGTCCTGTGTTACCCCCAAGATAAGCAATACATTATCTGACACCTACTTTGTACCTGGCCGTCTGGTGCTCCTGCTAAGACCCGAACCGCTATCCTGATGAGCAGACTGAAGATCGCATTTTGCAGTACCGCCTCTTCAGTTGGAACTCACTCGGCCTCTGGATTTCTCTATTCTGCGAAAATGCAGACCACTCAACTTTTAAACCACACTTCCCTCGTTTGGATTCGCAAGATACCACGTACTCAAGGCGTCTACTTGATACTAAGCCTTTCGGATAATAGCACATAAGATGCGCAACTAGCGATAATACCCTTAATCAGTAGTACTGTATAGATACACGGCATACCACGTCGTACTTTTCTTCCACCCTGCTCTCCCTCCTCCCACCTCATCACCTCCTAATAACCACATCCGTCGTCCTCACAATGCCCCCCTTCCTCCCGCTCTCCCTCCCCATCCCAACCCCCTGCTCCAGCCTCAAAATACTCTCATCGCTATCCCCCGCTCCACGCTTCGCCCACTCCACCTCCCCATCCCGCCTCTTCGCCAAACTACTCAGCGCAAAAGACCCCTCCCCCTTGCCCTCCCCAGCCTTCAAATACCCGTTTCCCTTTAATCCTGATTGCAGGGTGCTCGGCGCACTCCGCCCGTACGCGTACCCCTCCACCCTTGTCCGCAGCCCTGTGAACCACCGCGCAAACAGCGGTTTTAGCGTTGGCAGATTCGCCGCCGTAATTCCCACATTCATCTCCACCTGCTGCCAAACATAATACCAGCTCCCGTTCCCCGTGAAATCCTCTTCCTAAAAAAAGTGGAACTGCATGGGTGTTTTATATATAGCGGTCGCGGTCGCGAACAGCCCGAGCGCCATGCAGAACGACAGGCCGAGTTTAGTTCGGAGGGGGAGGGTGAGTTTGAAGACGAGGGGGAGGGGCAGCAGTGCGAAGAGCGCGTCGGTAAAGATGTTGATGGCAGAGTTGATGACGCCGATGGTTTTGAAAGTGGTGAGGGGGTAGCAGCGGGCGGTACTATCCCTGTATTAGCATGTCCCTGTTAGGGGTAAGAAGAGGGAGGAAGTGTACCCAAACGGCGGTTTCAGCGCGAGATCATACGCCGCGCGCACGGGAATGCACTGGAAGATAATCGCCATGGTACTCCCGATTGTAAACGCGACGAGGAAGACGAGCACGCAGATGAGGAAGGTGCGCCATTGTGTGCGGTCCGCGAGGCGCAGGAGGAAGAAGCCGATGGAGAGCTTGATAGAGGAGTAGGCGAAGATTATGAGGATCGCGTAGACGTAAAGGTATTTGAAGTAGTCGCCTATGTTGGCGAGCAGGAAGGCGTGAGGGTTGGGCATGGGGGAGAGGTCGAAGTGGCGGCCCATGCCGAGGGTGACGACTTTTATGAAGAGTGCGGTGGTGGTTGTGGCGAGGGCCATAGATGTTAGCATGAGCCAGTCTATGAGGGAGGGTTAGTGGGTGGGTCGGCAGAGATGGGGGGTGGAAGGTACCGTCGAGGCCGAACATTTTCAGCAAGAACACCCGCACGTAGATTCGAAGGATCGTTGTCACGGCCGCGATGCCGAAGAGTGTGCAGTCGATCGCTAAGAGTCTTGGTCCGAAGTCTTCTTCGAAGTACCCTGGCGGAGGCGGCGGGCCCGATGGCGGCGGTGGACCACTCATTTTCGCTGTTCCCTTTTCGCAGCGACCTGGCGTTCGACAAGATCCTCCCGATCGATCTTCACCGAGATCTATCCACCGGGTGGGAGACACAAACCGTGCGTCTTGCGTGCGCAATGCAGGGACAAAAGGAACCACGATGCAAAACGGACGATAATATCGTCGACCCGATGTCTATATAGGGAGACAGATCAGCGAATCTAGTATACCAGTTACTACATGTAAGCCAGCCTGGCCTACCCAGCAGGAAGCACAGAGAAGGATTGGCTCAATAAGCCGTCCAGCGGGTGTGAGCGTAGTGGCTGCTTGATTCGCTTGCGGTATGCGATTGTTATGGTTTGGTGTGGTATGGCTCTCCTCTTGCCGTGATCCTAGACGGGGTGCCTGGAAGGGTAGGAAAGCACATGCATTCCTACGAGCATGCTAGACGCAGGCCCAGGGTGATGTGACAAGCATTGAGAGAACCGTAGTGGTGATGGTGGTCGTCCCGAGGAGCGCGTGGGTTCCCAGCTGGTGGATGAGTGGGTGATGACCGTGAACGGTCGAGGCCCCAGATACGGATCGACCAGCACAGACTCCCAGTGGACGATGGATCGGCGGACGAGGTGATGCGCTTGCAGGAAAAGGAAGCTCGCAGAAGAGGGTATGCACGGACAAGCCATAATGGATATACAGTAATTCAGGTCTGAAAATTGGAGCCGGTTGCACTCGTTTCGCGTCTCGGTAGGTAGCCGAATAGATGCAGCGCTCATGAGACCGAGTGTAGTGCAATCGTGGTGTAGGGCTATTTTACACAAGGGGAAGGATCTGATACTGGCTGTGGTGCGGATGAATGCCGTGGCTCTACTTCTGCCGCCCAGCTCGCATGATCGATGGTAGTTGGTTGGTGTATTAGCAGATGCATATTGCCTTTCATCTCCCTCGCGTGGTAATCGGGGTTGCATAGCCGGCTGTTGCGTAACCGGATGAAAACAAATATTGTGCATCATCTGGGGATTAGTGGAGTGCTCAGGTGCTCAAGTGGACTGTGTATTCGTGCGGAAATCGCGATAGCAATTCACAGTTGCTCTAGGTTTGATTCCAGCCTTCCCACGCTGTTTGATTATTCTAGCTCGTGCCAGCTCCAGCTATCCTGATCAGGCCAGTGACACATGTGCGAGTGAGCCCGTCAGCGTTTTCGTCCGACCCGACCTCGGGAGTTTGCCCTCACGGGCTGCCACGCTTCCCCACCCCAACCCCTCTTCAAGCCACGCCTCATGCTGCAACATGCGATTCATGTCTTATTGGTGTACTACGAGTCATACCGATACTAGGGATACGTAGTGCTGATTTCCGATGTAGTGCCTTGCTCTGAAACCTTATTTACTCGGCACGAAAATGTTACAAGCCTAACCTACGTAGTACTAACTTCAGAGTTACTCCAGATTTTGCTACGGATGAGCCAGTGTCCGCAACAGTGATCTGGTTGCAGGACGTGGGACTGCAGCGTCCCTGAAGTCAGATGCCGTAACGGATGCTGTACATTCATCGTCTTTACTCTAGATTGCTGTCCAATTCGTTGGTAATCGGCGGGTTTATCGTCGCCACAGTGGACCAGAAGTGTACAGTGAGCGGATACTAGAGCAATTTTAGTTCTTCATTAGGCACGAGCACCGCACGTAGGAACCGTTGACTAACCTACAACCTTGGAAGCGACACAACCTAGGTACCACAGTTGTCAACAAACAAATCAAGTCAAATCTGAGCTTGGATTTGGAGTTGATTTGGTTATAGGCGACCCCTAGATTTGTTTAATTAATTTAATAAGGTTTTTAAGTAGATTTATTTAAAGGATTTGCAAATTTTTTGCTAGCTAAATCTAGTTTAGACGCTTCTATATATTAATTACTTAGCGGACTCGTCCCACTAAGATATACCGTACTAACTATTAAGCTCGGAGTTAACAACTATACTTTTATTAATATCATCGTTAACCCTAAGAAAACCTGCCCCTATCCACCTCCGTACACACTACAGAGCAGCCAGTAACTATAAGCTAATTTAACGACGTTTAGGTTACAATAGGTCGCTAAGCTCGCTAAAAAGTCGCTCACATTCGCAGCTTAAGGCGGGAATTATTATTATATTAAGCGCTAGCTACGCTAACAATAAGTACTTATTACGCAGGTTAAGCTAGTACCTAACTAGGTTGCCTTAAGTATTATACTCCGCGTGGCTCTATCGCGGCTCTAAGGTGCGCTAGCGCTCGTACTTATTAATAGAGCTTACTTTATTATTACTCTCTTACTTAATTATAGCGTTAATCGCGTCGTCCATTGCGTTAGTTGTTTAGCTAATAGGCTTAGGTGGCAGCTAGGGTGCTTGCCGCTAGCTATAGAGGCGCCAAAGTCGCTGAAAACCTGCGTTAGCTTGCAGTAATCGAGCTAGCTCGGCTTGCTACGAGACTTTATAGTAGTTATGATAGCGCGGGTGCAGAACAATAGCAGCGTAGTAAGCTAGGGAATTGCTTAGTTTAGCGTAGTAGTGCTTAAGTTTTACAACAGCGGCGCGTAGGTTAATAGCTATATAGTCCTCTAGCGCCTTATCCTGCTTAAAGTTAACGTCGCTATAAGTAACTAAGCGCTCTTTAAAGCTAGCAATTAATTATTTAAAGGTAAAAATAACCTTATAGAGTACGCTAAAGCAATTATTAAGCTTATATTACTTCTTACCGCGACTTTCAAGCCGCTTAGTAGCAACTTTAAGCGGCCTTAAAATATCCACGTACTCAGTTATCACCGCCTAGTCCGCTACCAATAGCCCGTCTAATCGCATCTAAGCCGGCGAAGGCGGGAGTTTATTACCATTTCGGCGCGCAGTATGGTCAGCGGCGACTATTAAACTAATATAGTGCTAGACGTAGGCGGTGATAGGTCGTTAGAGAAGCAAGCCGCGCTTAAAAGCTACGCAGTAACTATTCTAGCAGGTAACGCAGGCTTTAACTATAGCTAATAGCAAGCTATTATTATTAGTAAGATTATTAGCCTGCGCAAGGCGTTAAAATTAGGCAAAGTTAAAGTATTATTTTAGCATACTAATATAGTTTGTAATGTTTAGAAACGCGCTAAGAGGTCCTATTTTCCTCTACTCTTGCATAAAGCGCTCTTTATCCTTCTTATACGCTAGGTTATTATCGTACGCGTCTTTATCCTTCCTAAACATAATAGTTTGGCCGACTAAGTTAAGAGTATAGGGGCTATAACGGAGGCGGTGGTAGCTAGCAATAAAGCCGTACCTACAAGCCAAGTACTTAACTGCAGTATTGTTGTTTACAGCGTTATCTAACATAAAGTAACTTAACTTCTGCGGCGTTATACTAAACGTCGCGAGCACTGCAGCGATACTCTCACTAATACGCTCACCACTATGCACACCAGCGAGCTCCAGCAGCGCGATAGGCAAGTCTATAATCCTCCTATTAGTGTTAGCGTAGTGCGTAATAACACTAAAGAAGCCACGTTTACTGCCTTTAGTCGTCTAGCCATTAAACGTTATGTGTACTTTACTCACTGCGGTAGACAGCTCAGCAATTACAATAAGCTTAACGTGTTAATAAAAACGTATTATAAACCTCGTAACGCTAGCGTAGCTTAACTAAAGCGCTGCCTTTACTACTAAGTTAGTAAACTATAGTATTTTCTAGAAGCTTAGAGTCTTAAACTCGCGCAGCGGGTAATTATTTTTAATAAGCTATATTATAGTAGCAAGCCAAAAGCCTTATACGTCGAAATTACCTAGCTTATTAGCCACCTCTTAACTAACTTTAACACTAGCTCTTATAGCCTCCATAATTAACTTCTGCCCGCCAGGCAGCGCCACCAGCACCTTACCGTGCTTTATTAAGCAGTGACCTAACCGTTAAATCCCTAGGTACTTCGCCGCCGAGCTCGTGGCAGCTATAACCTCGACAATACTACTAGTTAAGGTGTGTTAATAGCACTAATAGCATATAAAAAAGGTGCGTTTAGGCTTAAGATCGCTAACACCAGCCTACTACTTTAGGGCGACGCGATATCCGTGCTTAAAAATCTAGCTTTTTTTACCTATAAGTATGCGCGACGGCTTACAAAATCGCTTAAGTTTACTCTAGTTAATACTATTAAAGTTATCTATAAAGCGCCTATTAAACTCGTCCACATCTTTATCGTTATCCTCCTCCGTCGTAGCCACCGTGGCTACCTCTAATACCTCCTCCGGCGCTGCTGGCGCCTGCAATTCTATCACTATAAGCTCCCACGGCCGCTTAGGCGCGCCTATAACCCGGCCAAGAAGCTTATTAGTAGCCTCCGAGGCAGCGGCAACCAGCTTAGCGGCTTAGGATAACGGTAACAACAGTAGCAATAGCGTAACTTACTACGTTTTAAGCAGCTTAATTAGCTAGCTAGCGGTGCCTATAAGTAGCTTAGGCAGTTTATCCCCCTTTATAGCGCGTTAGGTAGGCTTACAAGCGCACTTTTAGCGTCTACTACTAGCTTCTTTAGCAAGTGTTAGCTTATTAACAGCGCGTTTAGGTGGCATAATAGGCTATAGAAGCAGCGATAGGTAAGCAAAAGCTCTAAAAAGTACGCGTTAAGCTAACTATAACAGGCGTAAATACACTAAAAGTAAGGTAATAATAGCTAACACGTTAAATAATAAAGCTAAAAGCAAGCCGCGATTGCTAAGTTTTACGTTAAACTAAGTATTAAAGCTAGCAAGTTAAGCTAATTGTAACACCTCTTAAGCTAGAGTACTACACCCCTTATAGCTACTTATCTAAGCTAAACAAATCCTTTAAATCTTTAAATTAAATCTATCTAGAGACTTAGATTTGCTTGGTAAATTATATAGGCGGACTTGGTTTACTTAATTTAAAGATTTGACTAACGGAAAGATCAGATTTGCAAGTATATTTGATTGTTGATAACTGTGCTAGGTACACTAAGGAGAGTCCTGAGTCAGGGTAAAATTGAAAGAACGCAAAAACTAGACTAGGCCATGTTTTAAGAATCTAACCGATGGCACAAGTTCATATGCGCTAGTTAGAGGACCCCGTGGTTTTACTCGTAGGAGAGATTTGCGACTTGTGTGCCTTCCCTGTGGAGTCGTGGTGCCGCCGCCATAAGCTAGGCGATAAGTAACGTGCCCGTGCGCGCAGAACACTACATGCCCAATCTTAAAATGAGGCTGTATAGCGCCACACAATAGCTTAATATTGATAGAAATATAGTGTTGTAGTAATTAGATGCTTGCGATTAACTTGTACTATCTATATTTTTGTAGGAGGTTGACGTTGCGGCCACGTGATGTAACTTTGGCTGGAGTAGCAAATAGCTTATCTCTAGCTTAAACACTAGCGTGAGTAGCGCCAGCGCGTTTTTAACGCTTATTACTTAGTAAGACTACTCGTAAGGCTTTACGCTTGCGTTATTAAGCTTATTAGATAGATTTTTTTTAGTATTAAGCTTTAACTTTACGCGCGCGTTTAGCTGCTTTCTTAGCTCTCTCTTACTCCCTAACGTTCTTAAGCCTTTGCCTTTCTACACGCTTCTCCTTAAGCTTAACTTAACGCTATAGTTAAGCCTCTTCGCGCTACTTCTTAGCCCGTGCTTTTTAGAGTTTCTCCTCTATCTTATCTCGCTCCTATACTACTTTTCTAGCTCGAGCTTCACGTAGCTTGCGAGGAGACTAGTAGACGGCGCCACTATAATACTCCTAGCGCTATTAAAGGTTAAGGGCTTTGCCTTTCTTCTTATGTTTCTGCTTATAGTAAAGAGCCTCCTTAAAGCCTTTATTTTTATACTTTAATAGCTTAATCTGCACAGAGAGATAGTAAACGCTAGAACATAGCTTTCTTGCCTTATACTAATAGCTATTAGTAACAGCAGCTTAAACTAATTAATCTATCTTTCTTTAATTATAATTAGAGAGCCCTAATAATAAGCTTCTCTTAGCTTCTAGCGTGCTGGCAAATCTACGAAGGATAACGTTAGCGTCTATTAGCCAGATCCTAGTAGCTTCGAAGGCCTTTAATATAAGGCTCTCCGTGAAGGAGGATATCTAGGCGCTCTAAAAAAGTAGGAAGAAGTCTCCTTTCTTAATTAAAACAAGGCCTTAAGCCTTATATAGATAGTTAGTGAGCTTATTAGAGTAGGCTTAAGAGAGTAGCTTAAATAGCACTACATTAAGTAGCTAGAGCGTGTAAGTTAAATAGGGAGGAAGGACTATAAGGAGGATCCTATAGTAATTATAGTAGTTAATAAACTCTATCGTGACATGAGATCTATAGCTATCGAGGATAAGTAATCGCTATCTCCCTAATTACTACTTTATATAGCGATTAAACACCTGCTTAAGCCAAGCTAGGCCTATGTTATTATTTAACTAGCCTATTAGAAATAATAAGACAAAGACCTTATGTTCTCCTGCCTTAATATCCTCTACCTAACTTAATTATATAGCTCCTTTTTTAGCTGCGTAGATAAGGGCTAGAGGCAGCGAGCTCCTATTAGCATAGTAATAGGCTAAAAGTATTAGAAACTCGCATAATCTATTCTAGAGAGATGCTTAAACCTCCTTCTTCTCTTATTAACGCCTGCTAAATATCCTCTTACTTCTGCCTATTAAGCTAATTAAGAAGCCCTTCTTATCCATATTGTATATATCTCGAGTCTTAAGGTAATATTCAGTAATCTTTTAATGCAGTAACTTAAAGTAGAGATGGTATTTTAATTTAGAATTAGCCAGGTGGCGCGTACGATCCATGGCGATAGTCTACTTTAAGATAAGATAGATCTCGTGCTAGTTAATAAAGCGAGTAACCTAGCTCTCGCTGAGCTGCTAACGGGCTACTTCTAATAAGAAATTCCTAATTATCTCCCTCGTAGGAGGTAGGCCTTGCTTATTAAGCTTAGTAATATATCGTACAAGCTCTAACTCCTGTTATAGGTTAAGAGCTTGCCTGCTGGCATGCCTAGCATCCCTAGGCCCTGTCACGCCTCTCTATCGCCGCCCTAGAGTTAACCGGTCAACGCCATACTTTTTAGCAACTTCCTTTAATGTAAATTATTCTTCTAAACCTCGCGATTTTAGATCCTTAATCGCCTTATTAATTAGAGCTATGGTCGTGGAGTTATCGCGCGTTAGAGTTGTGGTGTTGAGACGCGCGTTGGTGTTCTGCGGGGCACACTGTGAATCCGGGCACACTGCGCACGGACACGTTATAACGCTTTGCAAAAGACCGTCCCGACCTACTTCCTGCGTATATATAGGCACGACTAAGTAGATTCTAGTATAGCGAGCCTTTACCATGTCGTAAAGCTATACATCTTCACAATTCCTTCATGATAAACTTTGTAAACTTAGTAGAATATAGAATCAGGCTACCTCTATACTATATAAAGTTTCTAGAAATTTCATTAAAGTAGTTGAGGAGACAAAAGGGAAATCAATAATCTATTCTCTGATTTGCTAGGCGGGTGGGTCGGGACGGTCTTTTGCAAAGCACCGATAAGCTGGCCACCCGGGTAAGCTGGCCACCCCACCAAAACGCGACACCTGCACAAAACACGCCACATCTCTCTACAACGCTTATTAATATAGACGCCCGTGAGCATGCTATACAACTAGTTATTAAGGATTTTAATATAGATATTTATTCTAGTTATTGCGCTATAGCTACCGCGTATAGTATTTCTTAATTAACCTTATTAACCCATATTAATAGCGTATAAAACTAACGCGTTACCGAATTTTGGCAGCTTGTGCCGCACCTTAGCTTATGCTACACCCTAACAAGCTTAATTAGCTAGTAACTTTATACTATAGATACACTAAAACGTGCTATTATTACGAGATCTCTTAGGGTTAAGGGTAATTAGGGCTATAAATTTATACTATTTGCTTAGCTTATTAATATCTACTTAGTATTCTAATCTAGCGGCCTCTATAGGTTAATAGTGTTAATACTAATAATGTAGCCTCTACTACCTCTATAGCTCTACTAGGTGCCTTTATACGCCTAATAATCTACTTATAAGGTGTAAAGGGTATCTTAAAAGCTAATTAAGCTATTTTAATTAATTATTAGTATTATTTTTAGGCCCTGCGAGCCTATTAATTAAGGCGTCTTTATATAGCTATATTAGCCTTTTAGCGCTTACGCGCCTTTTTATTAACTACTTAAGTAATATATCTCTCCTTAGCTAATTAAGCCTTAAGTAGTTAATTAGCCCTATAAGCTTTTATTTAATTAGCTTTTTAACGCTCCTTCTACTCCTTCTTTTAATTAAGTTAGTGTTAAAGATTACGTGCCCTCTATACTTTACTAGGAGACTAAAATATTACTTTACTATAGTTCTAATTAAGGGGTAAAGGCCTGCCTTTCTTAGAGCAGCGTTTCTTAGTAAGTAAGGCTTTTTATAAGTGCTTATTCTCCTTATCTAGGAGCTATTTTTAGATAGTAATATAGTACACTATTTAACTTAGCTTTTTAGCCTAACTATTACCTCCTACACTAATAATAGCCTTTAGAAGTTAATTAATTTTACGCTAATTAGACGCGCTAAGGGCTAAGATATTACTATTAAGTATATTTTAATTAGATAGTGTTAATTAATAGAATTAATTAAGGATCCTCTGTAGATTAAGTAGCTATATACTAGTAGCTTTAAAGGCACTAAGAATTAATTAAGACCTTATTATATTAATTTAGACCTTCCAAAAAAGTTAATAGAAGTCCCTTATAGTTATAGTAATAAGCCCCTAGCTAGTGTTAATAAATAAAATAAGCTTATTTAAATACGCTATTAATAAAGGCTTAAATATAAATATATTAAGAGGCTATAGCGTATAGGTCGCATAGGGTAGATAGATAGCTAGCAAGATCCTATTACGGTTACAATAGTTAATAAAATCTATAGTAACATGGGATCTATAGCTATTAAGGATTAATAATTAATACAATTATTAAGCTTTCTTCTTAGTAAGGCGATTAAATACCCTTTCTAGCTATGCTAGCCCTATCTGATTATTGCTCCAGCCAGAATCAGATAAGGTGACAAAGGTGGATAGCTTGGCAGGGTTAATATCCTCAACCCAGGTATCCAGTATATTGCCAGCGGTGGATGGATAGATCAGGGCTGGGTCAAGGCAGCTCCCATCTGCACAGATACCTGCAATCAGGGATATCCAATCACGGGATCCATCCTGGATGGCCTGCCGTACAGTATGTGCCTCCTATAGAGGGCGATTGAATATCCTCTTTAACCTAGACAGGATACCCATCAGGAAGCCTTTCTTATCTATATTATATATATAACAAGCCTCTATCTAATACTAGCTAATTTTATCGCATAGGAGGCTAAAGTAGAGCTTATATTTATATAGGGAATTAGCTACGTGGCGATTATAATTAATGCTAGTAGTCTATTAAGATATTAAGAATTTCTTATTCTTAGTAGTAAATTAATTAACCTAGGTAATAGAGACCTCTCTATAGGCTATTATAAAGGTAAAGCTTTTAATTATCTAGCGTATAGGTAGCAGGCCCTGTTTAGTAAGTATTTTAATATACTATAAATGCTCTATTTTCTTTTTATAGCTAAAGTTATATTATTTAGCGTATCTATCTTTGCGCGACGCTGTAAGGCCTTAGTACTAGTACTATAGTGTAAATTCTACAATACTATAATTTTTTATAACTTTTTTATACGAAAAAAATTCTCTTAATTTTTATAATTTAATTGCCATAATCGCGGCCTTAATTAAATCTATATTAGTAGAGATGCAAGGGGTTAAAGTTAGTGTTAATTATAGGTAGGTGTGGCATAAGCTGAGGTGCGGCACAAGCTGCCAAGATTTGGTAGTTACTAACACTAGCAGCGTCTAACTCTATAGGAAGACTTCTTAGTAGAATAGATCCTTAAAGAAGACGCGCGCGCCTGTCCTCCCTTACACGCTTACGCGCGAGAAATAGCGAATTAAATTTTACGTATAAATAGTAATAACTAGCCTGTTAGCAAGCTCTAGCTCTTACACTTCCTCTGGCGCCAGCCACGCGTTGCCTCTGTAGTTGGCAGAAAGCTAGAGGCTCAGAGAGCTGATGCAGCGACACCAGACCAGCTACGCGCGTTCCTAGAGCTCTATAAGCAGACTCGACGGCGGCTCAACATACAGGCGGAGAACACATACAA
This sequence comes from Bimuria novae-zelandiae CBS 107.79, assembly GCA_010015655.1. Taxonomy (NCBI): domain Eukaryota; kingdom Fungi; phylum Ascomycota; class Dothideomycetes; order Pleosporales; family Didymosphaeriaceae; genus Bimuria; species Bimuria novae-zelandiae. The sequence continues at coordinate 319,782 of ML976712.1, forward strand.
TATGGACGAGACTGGCGTTGCTCTAGGGCAGAGTTGCCAACAATCAATCAATCTATCAATCAATTAGTATTTTTGCTCAAATTGATCCTATTAATCAAATCAATCTCTCTCTCTTCATAATTAATCAGGTCAGTTTTTTCCTATTTTTTTGATTGATTGATTGATTCTTTTAATCTATTTTTACGCCGTATTTAACGCTAAGAAGGCCTTTTAAAGTAGTAATATTAATAAGTATAGTTAATTATACGTATTGTTAGTATTAGTTATTTGGTGTTTTTAGTAATTTCCTAATTAGGTAATTAGCTAGCTTAACACCCTAATTTTGGCGCGTTTACCCTCTCTATTAATACTCTCTCCTACCCTCCTCTTACACTCTCTCGCACCCTCTCTCTTACACGTATATAATAGCCTCAGGTTTACAAAATAAAAGCAAAAGGAGCTTTCTAAGTATAGTAAAAAGGCTAGTAGCGTTACTAGTCGTCGCGCCTAGCTTATAGAGTACATAGGACCCGCTAGCAACTTAGGGTAGCTAGAGCTTTAAGACTAAGCTTTAGAACCTTAACACTATAGCTTTTAACGCAGAGTCTTTGCTTTTAATTAATACGCTCTTAAGGCCCTTAAACGTATTAACGCCCTCTTATAGGCTACTAGAGACACTAACGCTATTCTCTTAAGCTACGTTAAGTAGGGCTACTACTGCTCCTTTAGTTACCTCCTTACCTAGCTCTAACAGCCCTAGGCTCGAATTTAACGCTTAGTTTACTAATAACTTTAACAGCATTAACTAGGCGAGGTTACTATAGTATATAAAGCCTCTGCGTACGCAGAGGTTTAAGAAGTCCTTACTCTATAATTACGGATATCGCGTCGCTCTCCAGGCAAATATGCAGCGTATATTTTTCGTCTACCGCTATTACTATATATATAAAGTACCTGGTAATTAATTTATTAAAGAGACGACAAGCTCTACATTGTCGGCATGGAACCATGTAGAGTAGAGACGGCCAGGCCATAGGCACTTTCGCCCAGGTAAATAATTAACTCTATTAGAGTTAGGGCAGCGTACTCTCGCTAGCCTTATAAGCGCTGGTGTTAGCGTGTCGTAAGAGGTGTCTAACGCTTTAGGAAACTTTAATTAATAGCGTTTTTAACTCGCTCTAGTTAGCTAGCTTACTAAGAATAATTACTTACTACGCGAAGTAGAGACGCTATCCTTTTAAAAGCTTTTACGCGCTACTAACCTAGAGGCTAAGCTAGCTACTTTCTAAAGCTATATAACTATTACTACCTTTATATTAAGGTTATACGTAAATTTATAGCCTTATATATAAACTAAGCTCGCTCGCGCCCTTAGCAAAATCTATATTAGCTTCGATAACTAGTCTATAAAAGGTGGCAAGAGTGCATTTTATAGGCTTATTACTTACTACGTTAATAGTTGTGATAAGCTCTATAACCTGCCTCTTGCCCTCCCTTAACTTAGTAGTGCGTATATAGGCGAGAAAGTCGCTATAGTTATTATTAAGACGCTATAGGCCTTTAGTATCGACAGTAGCTTAATTAGGTACTTTATACTTAATAATGCGATAAATAATAATACAGTCCTCGAGGCGCTGGGCGCCTATTATAGCTTTACCCTACAGGACTAACGCTTCCGCTGCTTACCTTACTCGCTTAACTTAGTAGGGCAAACTGTAATATTTAGAACTAATAAAGACGTCTTTAATAACAACACCTTATAGTTTAGACTCGAGGAGAAATACCTACGCGAGTAGTAAGAAAAGGGCCCTATTAGAGTCTTTATAGACGTTATATACTTAATATTAACGCCTTAGTAACATGACCTTTTTAATAACTTTTAACGTTTAACACGCGAGGTAGGAAAGCCTCTATAGCTCTTTAAACCTATTAAGCCTGTTGTTACTCGCTAGAATAGCTACCTTAACTTTATAAAAAGAGCAGTCCTCCTCTACTACGTAATTAATACTCTTATTAATTATAGGGTAAAAAAAGTATTATAAAATAAGTCCTTAGCTTGCGCGCGTGGCAGGGCTCCTATTAATAAAGTACTTATAAAAAGCCTTACCGCTACTAATTAGGCCATAATTAGTTAGTATATTAAAGTCCTCTAGCCCTTAAAGGAGGCTATAAAGAGACTTAAAGGCCGTGGTAACTCTAGCCGTTTTAGTGCAATCTACAAGGTATACCCCACTTTTAAGTACCTCCTTTCTTACTTCGAATAGCTTATTAAGAGCTTTTAAGATATTAATTTTAATGAGCCCGACGCTTTAGAGGACTACTTAAAAATTAATATAACTATAGCCTACTTAAAGCTTTTAAAGTATTATAAGCTCCTTAAAAAGACGCCTGTTTATTACGCCTCTATAGTCTTCCACCCTTACTACAAGTACTACTTTGTTAACGCATGGACTGGAGAGTATAAAGTTTAGCTTAATTAAGCTAATTAGCAATTCTAAGAGCTCTAGGCTATATATAAATTAGAAGACGCCTGCCCTATCGTCTCTCTTACGCGTAAATAAGTAAAGCGCGTTAGTAATATTAATAACTACGCTAAGTTATACGTTAAGCCTCTAAGAGCTAAAACTTCTACTTTACTTATTAATAGTACTAACAAGTTTAATTACTAGTGGCATAACGAACTCAGCGTCCCTAAGGATTACGCATACTATATAGATCCTATTAAGTATTAGGTATCTCTCCGCGATTAATATCCCCGCCTTTCTTAGTTTGCTATTAATCTCCTCTTAATCCTAGCGTCCTCTTGTTACTGTAAGAGAATATTTTCTAAGGTTAGCGATATAATAGAGCTAAAACGTTAAAAAATAAGCCCTTAAATGCTCTCCACAATCACGTGCGTACGGAGTTGGCTAAGAGCTGGATACTCTCCACCCCAGGAGACCCCAGACGGCGAGCTCCCAGTAGAGCTCTCAGAGCTCGAGATGCACGATATCTATCAGGTATCGCAGTGGGATGACCCTGTCTAGCTTGTGCTGTACACATTTTATCTTAGCGCGATTTTTCAATCAATTAATTAATTAATTATTAATTAAAAAGCCTTAAAATTAACTATTAATTAATTAATCAGTAACTCGAGGTCCTCGACGATCAATCAAATCAATCTCAGCCCGAATTTTTAATTGATTGATTGTTGGCAACTCTGCTCTAGGGGTATGTACCAACACTAGAGTACTCTCCAGTAGTTAGAAAAAGAAGGCTTATATTCGGTCTCCAAAGAATCGCGAGTGGGTCTCTATAATTAAGTATATATTAGTGACAGGGCGAAAGCTACGCTATACGGTTATCTTTAAGGGCTAAAGCCTATAGATAATATGGTTCTCCTCGTCTTACGTACCTGACTAGATCTATATAACCTCTAAGAACAGATAGACGTTAAAAGCAATAGGTATTAAGTAGCTATAGCATATATTTATACTTAAAATAGCTATAGGTAATAGCCAGCACAGGCTCCTAATACTTAATAGTTATAGTAGCTATATTAATATAGACTTCTTATAGCTGTGTAAGCTATATTATATATAGCTTTCATATTTACCTGCGCACACTTTATACGTCTTATAGCCTTTTAATCTTGCTCCTTTTTCTATAATTAAGTCTAGCTACAGACGTTAGATCTAGGAGCTTGTATTACTTAATAATACTACGCCTATTAAGAAGAAGCGCTTTATTACCTACTATTATTAAGCTAGGGAGGAAGGCTTTATAGAGCGTGTAATTTAAGCAGGCTAGCAGGTATCTAGTATTTACCTATTTAATATTAATTACGTGCTTAGCTCGTCGTAGGTCTCTTAGAGGCCTACTACGCCTACACGTTAACAGCAGCCTTAGCAGCAGCTCCAGAGCTTCCTCTCTACTCCCAAGGGCCCCCACGATCTCTATATAGCGCAGCGCAGCGTCCAGAGCGTCGAGAATCTAGGTCGTACGACCCGGCTACTCCTACAGAAAGCAGGTAAGGCTCTAGCAGCTGCAAATGCTAGAGCTACAGGCCTAAAAGCAGAGAAAAGACGACTTAAGCAGCAGCTAGAGATATCTACCTCTTGGCGTTAGCGTAAGCAGGTTCGAGTAAACCTAAATTAACGCTTTATAAAAGTAGAGAGTATTAGGGAGGCTATACGCGCAGCTAAGGCTTTAGTAGTTTAACTACGTAGATCTACTACTGTGTTTATGCGCGTAATAATTATGTTCGCGCAATAATCGCGGAACACTAAATAAGCTTACCTAAGAATAAAGCTATAGAGCCATATATAGTAACTATTATTATAAGAATTTTTATTAAGTATTATATTAGTGCTTGCGATCAACCTGCGCTACTAATATTTACTTAAAAGCTTAACGTTGTAGCCGCGCCGCGTAGTCTTGGGCGGAGCTGCTAATGCGGCACCTAAGGCCTCCTTAGTAGCTACAGCGTTAACCACACGTTTCTGGCGCTTGTTACTCTTTATAGATGGCTGCGGCGCCTTTCTCTTACCCTTTTGGGTAGATTGTAGAGCTTTTGCTGTGTCACGAGCCTCCTTTTCGCGAGCGCGCTCTGTTGCCTTCTCAGCCCTTTCCTGCTCCCTAGCTACCTTGGCTGTCTCCCGCGCCACACGCTTCTCCTCTACAATTTTCTCCTTATACAGCTTAGCTACCTTCCTAAACTTAGCTATCTTAGCTTTTTAAAGCTTCTGCTCCTTTTCCTCTTGCCCCTTTATAGACTAGCGTACACGAGCCTCCCTAACCTTCCTTAGTAACTAAAGGACCGCCCTACTATAGTACTCTTAACGTTATTAAAAATTAAGAGGCTTAGCCTTCTTTTTATATTTCTTTTTAGTGGTAAGCGCTTCTCTTAATCTAATATTCTTATAGTAGAGTAGCTAAACTTTAGTAGAGATATAGTAGAGTAAGCAACTAAGCTTCTACGCGGCCTTCTTACTCTATTACTTTATAGCTTATATAAGGTAATCTAGCTCACGCTAGTTATCCTTACTTAGTACTAACTTAGAGCTCTTTTATAATTCTTAGTTATTATTCTAGGTAGATTTCTTAAATCTTTCAAGTATAACCTCTAGGTTAAAAGGTAATATACTAGTAGTATTAAAAGACTTAAGGATTGTCTCTTTTTTAAAAAAGCGTATTTAGGCCTTTTAAAAAAGGGGAAAGAAGTTACCATTTTTAATTAAAATTAGACCTTAGCTCTTTTAGAGGTAGGATATAAGCTTAGCTAAGTAGGCTAATAGAAAAGGCTTAAAAAGTACTATATTAAGTAGCTAGAGCGTATATATTAAATAAGATAAAAGTATAACTAAAAGAATCCTATTTTAATGACAGTAATTAATAAAATTTATAGTAATATAAAATCCGTAGCTATTAAGAATAAGTAGCTAGTAAGATTATTAAGCTTTTACTTTAGTATAGCGATTAAACACCTACTTAAGCTAGGCAAGCCTAATATTGTTATTTATCTAGCCTAAGGGTAAAGAGGATACGTGTATATTATACTTTCCTATCTTAATATCCTTAACCTAGCTTAATTATATACTATTATTAGTAGCCTAATAGATAAGACTTAGTAATAATGCTAAGCTATTAGCGCATGCACACGCTAAGATAGTAATTTATTTATAAGGCCTATTTTAAAGAGCTACTTTAACTTTTCTTTTCTCCTATATTTACCTGCTAAACACCTGTTTTAATCTACTAATAATACTAATTAGGAACCCCTTCTTATCTATATTATACGTATACTAAGGTTTAATATTATATTCCTTTATTTTACTACTTAGGAAATTAAAATATAGGCTATATTTATTGCCTAAGTTAGCGTTATAGTAATTACTATCTATACTAGCTACCTATTAAGAGATAAGATAAATACTATATTAATTAATAAAGCGCGTAACCTAGCTCTCGTTTATAGGCTCCTTAGCTATTATTAATATAAAATTTTATATTATCTCTTTTATAGGTAGCAAGTAACACGCTATAAGCCCTTTTATATATTTAATAAGCTCTACCTCTTATTATAAAATAAGCTTTTATTACTTTATTACTTAGGCTATTCGCGATAATTAGACCTGCTTATACTACTATAATAGGGTAAGACAATTAATATAATATTTTATAGTAATTTTAGTATATTAAAAAGTTTCTCCTACCTCTAGTGCTTTAATAGCTATAACTATAGCCTTAATTAACCTTATATTAATTAAGTTATGACGCGTTTAAGTTTAAGTTATTTTAGTGTTGGCGCGATTGTTACGCGAACATAATCGTTGCGCGCACAGACACGTTATATTAAGCACCTTAAAAATAGCTACTAGAGCTACAGTAGCTGCAGCGCTTAAATCTATATATAATTAATAGTAATTATAAGTAGCGTTGCTAAGAAATCGTGTGTTTTGTGCAGGTGTCGCGTTTTGGTGGGGTGGCCAGCTTACGTATCGCCTAGCTTAGTGGCCGCCGTTCAACCGCTAATCCAGTAGCGCAGTGCTTCTATTCACCTCTTACCTCAAAATGAGATTCTTTCTTATCATAAAATTTCGACATCGCATGTGTTACCGTAGGACACACAAAAGTAGCAAAATTGCCGTGATTGTCGCCCATCATCGTGCTGTGGTGGCACAAATTCTTACCCTCTAAGCGAGATTCCTTCCCACGCATCATCCGGCAAAAGGCTCATTATACACCCTGTCCCAATGTTCCCATTAGTGCCAAAGCGGAGAATAGCTTCGAAATCCGCTGGACAACAAGCGTCTAGAAGCGAGTTCCTCTCTCACGCGGCTAATGTCGAAAAAGACCCTGCGTGAACGAAAACCCAGAACCATTCCTGTACAGCCCATGCTAAGTGGATCCAAGGCATCGTCTATCATCCTAAAGCATACCGTTCTCCCGTTGCCTCTTATTCCCAGACGTTCCCAGATCACGAAGCTAACCTTTAGATCGTGGCAATCTCAGCTGCCGGCGTTCTAGCTCTCATACTGATGGGCGACTAAGTGCCGAATGCCAGGCCTACGGACAGACACACACTTGACAATGAGTCGTGGACGAAAGGGCCCCAACTTTTGCATTTATGAGGTGCTTTGCATGCTTCCTTCAATCTCTGCGCGCCTCTTGGAGTCCGATTGACCTCTAATATCGGTCGATCAATCTCGAGACGTTCCGGGCTTCGATTGGTTGCGCCGCCTATTCACGAACTTAACCGCGCGTCCGCGCCGTACCTCGCCAGGCTCCCACCACTCGGTTTCTCTAACGCACTTAAACTTTATTTTTTAATCCTACATTCCACCTTCCGGAAGAAAAGAAAGCTTCCTCCCACCCAGCCATGCGGATAGCTGCAGTAGTTGGCGCGATCTTGCTCGCCCCTGCAGCTTTCGCTGCACCAGCTTCCTCTACCACAAGCGAGGAGTACCTTAATTACTCGGTTCTTGATACCACATCGTCTTCTTCGAGCGTACTGAAGACCGATATTCTTGCTGTTGCAGCAAGGATCAATCAGCTAATCTACCAGTCGAGTACCAATCCTTCACAATGGAAGAAGTGTAACACAAACAATGCCATATACCGTCGCGAGTGGTGAGTTGCTCCTGCATACACTGAATGCATGTGGCTTACACATAATTAGGGCTGCCTTTTCCACCTCCGAGAAGCAGGACTACATCAAGGCAGTGCAGTGCATGTCCAAGCTGCCCCCGAAGACGCCTAAAGAAAAATGCCCGGGATGCCAGAATCGCTATGATGACTTTATGGGAACCCACATTAACCAGACGTTTACGGTAAAATTCCTTGTTTCCCTCACCCTGTGAAATGTGACTGATCGGTATAGATACATAACACGGGAAAGTCTCCACTGCAGGCGTTTGCGCTGACCGCCAAGCCAGCATCGGCGTTCGCGGTTCTTCCGTGCCCGACCCATCCAGGGTTGTTAAAAATAAAATTATCGTTTTGTAAACAATAAATTATCGTATGAAGCGATAGTCTTATCGCTAAATAATACGCGATATTATTAAATAATTTAACGCATAACGTGGTTCACCACCGAGCGGGCCAACCCCACCGAGCGGGCCACTTTTTAAAAGTCAGTCTATTGCGAAGCGCCTCCTACAACACTACTATAATTTACTATAATTCGCAGAATATAGAAATACTATTTAGACTTATTGCTATTAGATGCATCTACAATTTCTACTGCGCAGGTGCGAGCGTTGTGGCCAGCTTCGCCGCAACATCTGCAGCGCCTCTGCCCACGCACCCTCTTTGCAGACTCTTCACCCTCCTTTTGCCCACTACTATCCTTTTTAGCTATTAAATTAACTACCTCTCTTACTATAAGTGTCTTAGCTGCCTAAATATACTTCCTCTTTTAACTTTTTATCTCTATTACTATCTTTACTACCTTATAAAGCCCTGCTATTTCTTATCGTATTAATACTATTTCGTGCCCTATTAATGCAACACCTTTATTAAGCTACTTAATAGCTCTAAGAAGCGGAGAAACTAGTAAATCTCTATACTTTTATACACGCTTATAAACTAGCGTTAACTAAGCCTTTATCTCGCGGAGGTTACTTAGTGTTTTTAATTCCTATAGGGTGTCCTTTACGTTAGGTGGAGTTGGCGTACAAAGAACCACATTAAGTCTTAATAACACCGCCTCTAGGTCGTGTAGGACTAATCTAGCGCCTTTAAAGCCTGCGCAGATGTTCGCCTTTATTATTACTTTTTTAAAAGCTACTTTAAAGGCTAGTAGAAAAGTCTCCTTCTTAATCTACTTAGTGCTATACCGTGCTAAGCTACTAATTTTATTGCTATACGCCTGCTTTAAAGGCGAAAAATAACCTACATTAAGTGGCTGCAAGAGGTGTAATAAGTGTAAAGATATATAAAGAATAATAATCTTTTATTCCTTATAGTATTTGTAGAATTCGTGTGAGCAGTGGCTCTCGTGACTATTTATAATTAGTAGCTAGTGTGTACCTAAACTACGCGCCTTAGTATAGATATTAAAATATCTTAGCTAGGCAAGGCTAAGCTTATTTAATGTCTAGCTATTAGGACTAACTTTAATAACCTAGTCTCAGGGTAGATTATAGAACTAGGACGTGATTAGAACCTTACTAAGGAAGATAAGAAAGGGTAGTAGAGCCTAGCCTTTAGCGCTAACACCTTAGATATTAGTAACCTACCTACGATTACTAGGTTAAATCTATACAACCTCACTTGCCATTGCTAGTAGTGGTGTTAAGTAACGCTTTAATTGGCGGCGTAGGCTCTCACGTGCAGAGTAAGAGGGAATATAGAGGTATGCTCTCGCTCGTTTCCTCTACTTAGTAGCGAGTCAGCCCAATCGCAGACTATATAGAAAGCAAATATAACCAACTATATATCTATTAATTATTAAACGCCAGGTACTAAGGGAGGAGGAAAGGTAAAATTTGCGCAGTATTCGTACAAATTCCTATAGTAGTAATAAGGTAGTAGGTAGATAGGGGCATTGTCCGAATGCATCGCTTCTTTATAATGCTGCACTTCTTTGTGTAGTGCTTGGCGGCTCGATCGAGTATAGAACCTTTTATCTATACAACCTTACTTGCTATTGCTAGTAGTGGTGTTAAGTAACGCTTTAATTAGCGGCGTAGGCTCTTACGTGCGGAGTAAGAGAGAATATAAAGGTATGCTCCTGCTCGTTTCCTCTACTTAGCAGCGTGTTAGCTACTCCTACGCTATTTATTATTATTGTTTTAGGTTTAGGTTAAGTAGTAAGGTCTAGCCTGTAAGGAACTGTTTCTGTAGGGCAAATAGCTAATATAGGTTAGTCTTATAGTAGCGTCTTACTACGTCCGAGGACCATCTGCCTAAGGCCTATATCTATTCTATAGTGAGGTGTTGATCGTAGGCGTGTTAGGCCGCCCCTTTACGGAAGCTATAGCCTGTGTAGCCTAGAGCACTTCTGCCGCATCTCTAAAGGCGGGCTAATAGTAGCTATAGCACTCTTGCACGTGTGAAGGCTCCGTTATAAAGGCGAAAGAGCGGCTAATCGTCCTCTAGCTAGCTCCGTGACAGAAAATGGCCCTGGCCCTGTTACGGGAAGCAATTTTAGTCCCGTTACAGAAAAGAGTCCTATTATAGGAGGTTCGCTATATGCTAGCTTAGGCAGGCAGCGTCGTATAATGCTATAATAACTATGTTTACGCCTTTGTTATTAAGGTCTGTCTTGCTCCGTAGAAGATGCAAAATAAAGTAGTCTCCTATTGCTAAGCCTATTACGCAGCGGCGGGTAAGATTTTCTATGCAGAAACGTTTTATATCTTTAAGATCTAAATCTTTATAGGTAAATTTACCTATTCTTAGAAAGCCTGTAAAGGCTAGTAAGAACGCTATATTTAGATTAACTATATTTACTAGGTGCTCTCTGCTAGATGCTCTCTCTAAAAGTATGTTAATTAGCGTGTCTTTTATAATTGGTACTTAATTATACCTTAACTTCTTTAGAAATAGGTTCTTTGCGCCTTGTATAAGCCTTTAGACATGACTACTATTGAATACATCGACTAAGAGGTCGAGATCTATATAGACTAATCGCAGAGCTGCGACGTAGCTCTGGATTGTTATGCTATTAATTTGGCCTTATAGCGGGAGGTTACTGCTGTTTGCCCGTTCTACTATCTAATAACTAAGGCTAGTGCGCGTTACTAGTCATTTTAGGAGATTGTTTAGCGCACAGAACTGCTCGTAGGACTTGGCCGCTAAGCTATAGTTCCGTTTTATGTCGGGCTTAAGGCCTGCCCATAGTAGCTTAGCGTATAGGTAAGACTTAGTTACTAATCGTACGAGCTTAACAAACTCTAGAGGCGGTTTAATAGGAAGGGCATCTGCTAGTTTTTAGTAAAGTTAGCTATAAGGGGCTAGTTAAATCGTAATAAGGTATTAGCAAGAGCATTATCCCGCGTTAAGATCCGTCGTAAGTATAGGGTAACGTCTATTGCCGCAGCTTGTATAAGGATTTCGTAGAGGTAATCTATAGAGGCCTGTCCTCGGGTGGTTCCATCCTTTAGGCTGGTCTCTGCTATTATATTGTCTGTATAGACAATCACCGTGCTATGCGCCTAGTTTACGCCCCAGAGCTTAAAGGCTAGCTTAATTACGCGAATCTCTAGTGCGTTTATCTAGAGACTTTGTTTGTCTCGCTTAAGTTTATATAAGAAGGCGTGCTATTACGGCACCTTCTTTAAATAGGACTGCTAGTCCCCCTATGCGGGGTTACCCGTGTACTAAAAGGCGCCTATCGCTTTATTTAATGCGTTAGTAAAGAGATAATGGACAGGGCGGCTGGCATCGTCGAACAGCCGTATTCCGTTAAACTGTGGTAGCAGGTCTCTTCACCAGGTTAGGTCTTTAATTATACTTTTAATAAGTGGGCGAAAGCTTCTAGGCTTCGCGAATGTGGCTATATAATCCTATAGTTATCTTAAGAACGTACGTCCTAGCGTAATAACTTAGCTGCAAAAGCTAAGGAATCTAGCTATCTTATAGGCTTATAGCTATATAAGTCTATTATCGGCGAGCGCCGTTAAGACTAGCCTAATTACCTTATTAAGTTTTCTTTTTAGAAGGCGAGCTATTATAAAGATTATATTAATCTTAACTCCTAAGCCCTCTATAGTAGTGCCTGCGGCGTCTTTAGTGCCGTTATAGCGTAAGCCTAGCACGTTAGTAATTACGTTATAGTTTTTATTAATTAATTAAAGTACTTCTTCCGCCGGTGTTGCTAATAGCTTAAGGACGTATATGAAGTCGTCTAAATAGTGTACGAGGTATTTCTATTCGAGGTGTGACTAAAGTGCCTAATAGAAGTCTTCTGCGAATAAGTTAAATAGGAAGGGTGCTATACGTAGGCTAAAGGGGAGGCAGTTCTCGTAGTAGAACTAGCTATACTACTAGAAGCTAAGTAGCTATTATTAGTGTAGTGCTACTAGTATTATCCTAAAGGCGTCCTTAAGGTCCTTTTTAATAAAAAGGGCTCCTCTACCTGCGTGGCGTACTAGCTTAAAGATGTCTTCTACTGTAGTGTAGTATAGTGTAGCGACGTTAGGGTGTATCCAGTCATTAACCAAGTCGCCTATAGGATAGAAGAGATAATGTATTTGTCTCTATCCTCTATCTACTTTAGGTACTAGTCCAAGTAGGGAGCTATAAAATAGGAAGTCTCCGTTATACTAAGAAACTCTTCCTAGCTATAGGTCTATATCTAGCTACTAAGTAATTGCGTCCGGATCTTCGTGGGCTAACGACAGATTCTTTAAGATAACTAACTTATAGTCTCCTTCGTACCCGATCTGCGCGCCGTATTTTAGGATGTTGTATAGGATTACTGGCAAGCTACCTAGGTAGCCTTCTAGAGCTTTTAGCTAGTTATTAGGTTTTAGCGGTGAAGGTGATTGTTCTAAGGGAGGGTATAAAGGGTCGTAGACGTTAAATTATAGGTACGTGTTTACCCTTAGGCGCTTGTTAATAGTTATGCTTGCTTATTTAAGAATATTGTGTTAATTAGACAAGCGGCGCCGTCCTAGCGCAGGTTCTTATTTCTTATAGTTAATTACACTATAGTTGGCTTTGTAGTTTTTGCAAACATGCTTCCGTTTACACTAGTCTCTTTTATAGCCTTTAGGCAGGTTGTAGTTCTCGCAGATAACTAATTCGTTGTTTGGGAGTAATCCTCCTAGACTTCCGCCTAGTGAAGGCCTGGTGCGCTTCGCGCTGCGAAGTGTGGATAGGTTGAAATAGTAACTAGTCTATTTATCTGGTACCTTCTGCCAGCTATCGGGATCTAGCTCTTGCTTTGCTAGGGCGTATTTGTGCCAGTTAATAGCGAATTGCAAGACAGATTGCTATTTATAGTTATACGTGTGCCGTATCACCCGTAAAAGGAAATGTAGCATTACAGGACCAATTGTCTAGTTCTAAGCCCTAAACAGTAGCCCTATAATCCGGATATAGTTTATAAAGCACTCTACCTAGACTAGTAAATTATCTTTAAAGTCTTTAAGGCTGCCGCGGCCGCGTTTTACTACTAACTATTAGGTACTTAGGTCTAACTTTGTAACACTTTATAATTTAGTAGTTCTAGAACCGATGACGATGCGGAGGCGGGTAAGGTTATATAGGTTAAATTTGTGGTTTAGGATGAGGTGGATATCCTTTAGATAGACGCCCGGGATCTGCTCGACGACCTGCATTATCTACGGGGAGAAACGCTCACCTACTAAACCACTGTTATTATTAGTTATTAGCGTGACGCCTTAATAGAGCTAAGCTAGCTCTAGCATCGCCTTCTTAGCCTCTAGCTCTCGCATTCTTTCTTAGTGTTAGAGCTTTTAAAGCTTAGCCTGTAACTTGTGTTATTAAAGCTCTTTATTTATAATTATGGCTTCATAGCTTGTCGTCGGCTATATAGGCTATTATTAGGTAGGTATTATAGTCGTCTGGCTGTGCTAGGGCCGTTAAAGCATAGTAGGGTCGACGGTAGAGGCGGTGTTGCCGCTAGGAAAGGCCAGAAAGTTGGCTATAATAAGCGTAATAAAATTCTAAAATTTGCGCAGTATTCGTACGAATTCCTACAGTGGCAATGAGGTAGTAGGTAGATGGGGGCATTGTCCGGATGCATCGCTTCTTTATAATGCTGCACTTCTTTGTGTAGTGCTTGGCGGCTCGATCGAGTATAGAACCTTTCATCTTCTTTAGGTTACTTTGCTTCTTAGAGCCTGTAAAGACTATCTGACCCTGTATTACCCCTATTATAAAGCCTGTCTTGTTAAAGTTATACGTGTCGTCATCAGCGATACCGTACTTAGCCTTAGTATTAGTAACTAGCTCGAACTAGGGCGTTATAATACGTAGATCTTCGTTTAGGGTGTCCAATTACATGGCCCTTTGCACACGCAAAGGTAGCTGGCGCAACCCTACACAAAGAGACCTTGCCAGCAGTCTGGTTTATCCGCACAATTCCGGGCGGGACAAAGGGCAACTCTCCTTAATTAACGGAAATAGATTAGCGTATTAGTGTAAGACGTAAGGATATAAGAGCCTTACATTCTTACAGAAAGAGAGAACAGAAAACAACACTTTATACTATAATTTATCTTAATTAATCACCATCTTTTCATCTTATCAGATTACCCCTCTAATCTGACATAGGGCTTGCTAATAATTATATAGATAGCTCCTTTAAAGCTTGATTTCTAGCGTACGCGTCTTAAGCCTGTCTACTTAGTATTTATTAATAGGCTATCTACCGCGCTTAGTAAGTAGATTATTAGCTATATCTTAGACTATATCCCTTGTTGCACCTATTCCTTGCTAGTTAAGCTTAAGTATACGTTGGACTAGAGCCTCCTCCTCTAGCTTAGTTAGCTTCTGTCAGATTTGATAGTGTTCTGTCACTTTGAGATAATGCAATGATGAGAATTTGATGGATGTGATAATTGATTAATGATGTTCGTGTTCTGTGTTCCTGGAATGCAGATGTGTGCGAGGCTCCAAATAAGTGCCGCTACAGCGCTAGCCCTATTTAGAATAGTACAAAAGAGAGAGTGCTCCAGCCTTATATCCACAACAGATAGAGGCTATATAATCGGACACACCCCCTTAGCTTAGGCTTATCCTTAAGCTAGACCTTCGCATTATTCATCTGTCTATTATTCTAACTTAAAGGCCTCTATCCTCTGCTGTAGATCCTGCAAGGCAACCTCTTAATTAGTGATCTTATCTAATATATCTTTAAGTCCTAGCCTATTTAGAAACTTGCTCTATTTGTTTACTAGCAGGGCCTTTGTGAGTCCATCTGCAACTATGTCCTCTAAGCGTTAATAGTCTACCTTAATTATCCCAAGTGTGACTTCTTGTCTTAGCTAATAATTATAGATATCTATATGGCGGAGCTTGGTCTGCAGCTTTGCGATTTCTTTAGTAATAAGGCGAATAGTCTATTAATTATCGTAGTTAATTATAATTGGGCAATTGCTTACAGTGATCTAGAGCTCCTAGAGTAATCGTGAAGTGAAGATGGCCTCCTTAGCTACTTATAAAAGCGCTAGAAGTTTGGCCTTTATTATTAATATAGTAACTGTATCTTGCTTACTTGCTTTCCAGGCAATTAGGCCACTAAATAATTTAATAACGTATCCTTATAAACTCTTGCGATTAAGTGTATTATTAGTAAAGGATGCGTCGCTTGCTACTTCTAGAGTATCTGCACCCCCAAGCTAAAGACCTAGTAATTTAGTATTAGCAAGATAGAGGAAAACTTAATTAGTAGCTACTTAGTGCTCTTTGCTTAGGTTAGATAAGAATCGTAATAAACTAGAGCTTATAAAGGCGATATTTAGTTAAGTTATAACTATAGCATAGAGAATTAATCTAACTTTGCGCTAGTATTAATTAATCTTACTCTTACTAGCTAGTCCTGTTCTTAGGAGTAATTCGATTAAACCTATCGGGGTATTGTGGCGAATCTTATAGTAATCGATAAGGCGCGATATTTTGTTAACGTATAATGCTTATAAAAGCCAGATCTTTTTATTTAAGCGGTCCCTAATAATTTCAATTCCTAGAAACTATTACAGGTCTTTCCCGCTAGTAAGAGTAAATTTAGTTCTTATCTCTTTAATAGCTGCTTTTGCTGCAGGCTCGTGATTCTTCTAATAGGCGATGATAAGATCATCTACATAGAAGAATATAATAATGCCGTCCTTAATAAGGCAGCATGGCTCGTAGGGCACTATTTTAAAGCCAATATTACGGAGCGTTAATGTAAACTCTCTTTACCAGAGCAGTAGAGATATGCGTAGTCTATATAGTGCTTTGTATAGTTTAAGAACTGTGCCTGCTCGCGATTAGCCGCGAGGCATTCTTATGTAGATTTCTCTGTCCAGCTTTGCATGGACAAACGCGTTAGTAACGTCGTGTTAGATAAGCTCTAAGTTAATACAAGCTATAATTGCTATAAGCATGCGGAATAATTATCCTGCAAGTGTTATGGCGTAGGTTTCTTGCGAGGTGAGGTACCGCTATTAATTGCCTTGCACTACCAGCCTTACTTTGCATTTCTATAATTAATAGTGTTTATCGAATTTATAGGTATATACCTATATGCAGTTGAGGATTTAATAGCCTGCTACCTTTACTAGAGCTGCTACGACCTCGCTCCAAGACTTCATTTCCTTGTGGCTCTGTAGATGGGATCGTTCTGCTTCCTTCCACATATTATAAAGAGGGTGATCTTCGAGCTTGCTTTAGCATGTAGGTGGCTCTAGAAGCACACTTCGATGTAGCTTCTTACTTAATATAATTATTTATTAAAGCTGCGTCTTATTAAGAGTCTTACCTTTGTATTTGCCGCTGCTGCCAGCTTTAGTGCCTACTATAAAGGCTGCAGCCTATAGGCTTGTTTACAACTATCCTGTTTGCACTATTTATAGTAGTATAGCTTAATTGTCTCCTACCATTAGTTGTGCAAGGAGTGTCACTAGTGGCGGCGTTAATAGAGGTATTAGATATTTATACCTAGCTCTCCTGTCTTGCCTGCACTTAGGAGCCTCTTCCTCTAGCGCTTCACTAATTGTCTTATCCTTAAAGAAGGACTCAGTGGCATGCTCTTGTTAAGGTAAGGGAGGTAACTCTACTAATCGCACCTAGGCTGCTATTTCTTTTAATATGCTGTGTATAAGGCTGCCTATTAGGTCTTTAGTTTTGCCTAAGAACATAGTATCCTCATTAAATATTATATCGCGAGTACTAATCGTCTTTGCTAGAGAGGGAATCTATATTCTCTAGATATTAGTTAATCTATAGCTAACAAGGTAGCTAATCTATGCTTTAGGGTTAAGCCTCTAAAGCCTACTTTTGCTGCGTTTTGTGTTGTTAGTTATCGCAAACGCTTTGTAGCTATATGCTTTTAGGTGAGCTTAATTAGGCTTCTTTGGTTAGGTAATAATGCCGTTCTAAAAGGCTACTATTATAAAGAACACTTTATATAGAGATCGCTATTAGTTAGTGTAGTTTAGCATTTAATTATATAGGTAGACTGTGGCTCGCGTAATCTTAGGCTATATCTACTATAGTAGATTAAAGTTAAGTCGTATTACGCGCGCTTTCTCCTTAATTACACCCCCTAAGCGTTCTACTCCTCTATTTTATACTTAAGTATCTAGTACTAAAGGCTTAATCTTAATACCTTACGCCGCGCACCACTTCTTAATATTAGCCTTAATAAAAAAGATCTTGTTGTTAAATTTAATTACTTTTACTGTAACGTTATATTGTACTTCCATGAACCGTACAAAAGTGCTAAGTAATTTAATAATTAACCGTGCTAGGCGGTTATCCTTAAAGTAGAAGTCCTATATAAAGCTAGAGAATTAATTAGTAATTAGCATTTAGCTCTTCTCTCTTGTTAAGCTGTCTGCTTTATAGTCGTGAAAGTCTATTGCGACTCGCTCGCCAGGGCCTTTAGTTCGCTCCCTGGCTTGCCAGCGTATTTGCCGTTTCAGTTTTGCTTTGCCGCAGGCGTCACATTTTACCGTAGGGAGACCTTTAATCCTCACCCCCTTAGATTGCTACACGAGGTGTTCGAGGGCCTAAAGGCCTAGATAGCCTAATCGCCAGTGTCAGGTCCATGCGTTTGCCTTTTACAGTCTTCGTTTAGTGCGTGTGTTAGTCTTGTGAGTGGCATGCGCAGCATTAGTAGGAATACTACCTACTAGCCTTATTCTATATTCTAACACCTATTATCTATGCAATTCTTAGAGTTCTGCTAGCACAGTATTATCTCTTCTCTTTAGAGTTATTAGGTCTGCCCTTATATCCCACCAAAGGCCTTGCCTCTAGAGTAATTAAAACGATACAAAGTTGCAGAGCAAATTAGGGCAATAGGCTATATTATCTAATTATATTATTTAATTACTACTTACACTCTATATGTTAAGATAGACGCTCTCGTATCCTTTAATCTATATTTGTGTATTCCCTGCCCATATGAAGTCTCCTGGCGCTAGTGGCTGGTATAAGACAAAGCGATTAATGTTGTTAAAGACATAACAGGTTGTGCCTAAATTAAGTATAGCTAAGCATCGCAATAGGTATATATTTAATTTAGTATAGAAAGATGCGGCGTTAAAGCTTACTAGGATTTTAGTAATCTTGCGTCTATCTAGTTACTTATTATTAGCCTTAGTAATTTAAGTTAAAGTAGGAGTATGCGATAATTTAATTATAGGTGCCTATAATCTAGCCCTCTTTGTTATCCTTAGGCTTTCTTAAAGCGCAGGGTCATTCTCTAGCCTAAACTTAATTAGGGCAACCATGCTCGGCTTTAGCCTAAACTATTCTAGTTATTTATCTAGGAAAGCATAGAAGTAGTCTTGTAGACTATAGCGTTGTTTATAAGCAGGGCACTTAAGGCCACTAGCTATCGCTAGCTTATTATCTATAATCGCGGACCGCTTGGCTCTAGTACGTTAACTATTATTTTGTTATTTACGAGGTCTACCCTAATATTTTAATGTTGCTGCTTTATCTACAAGAAAGGCGTCCCTGTCTGTAGCCTAGATAGATTTACCACCGTTAGCGAGAGATAAACCTGCAGTAGCAAAAGCGCCCTTTTGTTTACCCTCGATTAGGTGCTGCAGGATTATATAGTCTTAGAAGAGTTTTATTATGTGCTTCTGTGAGATAGCTGCATCCTTGCTTCTATATTGCTAGAAGGTTATTACCTATATAGGTGCGACATGGATAACTGCCTTTATAAAGTCTTCTTTAACTAAGTCTAGCCTTTAAAGCTCTAAAACCTAATTAGTCTCTACTTCTGTAGCTGCATGATTGTACTTAGATAGCCATGTAGCCTATAATCTAGCTATTCTTATTAGCTTAAGGGCTTCTTAGTATCTTGCCCTTAATCGTCTATATTTATCTTGCAGGTCTACCCTAACTATAATTATAAGGTTATTAATCCACTACCTAATTAATTAATCTAAGAAGTAGTAGTTGTTCTAAAGATGCGCAGAAACTATTAATTAGATAATAGTAACTACTTAGTTTAGGCTAACCTATTCCTCTTGGTATTCGCGATCTATAATCTTATATATTTCTAGCTATCCTTTGTAATAATTACTATTGTCTTTGTATGCTTTCGCGCCTGCCGTTAATAGATATAAGGGCATTGTTAGCATATTATTCGGATTTGTAGTCGTATACGCCGTGCTTGGCTAGTAGTTGCCTATCGCGGGAGGTATCGGCATTGCGGGTTTCTGTCTTAGTTTATCTATCAGCGCTAGGTTGATAATGTTCTAGACCTTTAGGAATTAGGATTTTATTTTTAGCTAGTTTAGCCACGGTGTGTAGTTCGTGTAGTTGGTTAGGATTACTATAGGATCTTTAAGGGTTAATAGGGCTATTGTAATTAGCTTGGCGGAGGTAATAAGACTCTTAATTATTAGATTTAATAGTATTCTATCACTTTAAGATAATGCAATGATAAGAATTTAATAGATATAATAATTAATTAATAATGTTCGTGTTCTGTGTTCCTGGAATATAGATGTGTGCGAGGCTCCAAATAAGTGCCGCTGCAGCGCTAGCCCTATTTAGAATAGTACAAAAGAGAGAGTGCTCCAGCCTTATATCCACAAAGATAGAGGCTATATAATCGGACAGCTTCTTTAAGTTAGGCTCGCGATCGCGTCGAGAGAGGGCTCCTTAGCGTTATTATTATAATATTATTTAAGGCACGCTAAAGGCTATAATAACGCGTCTTTTACTCTTATCGCGATCTTTAATTATAGCTTAGATAGCAAGCTATAGTGCGCTTTTAGTATAAGGTTATTGCGCGTTATGTTGTAATGGCATTATAGTATAAGCTAGAGGTGGGCTGCATTTAGCAAAGTTGGCCCGCTCGGTAGGGTTGGCCCGCTCGGTGGTGAACCACGTTATACTATCTTTCTACGCGAAAATTAAGCTCCTATCGTACGAAAGCTATTTTCTTTATTAT
This sequence comes from Bimuria novae-zelandiae CBS 107.79, assembly GCA_010015655.1. Classification (NCBI taxonomy): domain Eukaryota; kingdom Fungi; phylum Ascomycota; class Dothideomycetes; order Pleosporales; family Didymosphaeriaceae; genus Bimuria; species Bimuria novae-zelandiae. The sequence continues at coordinate 339,838 of ML976712.1, forward strand.
TATAGCTTTAGAAGATGCCTCCTAAGCCTCTTTTAACTCTTTTAAATTACTTAAAGTTTTTAGTAGTATAAGTTAAAAAAATACGTTTAGTATCTATTAATACCATTGCAATCTATTAATAGACAAGCCGACACGAGATAGCTAAAATTAAAAGCTATATTATTACTCTATTTATCTATATACAGTATTGTTAACTATCAACATTTAATTTTATCTTTAATTAAAGCATTAGATTGAATCTAATAAAGCTATATCTTATATAAAAGTAATAGTAGTAAGCTAACTACAAGAATTTTAAAAATAAGTATTAATTAATGTAATAGGCTACGCCCAGTTGTTGCCTCGGATCCTTAACCCTTAGTTATACAAATCCTAGATATATAAGTTCGACGCCTAAAACTTAATTTTAGACTTTTTATTAAATTTGTTATGAGGCTCTCACACCTTGTTCCGATCCGGGTTAGGGCGGTAAGGTATCGTGGTGCTTCACGGATTATTTAGTGGTACAAGTTAATGCGACACTTAGCGCGGCTAGACAATCTAATCTTATAATAAATAAGATAACTATTAGTCTGTATAGGAGAACGTACTCGCACAGAAGATATATAAGTTAACTACGAGGAAGGAAACAACAATAGGAAAGTCGCCACACTATATACTAGCCTATTCCTTCTTCGTAGTCCCGCCAAGGCCCTGTAGTCCCAGGGACTACGGTAGTCCCATAGGACTTCCCTTTATGCGGGACTTCGTCACGTGACTGCTGACTAAGCTGCCCCGCGCCCCGTTAGGTCCCGTTAACTCTACTACTTCGTCAACAATTACTCTCTTAGCGTAATTGTCTGGCATCTTCATCCTTGTGGGGTTCGTGGTCGTAACAAAATTTATAAGTGTTCTTTTTTTACTTTTAGTTCCTTAAGTACTTAGTCCCTTATATTAAATTTAATTACTTTTACCTGTCGCAGAATAAGTAAATTTTAAATATAATTATAAACTAAAGCTATAAAGTAGCACACGTATTTAAAAGACTTACGTAGATAAATACTATAGAAGTAACGTGTTAGGATCTGTATTTAGCATCACCAGGCTAACATTCTGAGACGGCCAAGGTCTTATGGGAGCCAATGGTGGCACAGCAATGGCAAGTTACGTGACTGCTCGAAGTGCTCGAAGCGAGCAAGTCGAGCAGGTACAGGAAGCCAAGGCTGTGCTCGCTCCGCTCGAGTCGAGTAAGTCGAGCATATGCAGAAAGCCAAGGCTGCGCTTGACATGCTCGAAGCGAGCAAGTTAAGCATGCTAAGTATATAGGAACATGAGGATGGACTCTTCTACCTTGTGTTTAACCTGTTTATTAATCTATCGTTTAGATTTACTTAGGCTCTTATTAATTTAATTATAACGTACTTTACGTTAATACTAATACCTTATTAATAAGTGTAAGCTATTAATACACCCTTTCCTGTCTTTAATATTGCTCCTGCCAGAGAACTAACCTTAACCCTATTACAGACTAGCTACCCGTAGGGACTTAATATCTTAAACACCCTAATATAAGCGAATACGAGACCCTTTCTAATGCACTAGATATTATTCTAGGGAACACTCTAGATAATAATAATAACGATACTACTATTACCTATATTAAGGGAAGCCTTTACGCTAAACCTAATCTCTTTTACGGAGACTATAAGCATACAGAACTATAGATCTTGTAGCTTAACCTTTACTTCTACGGAACAAAGAAGGAATAGAATAAAGCTAATAAAACTATTTTTATAGTATCCTACATAAAAGGACTAGCCCTTGCATGGATTCGACCATATCTTAACTAATACCTGGCCGAAGAGAACTTAGAGGGAGATGCTATTAATAAAATTATAAAAGACTATGACGAGTTCTGCAAGAAAGTTAAATAGTACTTTAGAGTAGCTAATTAGGAGGCTATCGCTAAAAGAGCTATTTAGCAACTTAAGTAAGTCCGCTTAGCTACTAAGTACGACTCTAAATTCCGCAGACACGCCAATTAAATCTATTAGAACAAAGTAACTCTTATAACTATGTACTATTAAGGACTTAAGCCTAACCTACGCGAGGAACTACTGCGTAGCGGAGCAAGGATAGATACACTAGAAGCATTATTAAAGGAAGCTATTAAGATTAATAAGGAATAGTACGAACTAAAACGCGATATATAATAAAACTAGTTAGGACGACAAGGCTATAGACTACCCTTAAGCTACGACAATTATCGCAATTAACAAACTCCTAGGCCGAGATAAGACAACTACGGACCTTAGCCGATGGAAGGAATCCAGTACTATAACCAAATTAATACAATCGGAAAAGAAACAGGAAAGTCTCTAGGCTATCGCAAGAAGCCTAACCAAAGACGTATCTTAGATAGAACCCGACAACAACAGGGGACCGAGACACGCACTTGTTTTATATATAGCAAACTAGGCCACATAGCCAGGAACTGCAGATCTAAGAACAAGGTCATTAGATAGTTAAACGTACTAATCGTCGAAGACGCGGACGCGACTAACGAAGAATAGCAAGTTATTAATACTATTAAGTAACTTAATACCTAAGACAAAGACTTAAAGCAAACGGACTCGCCTAACTCTTAGCTATACGAGGATGCAGAAGAAGGATTAGAGGTAGAGTAAGAAGAGCTAAAGAAACGCGCCCCCACACCGCATCTAAATACAAGAAGACTCACGGACAAGGAAGAATATAATATATTCTAATTCTTAGATTAACATTAACCACGTGAAACTAATTTCGGATTTATAGTAATTAAGCTAAATGTAATACGCACCTAACTAATTAACCTAGTAATATAAGAATTTATAGATCACGGTTACAAATACTAGGACCTAAAGAAGAAATACCCTGTTAAGAATTTTAGCTATAGACTAATGTACGACCTGGACCACCAAAATCCTAATCACGGAATCCTTAGATAGAGATTCTGTACCGCCAACGCATGCAATACGCATCTCTACGCTAAACAGTGTAAATACTTCCCACGATCGCAGAAATAATGCAGATGGGAATGGTTCGATTGCCTAATCGCCAAATGCGATAAGCACCTATAGGATAAGCGAGAAGCAAAGTACTTCCTATATCTTAGCGAAGCTTAGAACCTTACCTATACTATATTAATTAATAATAAATGCATGTTAAAGATTTGGCAAACGTGCCTACACCCGGACTGTATAGCGCATAGATAGGATAAAGCACTTTTTAAATTTAGACCTAGTAGCTATCACGGAGAACTAGTGCGCATGGACCAACAAGAAGGAAGGAGCTATAGTAAAGCAACCTAAATAATGGCACGATACCGCCAACCACGGGATAAGAACGGCAATCTTTAGCCCACTAAGCTATCTACTAAGGAAGTGTCTTTTTTAGACCCAGGCTTAAGCGAGAAGACGCCTTTAAGGAATTAAATGCTATAAATAGTTAAGCATTAATTAAGCTACTAATACGGCTTAATAGAACATGGATAAAGGCTATGCTAAATTCAGGAGCATAATAAAGCTACATCTCCTAAAAGGCACTTAGTAGAGCAGGACTCTCTACGCGTAAGAAAGAAGACGCTTATGTTATCTATGTCGCGAATAGACACCTGATGCCAGGCACGCCACGAATTAAGTACGAGGTTAAGACGACACTTAAGATCTATAGACACAAGGAAACGATTACCCTCGATGTTCTTAAAGAAGCTAGTCACGATATAATACTAGAACTACCCTAATTAAGGAAACATAACCTTACAATTAATTAAGGAAAAAGAACGCTATCTTTTAAGCGCTGTAACTATACTTTGCAAGCAAAGCCTACGCATTAGCAGAATTTAATAGTAGATAAGAGAGCTATTAACAACATAGTCTCGCAAATAAGATTTAAGATCGAATTACCCTTAGTAAACGCTAGCAGGAACCACCAGGTCACAGAGCGCAAGAAAGTGGACAAGCCAATTCCTATAAAGGAAAGAGGGCAACGCACAATCTACGGAATCCCTAAATAGTTTATAGAATAGAGCTATCTGTTTCGAGAAGAAGAAGGAAAAGCAAATCTACCTAAGCACTAACCTTAGGATCATAAGATTAACCTAGAAGAAGGGAAGACGCCACCCTTTAGACTACTATACGCGAAATTAGGCAAAGAACTCTAAGAAGAAAAGGAATTCATTAAAAAGAATTTGGCAAAAGGATACATACAACTATCAAAGTCACCAGCGGCAAGCCTATTTATGTTTATACCTAAGAAGAGCGGCGAATTGCGACCCTGCGTAGACTACCAAAAGCTTAACGACATGATAATAAAGAATCGATACCCGTTACCAAACATCGGAGAACTACGAGATAGGCTAGCACGAGTAAAGGTGTTTACCTTACTAGACCTACGCGATAGATACCATCTTATATAAATTAAAAAAGGTAAAGAATAAAAAACAGCATTTAAATCTAGATATAGATTATTTAAGTACACTGTTATGCTATTTAGACTTACAAACGCACTAGCTACATTCCAGGCGCTTATTAATAACGTCTTACGACACTACCTCGACATCTTTATTATTATATACATGGATAACATTCTAATCTACTTAGAAAACATGAACGACCACGTAGAACATGTTAAGATAGTACTTAAAGAACTTAATAAGTTATACCTATAACTAAAACTAGAAAAGTGTAAGTTCTTCTAAACAGAACTTAAATTTCTTAGACATATTATTAACACTAAAGGAATTAAGGTAAGCCCCGACAAAATTGAATGTGTTAAGGACTGGCCACGACCACAATCAGCTAAGAACATCCAAGAATTCTTAGGATTCTATAGATTTAATTAATAATTCATTAAAGACTACGCGAAGATCACGATACCGCTTATAAACCTTACTAAGAAAGATATACCCTTTAAATAGACAACAGAATGCGAAGAAGCATTCTAAGCACTGTGATAAGCATATATTAGTCCACTAGTACTAATGCGCTTCCAAGATAATAGGCCACTAAGGATTAAAACAGACGCAAGCAATCTAGCACTAGGAGCATATGCAAAGTAAGAGAAGGATAGGTATTAGCATTTAATTACATACTACTCATGCAAACTCAACAACGCGGAATTAAGATACAACATACACGACAAAGAACTATATGCGATTGTTAGAGCATTAAAGCATTAAAGGATCTACGCACATAGTTGCTTAGACTTTATAATCTTTATAGACTATAAGAATCTCTTACGATTCACAACGACTAAGGAATTGACACCACGTTAAGCGAGATAGTTAGAAACAATAGGACAGTATAAATTCAAGATTATGTACACTCCAGGCAAGGAAAATAGACAAGTAGACGCTCTAAGCAGGCGCAGCGATCTTATAAGAGATAAGATTAAGACCTACTCTACTATCCTATAGTAGAATAAAGACAGATCCCTTAGACTAACAGCGGAACTTAATCAAATCCTTGTGACAACACGAGAGGTACCCGCGAACCAACAGACTAAGATTATCTAATAATACCACGACGACCCTGTGTACGGACACCTAGGAGTTAAGAAAATAATAGAACTTATCTAACGCAACTACAGCTTTAAAGGAATTAAAGAAGTAGTAACCTAGTATATTCGTAAATACGCAGAATGCCAACGAAACAAGCACGCAACACATCTTAAATACGGCGAGACGCAAGTAATCTAGATACCAATAGCACTATAAGAAGACATTACTATAGACTTTATAACAGGACTACCCGGATCAAAGGACCTAGCAACAGGAATAAAGTATAATTCTATATTAGTAATCGTTTGCCGATTCACTAAATACGTAGAACTACTACCATGCTAGAAGACGACTACGGCTAAGGAACTCGCATTTCTTATCCTAGACTACCTTATACGACACTACGGCATACTAAAGACAATTATTAGCAATTAAGACAAGCTCTTTACCTTAAATTACTAGACAACGCTTATGGCACTTATTAGAATAAAACAGAAGCTATCAACAGCTTATCATCCACAAACAGACGGACAAACAGAACGTACAAATTAGACAATTGAAACGTACCTACGCATCTACTGCAACAACCAGAAAAATAACTAGATTTCCCTATTACCTATGGCACAATTAGTATATAATAACAAAATATTAGCAGTAATAGGATACATACCGTTCTATGCAAACCACGAAAGACATCTATATCTCTTTAATTAAATATTTCCTACAAATATCAGGACAGAAGAAGCCATCAGTTTGGTAGAAAGAATAAAAACAACACACGAACAACTCTAAGAGAATCTCGAGAAAGCTTAATAGCAAGCCATTTCCTATATAAATCGAAAACGAAAAACAGCACCTTAGCTAAAGAAGGGGGATAAAGCATACCTGCTTATAAAGAACCTTCGAACTTAGAAAAAAAAACATAAGAAACTGGATCATGTTAAGGTTAGACTATTTTTTATTTCCAAGTAAATATCACCGGTTAACTACTAATTAGAACTACCACTAGACGCTAAGATACACCAGGTATTCCATATAGACTAATTGGAACCAGCCAACCCAGAGACACCAGTCGAAACCACCTTCTATCACCAGCCAGGGGAAGAAAACGAATTCGAAGTTAAATAAATACTACAACACACAGATTAGCCACGCACGTACCTTATTAAGTAGAAGGGATACTTATATAGCGAAAACATATAGGAACCTAAGGAGAACTTAGCAAACTGCAAATAGTTACTCTAATAATACTATAGAAATATACCTAAGAACCGTTCGCGGTTATAGGCAAGGTACTAGAATAATTATCTAGCAACCCTAGTGTCAACTACATTAAGGGAAAAAAGCCAATAGTGGCCGCTATGGCAGGATAGTCCTCTAACGCCGCCTCTGCTTCCAACTCTCTAGTAGCATCCATTTTAAACATAAGGCATTACGCCTTCTTCTTAGCACGCTCTTTAGCCTACTGTAATATTTTCTTATTCCGCAAAAGTCGTATTAACACTTCTACTAATAACTTCTTATCCGCATCCACCTTCTTTTTATACTTATTACGGGTCTTGTCTAATAATGCCCACGACAAGTTTACGCAAAGCTTTTACGCACGAATACACTTAAAACACTTTAGATAGGCGTTAGGATTAGACAATAGCATAACGATACACTTAGAGCTAGAAAGTAAGCAACAATTACAAGAAATAGGATAGATAACACTATTATAGCAAGTTTTAATGCTAAGACGAATAGCGCGGGCTTTAGCGAAAGATATTATAGTAAAACGCACTAAAAAGCGGGGCAACTAAACTTTATCTATTTTATAAGACAGGTTATATGATTTAAGGACAAATTACTAGAGAAGGAGGATGATGTTAGGATCTGTATTTAGCATCACCAGGCTAACATTCTGAGACGGCCAAGGTCTTATAGGAGCCAATAGTGGCACAGTAATGGTAAGTCACGTGACTGCTCGAAGTGCTCGAAGCGAGCAAGTCGAGCAGGTACAGGAAGCCAAGGCTGTGCTCGCTCCGCTCGAGTCAAGTAAATTAAGCATATGCAGAAAGCCAAGGCTGCGCTTAACATGCTCGAAGCGAGCAAGTCAAGCATGCTAAGTATATAGGAACATGAGGATGGACTCTTCCACCTTATATTCAACCTGTTTATCAATCTATTGTTTGGATTCACTCAGGCTCTTGTTAATTTAATTATAACGCACCTTACGTTAATACTAACACCCTATTAATAAGCGCGAGCTATTAATACACCCTTTCCCGTCTTTGACATCGCTCCTGCTAAAGAACCAACCTTAACCCCATTGCGGACTAGCTACCCGTAGGGACTTAACATAACGCTTAAACCTGTAAGGAGATAAAACCTTTTTTAATAAATAATTAAAAAGGAGTCCTAACGGATACTTAACACTAGTAAGACTATTTTTACTAAATAAAGAAGTTATAAAAATAAGAATAAGACTTTTATTAAAAGTCTATGTTTTAGCGCAAATAATTATACGTAATAAGCTATTAGCTTATAAAGAAGTCATAGTTAGGAAAATATAAAAATAGTCTTTTTATTTATACCTAAACTCTAGGTATTAGGAGTTAATAAGAATAAAATATAATAATTTCTAAGTAAGGTTAAAGCACTTATTAACCTTTAAGACACCTTTTAAATTTTACTATAAAAGGTAAGAGGACTAACTAAAAAAATAGTAAAGGAGCGTTAAAAACCTCTCATAATATAATAATTTTTAAAAAAAAAATAGGAGGTATAAATTAGCTATTAAAAGTAGACTAATAAATAAAGCTGCTAGAATAATTAATAGTAGAGCTTATTTTAAACGAAGGAAGAAGCTACTATTCTAAAATTTTTAATTTAGCTTACTTTAATAGTAAATAACAGGATTACTACTATTTTAAAATAATAATATAATATAATCTCTGAAAGGATAGGAACTACCTAAGAAATCTACCTAAATATATTATTAGTTAATTAATAAAACGTGTAACGATAGTGGGAATTACGTTCCTAAACTACTACTTAAAATATACTAAAGCTAACCTTTAAAAGTTATTAAACTATAACTTTTATAACTATTTAGTAAAAGAAATAGCCCGTAACTATTTACTTATGATATTATAAAGGAACTAGAAGCTTCGTAATTTTAATTTTAATTTTAATAACTACGCTATAGAAGCTAAGGAGTATAATTTAAATATTTTAAAAAATTTATACTTTTAAAGCCTTCGCGATAACTTATAGGACTAAATAGTTATAGTAGATATAAATAATAATTAGGACTTATAAGGAGTCTAAAAGAAAGTTAATAAGGTTAAAGAAAACTTCTTTTAAAATATATTATAGCTACTAAAGTTTTCTGCTAAGAACGGGGCGCTAGACAAGACAAATTAGGAACCTACCTAAGCTAACCTTAGAAGGATGTCTGGCCGACGAAGCTAAGATAAAAGACACGAAGTAATAGATAGAGCTATAGGATACAGGTCTAGTAATATTTAAAAAATAAGCCACGTAGGTATCGCGCGAGGTAATAGAAACCTATAAAAAGAATAGTTTCTATTTTTATTATAGCGATATAGGACACCGAGTAAAGAAGTATAAACTTTTACTTATAATAAAGCTAGTATAATTTCGCGCCGCTACACCCGCTATTAAGGAATTCTTTAATAAAAAGTTTAATATAGCCTTTACTAATTTAGAAAACTAGATTCTCCTAGTAATAATTGCCACCAGGAGGCAAAAGTAGGAAAAAGAAAAAAAAATAACTTTTAATAACTTTTAAAAGCTACAAGGGGCAGCGAAATTAATTCTGTTACTCACGTGCTTAGTAGGGTCCCAACACCAAAATATTAACGCATCGTAAAATAGCCAAAATAAAGCTAATTTTGGCGCTAGATTTATGCTGTAAAGTTATTGTTTCCACCTGCGTCAAGACATTTCTCTGCAACCTCTAAAAAGTATAATGGGTGGAGTTTCTCAGCCATATAGCGACGCATATCCTCATTGTGCTGCCAAATATCCTTTATATAGTCCTTGGCCATCTGCCTTGACGCTCGGCTGCTAGACGGGACCTCAAAGCCATCTAGGAAGCCCTCTAGGCGGCCAAAACAACGCTTAATTGGATGTAGATCAGGTGAGTTTGGCGGCTAGGGAGCAAACTTGATGCTGTACTGCTCAATCTCAGGCGCGCAATAGCGTAACCCTAATCCATAAAGATAGACGTTGTCCTGCACTAGATAAACGTATGCACCAGGATTGTAGTCGCGTACGCTACAGTAGTAGGGAAAAACGTAGTCCTTAAGTATGTTCTCAGCGTACCACAAACCGCTCATGCTCTTTCCAGCTTTATATACAAACGCCTCCTCTTTAAAGAAGTTCTTTACAGTCTTAGGTTGCTTAGTTCCCTTTAAGAGGGCAGCTCCCTTCTTGCCCTCAGCCTTGTTTTGGTCTTAAGCTTCCTTATTGTCCCGTTATATATTAGCGTTCATCTTAGTAAGCATTTGGTGCTCTGTAGTACTAGGTTAGGAGGCCTAAGTTTGCTTCTTATGCACCTTCTCTTTAGCCTTATTATTAGCAGTTAGCACCTTGTTTGTAAGAGCTTCTTTAAGGTCATTGGTATCTTGTTCCCACAAAATACAAGGTTGATCCATCTCGCAGTTAGTGTCAGTAGAGGTTGCTGCACACACTATAAGAGAGAATTTGGCTGGGTCTGCATGTATTGCGAACTTGTTTAAATCGGCACCTCGTGGGCGAGAGATAAGCCTTTTACCACCTCGGTTATTAGTGCCTCCTATAGCAGTTGACTTCTCGTTATAGCACACAAAGATAAGCCTTGGAAAGTGTAGATTAAATTCCTTCTTAAGCCAGTGTGAATAGTCCCTGCGTAGCTCCCGCGCTTCGTCATCCAGCCTTGGTTTCTTCGTACGTACGCCTCGAACTATTGCGTAGTTGTGTACGTCGTCACGGTGGTCGTACATAATGTTAATAATCGTCTGTTCGCAGAGAGTAATGCTAGCTTCAACGAGGATGTGGTTTACTGCTTCTTTAACTCAGTAGTCTCCAAATTGAATAATGTCAGCGCGAATACTCTTTAAAAGCTTAGAGCTATTAGCAACTTTTACTAGCCTTCTAGGGTGCTGCTTAGGCTTTAAGGCTGCTATAAGTTTAGCTAGCGTGTAGTATGTGTTTTGACGCATTGCATCGCGCTTTGCCTTGCGGAACGCCTGCCCCGCGGCCTTGTCGTCCACGCCTAATTTCGTCGTAATTTGTAGGAAGGTGAGCTTGTTAACATCTCTAAGGGTGACAATAGCTACTTTCTAGCCTTCTGTGAGGTTCTTAGAGCTCCTAGAGCGATGTGAGGTGGTTGTAGAGGCCATAGAGTAGATGAGGTTGCGGCATGTATAGGTGGCGAATGCCTCGATGTTCTGCCAGGGCGGTGTGCCTAGCTTCTTGGCTCACGTGAGTAACAGAATTAATTTCGCTGCCCCTTGTATAGCTAGACTTAATATTAGTAATAATACATTAGCTTATTAATAATATTATGTTTATATTAATAATAATTAATTTAGGTAATTTAACTATTAAATTTATATTAGAAAAACTTATAATAAAAGCTTACCTACAGCGTAAGAACCTACCCCATTTATAAGAGGTTATTAGTATTAGAGGCATGCAACTCTTCGTATATAAAGTAGTTTAATTAAAACTAGATATTAATAGCTATATAAAACTAATATAGCTATACGTCTTACTAATAACGGATTATACAATCTAATCCTCAGCCTAATCTAAATAAAGAAGAATAGGGTTAAACTAGCCCTAGTAAAGAAATTAATCTAGATTAAAAGTTTAGGCACTCGCATCTATAACTAAAAAAGTAAAAAACTATTAATAAAGCCTTAAAGAATATTAGCTACAGCCTTTATAGTCCTAAATTAGCGTAATTAACGCCTAGAAAACAGGTCTAAGGCGTTTTTTATATTAATAAAGGATATATAAAAGGCGTTAACCTGTAGGTTGAAGGTTAACTTATAAAAGTTATTACTTAAAGCTTTTAAGGACTTATAGCGTATTTTTTTTTATAAGAAATAAGCTGACAAGCTTCCCCCGCACTATAGACCTAGAGTAGATCTTTCTATCTCTCTCGTGAAAAAAGATAGCAAGACCCTAGCGATCTTCTATAGGCCTTTATTAAATATATCTTGTAAAGTGTTGCTCGTCCTTGAAAAAGAGCTTACTAAATACTTAAATAAAAGCTTTATTTAAGTAACTAAGTCTAGCGCCGCCGTCTTAGTATTATTTACTAAAAAACCTAGTAGAGGACTACGCTTTTACGTTATTTATTAAGGTTTAAATACTATTTTAAAGAAGGACTAGTACCCTTTATTATTAATTAGTAAGATCCTTTAGCTCCTCGCGAAGGCTAAATAGTTTAATAAATTTAGTATAATTTAAGCCTTCTATAAGCTTTAAATAGTAAAAAGAAAAGAATAGAAATTAGTATTTAGAACTTAATTTAGTCTTTATAAGTAGCTAGTAGTTCCTTTTAGCCTAGCTAACGCGCTAAGTACGTTCTAGTAGTATATTAACTAGGTGCTAAAGGAGCACTTTAATAACTACTACTTAGCGTATATAAATAACGTTCTTATCTTCTCTAGTAGTAGGTAAAAAGACTATAAAACGAAAGTACGTATCGTGATCTAAAAGTTAGGGGCTATAGGACTTTATTTAGATATTAAAAAATTTAAGTTCTACGTTAAAAAGACTAAGTACTTTAAATTTTTTATAAAAGTTAACAAGGACATAAGCATAGACTTAGATAAAATCTAAGTAATTTAATAATAATAGTTACTAATTTTAGTAAAAAAAGTTTAAACCTTAATAGGCTTTATAAACTTTTATTAAAGATTTATATAAGACTTCTTTAGCATAGTAAGCCCCCTTATAAAGCTTATTAGTAAAGGAGTAGAATTTGTCTAGGGATAAAAGTAGTAGCACGTATTTAACTTTCTAAAAATAGCGTTTTATATAAATCCTACGCTAGCCTACTTTAACCCTAAATAAAAATTAGTACTAGAAGTAAACGCCTTTAGCTAGTTAATTAAAGAATACTTTTTTTTAGTATAATAATAATAGGATTCTACGCCTAGTAGCTTACCTCTTAGCAAAGAATAGCCTAGTAAAATATAATTACGCTATTCACGATAAAGAGATACTCGTAGTTATTGAATATATAAATAAATAGAACTATATATGTTAAGTAGTAAAGTACCTTATAGTTTATACTAATTATAAGAACCTTGCGTATTTCGTTACTAAATAAAGATTAGACGATTAACACGTTTAGTAAGTAGATATACTTAGCTATATTAATATAATATTAATATATAAACTAAAGTTAGTAAACTATAGGGCGAATGCCCTCTTTTAAAAGCACTAAGACCTACTAAAAGATAGTAAAGATAATAAATTAAAGTTAAGGTACTTTACGCTTTTTTAAGAGACTATGAAAGAAAATAGCTTAAAATCTTTTATTTTCTAAATATCTACTACTATAAATAAATTTAATTATATTAAAATAAATAAGGACCTAGTGCCCGCTTACCTAACATGCCCTAAACCACCTATATTAACCCTCTAAGAAGGCGATAACCCTACTAAGTGACGCGAACTAGACTTTAATACTATATAATAAGAGGTAGAATACGATAAAGACAGCGCGTATAGCGAGATAAAGGCCTATATTAAGAACAGGCTTAAGAAGTTCGAACCTAGGTAGAAGTTATTTATTAGTATCTTAGAATATAGTATTAATAACTAAGGGTACCTATACTATAGGTTAAAATAATAGGCACTAAAATTAGAACTTTTATAAATATAGTTTATAATAGTCACGTATAGTTCCCTAGCTTTAAAATATTTAAAATAAAAAAATACTTATAAAATTCTTACTTAAGACTACTGCTTCCCGGGGATATCTAACTAAGTAAGGCAGTATATTAAGAACTATAATATTTATAAAAGAACTAAACTATAAAGAGAAGTAAAATAAGGCCTGCTAAAGCCTTTATTACTATCTAAATAAGGATAGAAGGATGTTATAATAGACTTTATTACTACCCTACCTAAGAGCAATAGCTGCAAGAATATTATAATAATTATAAATAGACTTAATAAAGACCTAAAGTTTATTAGTATTTTAAATTTTAATATACTTATAGTTACAATAACATGTTTTATAAGCCAGTCGCGAGCCCTATCAACTTTCTATACCTCTACAACTCACAACTACTATTTCTCTACCTACTACCTCTTAAATGCCCTTAAACGAAACGGACGTTTAGCTTACAATCTTAGCTATTAATAAATTATAAATTCTAGCTATTAATCGTGCTATAGCTATTTATAATATTCCTAAGGCGACGCTACGCGACTAACGTGCTAAAAAGCCTTTGTAACGTAATTACTAGCCTAACTTAAAGAAGCTTACCTAGTGAGAGGAGGAGGTAATTATTAGACATATACTTAACTTAGATACACGTGGATTTGCACCTACGTACACAGCTATACGTAATATAGCTAATAAGCTACTAGCTATGCGCGGCGCTAGTTTGGTTAGTATCTACTAGCTACGTAACTTTATTAAGCGTATAATAGGTAAAGAACTCTATATAAAGATCTTATATTCATTAAAAGCTAGTTTAAGCTTGTGAAGGAGATAAAGACTAAGTATAGTATTTATAATAATAATATCTATAACTTTAACAAGGCTAGCTTTATATTAGGTAAGATTACAACTTAGCTTACTGTAACAGGGTTAAAGAGGAGAAGTCGGCTAAAGACTATCTAGCTTAGTAATTATAAATAGGTAACGGCGATTACTACTATTAATGCTACTAGCTAGTTAGTCCCACCGTTCCTTATCTTCGCTAGCTAGTATTACCTATCTGCCTAGTATAAGGAGGATATCCTACGCGACTAGGCAATCGCAGTAAGTAATAATAGCTAGATAAATAATAAACTAGAAGTAGAGTAGCTAAAGCACTTTAATACTTATATAAAAACTTATATTATTAGTGCGCGTCGTTTGCTTATTCTTAATAATTATAAAAGCTACTACTCTCTTAAGTTTTAAAAGTTCTATAAGGAGAATGATATCTACACGCTTTATATACTACCTTATCTTACTTACTATAGCTACTTAATATTAGCTATTTTTTGCTGTTAAAGCGTGCGTACAGTTGTAAGGTTAAGAGCCTAATCTACTACTATATTATTTATATTACTAAGCTCAAGTTCTTGCTAGTCTTTAAAATAGTATTTAATTAATTATTTACCTTAACTAATATCTACTTAGCCTTTTAAGGCGCAGGCCTTATACCTCTCTAACTAAATATTATACTATTAAAGCTTAACGTGTAGCTGCGTATACCTACTTTAGCTACTTTATTAAAGAATCTTTAAGAGGCTTATACGCTAAGTAATATATATAAATTTAAAACTTAATTAATATTAATACGTAATTACATGCAATAGTATAAGAGCTTATTATTAACTTTAATTATTAAGGTAATTAACTAGCTTAAAAAGGACGCTAAAATAATAATACTTTTAGCTAAGCTAATGCGTAATTACATTACTAGTCTTACGTAAGCTAATAAGGCAGTATTAGAGTATAAATAGCATAAAAAAAGCGTATACAGCAGCGTGGGGTCTTAATAAAGGGAGCTAGAGAGGATATACTTACTTAAAGGGAAGTTAATTAGCAGATTGCTTATAAAGAGCGCCGAACAAGAGAGCGATCAGGCCGTAGCCGCCAGGCTCTAGCGCGCTGCAAGAGGTGCAGAGAGACTGGGCACAACTCACGCACGCGCAAAAAAGATACTTCAGATACTACTTAATCTATTGTATAGATATCTCTATACCAACTCTTGATATGGTTGAGATATACGTTTATAGAGGCGCAGAAAGTTGGTGGGACTCGCGAATCGCTTATAAAACATGTTAGTATTCCTTTAATATTAAGTAGTAGACTACATATTCTCCTCCTCTATTATATTGGACCGCGGGGGACAATTCGTGAGCGAATTTTAAACTAAACTCTATAAATAAGTAGGTATTAATTAAAGACTATTTATAGTAAAGCACCTAAAGATAGATGGGTAAATAAAATAAATAAACTCTATCCTTAAAGCCTACCTTTAGATATACTATAACTAGTAATAAAATAATTAAATAAAGTGGCTTCCTATATCTTAGATACCTATTAAAGGACAAGAAGCTATATTAATAAAAGTTAGCCTATTTTTTTTCTATAGCTAGAACGTTAAACTAGTTAAGAACTTTAGAACATGGAGATTAGCCTTAAAACTTAAAACTAATATAAAGTAGGCTATAAAGGTAATAATAAAAAAGTTTAAAGTGGGTTTTAACTTTGCCTAGGCAAAATTAATAATAGCCTAATAAGAATAAGAGCGCCTAGCGAATTATTAATATAAAAATTCTTTAATCTTAAAGAAAAGAGATAAGGTGTAGCTGTGACGGCCTGGCATGCCGGCAGGACACATGACCTCGCGTGAGAGGCGCGACTGCCTCACGCCTGGGTGCAACTGCCTTACGCCTAGGCGCAGCTGCCCACGCACCCAGTGTAGCTATTTCGGATAGATAGATGTTCCGTGCCGAGCGGTAGCGCATAAAAGCGCCGCAGGCCTGTGTACCTACAGTCTCCTCATCTTAGTGTAGCTAAAATAGAGCCAACCTACCTTATCTACTCTCTTAATGCAGGAGCCCGTGCCTGTCCTTATATTATACTAAGATCTTTTTACTTAGCTAGAGATAGTAATAAAATATTAAGTTAAACCGCTTAATCTGCCTGCGCGCACGACTTAATAACAACTACTTTAAAAGATTTATTATATAACTACGCTAAGCTATTAGTTTATTATAGAGTATAATTACCTATAACGAGAGGTCTTAATACTACTAAGCAACGTACCACTTAAAGGGAGTTAAAGAACGTAGTTCGAAAATAGCACGCCGTAGCTAGCTAAGAGAGCTAATTAGCCTGCCACCCTTTGCTTAATAAACGTGCTATATAGGCAACCTACTACTTACGTAAAGAGGGCTATAAGAGCCCTAGCCTCTATAAGAGAGAAACCTATCCCCACTAACTATCCTAAGCACTACCTGCTTGCCTTCTCCTTACTAAAGAACTAATAACTAGCTGCTCTACCCACAGTATTAACAAAATAGCACTAAAACACCTATTTATAGCGTTAGTCTTAGAAAAGGAGATGCTGGGCAGCGCGTACGACCTATCTAAGCCCTTTATCTACTAAGAACACGAAATCCAGAGCTACGGCTCTATTACTAAGGAAAACCACGATTAAGACACTTCCCTAAAACTTGCTTATATTTAGTAAGGTATTAATAAGGACCTCTTGCAACCTCCCTAGCTACTTACGTTTACTAGTAATAACCTAATTACTACAACGCTAGAGGCCGTAATTAAGCATTTTAGGCAGGAACTAGTAAAGATTACTGCAGAGCTAGTTAGCTAGCTACTTTTTTATAGTGTGGAGCGACAATAACTGCATATGTACCGCCAGATCGCTACTAATACCTTGGCTAAAGGCGAAGGGCTGCATGGAGCCCTTATTTAAGCGCAGCAAAAGATAGACAAGTTAGAAGCCTAACTTACTAAACAGGCTATAGTAGGCTCTACCCTTAATATACTAGTAACTTGATCTTGTATAACTAAATTCTAAATTTTCTCTTAGACTTTAAGCTGGAGCGTTCCCTCCGCTAACGACCCGCCAAGCTCTAAGCCTGGCAAGCCTAATAACTTATGTTTTTTACGCTTATTACTATTTAAGCCTGTTACTTATCTATATATACGCTTTTTAGGCGTAAGCTAGCGCTTAGTTAAGTTCCTAGACCCTCCGCTGCTCTTAGACGGCAAGATAACTACGACCTTTAAGCACTAGAGGGCCTATATAGAGAATAAACTTCGGTCCAACCGCGATTAGTTTGTGGGAGAGACTTTAGAGGATACCCAAAAGCGTATCGCAGTATATATAACTACACGCACAAAGGATCCCGCCTGTAACTAACTTGTAACTTTAATTAGAGCTCTATAAGATGGTGGCGAACGCATTAACAGCGAATTTATAATAGATATAATAGAGTAAGCTTTTGGCGACCTATATAAGGAGAAGAAGGCCTATTAGGCATTTATCTAATTACGCCTCTACTCTATAGCTAAGTTTATTAACTTCTAAGTAGACTTCTTCCGCCTTACAACGCAGCGTAAGCTACCTGCTAACTAATAGGTTAAAGAGTTCTACGAGAAGCTTATAGATTAACTTTATATAAATATAGGCTATAATATTCGTCGCCTTAAGGATAATTACTCTAAGTTTGTTAACATCGCCCGCGACCTCGCATGAGAGGTAGTAATTATAGACTCCTAGGTTATGGCGCGCGCCAAACGAGAATCTTAAAAAAAGGCTACTCCTACCTTAGCCGCTAGGTCTTGCAAGTACGCTTTAATACCGGCGTAGCCTCTTGCTCGCATATAGCTAACGCGCGCCGCCACTATAGCTCTAGGTAGCTAGCTTACCTGCTACTATTATAAAAAGTTAGGACATATTACTCGAGACTGCCTAAATAGCCTTATTAATTAGAAAGCGTTGGAGGCCAGCGATTTAGCACCGTAAGCTAATAAAGAGGTGTACTATAAGGCTAAGGATAGAGGCTTTCTCTCTTCTAATAAGGAATTAGGAAAAGTATTACTCTAGGGGAAGTCTCCTTCCTAGAGAATCCTATAGGAGCTACTAGTATACGAGACCTCTTATTTAGCAAAAGTGCTTTTACTCTGCCCTATTGCATCTTAACGAATAGGCTAGTAATTAGATTAAAGGCTCTTATTAACATAGGCGCAGGTAGCTATGTCTTAGTCTACTTTAAACACCTTCGCATAATTAAGAAGGAACTTAAGGTATTTATTAAAAGCATAGAAGCTGTTCCCCTGGCTAGATATAATAGTTAACTAAACAGGCAGGTAAATAAGCACTTCTAGGCTAACCTGGTGCTAGACGGCCACCGCCTTACTACTCACTTTATACCCTGCAACACTAGCCGCCACGACCTTATAGTCGGCCGCAAGCTTCTTGAGAAAGCTAACGTCTGGATTAACTATAGGTAGTAAATGCTTAAGTGGCTAGACATAATACAAATTAACTATAAACGAAATATTATCCCAACGCGGGGCACAGCTATAGGAATTAATCCTAAGTATTAGGTAGATACTAACCAACGTAATAAGCTTATAGACGTGGCTATTATACGGCATATCTACCACTTATCGCAGCAATCCCCTTAGCGTTGTACCTACTAAAAGAACCTAGTAAAAATAGAGGAGCAGCTCCGCTACTAAGTGCTGCCATTATAAGAGTAGTAGCTAACTTGCCCTAAACCTGTCTCCCGCGAGGACCTCGCTGAGGCAGGCCTTAAGATTAATATTATAAGAGCTATAGCATTTATAATTAATACGTATTAAAAAGAGATAGTTATTAGCTATATTAGTGTTTATAAAGTAGAGAAGCTAATCTAAGACCGTAAGAAGGAGCTAGGCTAGACAGACCCGCTAGACCTAGACAAAGAACTCTACTAGCTTCTTATAAAGAAGTTACTATTCCTAGGCTATGCGGGCGCTACCCTAGCTTACTTCTTAAAGAAGAACTCTAATATACTACCTCTACACCGCGATAGCGTTAATTACAACATTAAGCTAACTGCGGATAATATACTAATATTAAGCCTACTATATAGCATGTCTCTAGAGCAGTTATAGCTTGTTAAGGATTACCTAAACGACTACCTCTAACGCAGCGTTATTACTTATAGTAACGCGCCCTACGCCTTACTAGTACTATTTACTAAGAAGCCTAGAGGGGGGTAGCGATTTTATGTTAACTATCGCAAGCTTAACGCTATTATAAAGAAAGATATCTATTCTATCCTACTTATCTAAGAGACCCTTGCGAGGCTCGCTCGTGCTAAGATATTTACTAAGCTAGACGTACGGTAGGCCTTTTATCGCATTTAACTAGACAAGGAAGCAGAGGACCTAACCACGTTTTATATACGCTATAGTAACTATAAGTATTATATGCTCCTATTTGGTCTCTGTAATAGACCTGCCACCTTTTAGTAATATATTAACAGGGTACTGCATAGCCTACTTAACGACTTTTACACAGCATATCTAGACAATATCCTTATCTACTTAGAGGATCCACTACACCATAAGGAGCATATTGCGCAGGTGCTTAAACGACTCCGCGACGCTAGTTTATAAGCAGATATTAAGAAGAGCAAGTTTATAGTAACTAGGACAAAGTTCCTTAGCCTTATTATTAGCACTTAAGGTATTTAAAAGGACCTAGAGAAGATCGCTACTATGCAGGACTAGCCTATGCTTATATTAGTTAAAAGCATATAGTTATTTTTAGGCTTTTATAACTTCTACTAAACCTTCCTTAAGGACTATAGACGCATTATTAGACTACTTATAAAGCTCCTTAAGAAGGGCGCCTAGTATGCCTTTAAAGAGCAAGAGCTTGTAGCCTTTTAGTAAGTTAAAGACCTTATACTATTAGATAATATACTTGCTTACTACTCTCCCTATCGCGTTACACGTATAGAAATAAACGCGAGCGATGGTGTTATTACTAGCGTACTCTCTTAGCTATAGGACGACGGACTCTGGCGACCTATAGCCTTCTATTCTAAGATAATAAGCGACCCGCAGATGAACTACGATATACATAATAAAGAGATACTAGCCGTAATCTATAGCCTTAAAGAATAGAGATCTTAGCTTATTAGTCTACAGACGACTAAGCCCTTTAGCGCTATTACTAACTATTAAGCGCTAGAGTACTTCTCTACTAAGCGCGAGCTTACTCCTCGATAAATACGCTAGGCTATAATAGTGGCTAATTTTAACCTAAAGCTTACCTACTAACTAGGCACTGCTAACGTAGTGGCTAACGCGCTATTACGCAAGCAGGAGGAACTATAGACTTAGAAAGAAAAAGATAAGGTAGCTTATATAAGGGTCTTTTTACAGGCTAAGTAGCTAGACGTTAACATAGTGTAAGAAGCTATAACCTAACTCGCTAACCTAGCTACTTAAGGATTATAAGGCCAGGAGCTTAAGATTACTATAATAGACACCTTTCTAGCCTCTCCCTTTGCAAAGGATCCTTATGCCCTTATTAATTAGGTAATTAAGGTAAACTAGAATTACGATAGCCTATAAAAGCTACGGGAAAAAGCTCTATCTAATAACTAAGGACTATAAAAGCTAAATAATTAAGATCTACTCTTGCATAAAGATTAGCTAGTTATCTTAGCAGTTAACTTCCTACGCACTTACTTAATCTGAGCCGCCTATACTACGTAGCTTACTACTTACCCAGGAAAAAGAAAGACAGCGAAGCTACTTAGAGATTAGTACTATTGGCCAAATCTAGCGAAGGATATGGACACCTATATCGCCGCCTGTAAGGCTTATTAATAGAGTTATACGCCTTGCGACTGCACCCTAGGACTACTTAAGCTACTACTAATACTAGAGTAAGCATAGTAGGACGTTTTAATAAACTTTAAGTTATTCCTACCCGACAAGAAAGGGTACGATAACGCCTTTATTATAGTTAATTACCTAAGCAAGCGCTGCTTCTTACTATCTTGCCATAAGATAACTACGGCGGAATAGGCTATAGATATATACTATCGCTATATCTAGCGCGTGTACGGCCCACCCAAGTCTATTGTCTCTAATCGAGGCCCGCAGTTTATCTTAGTATTTATAAATAAGCTATACCAACTTATGGGCGTTAAGTAAAAGCTCTTAATAGCTTATTATCCTTAGACTAATGGTAACATAGAAATTATAAACTAGTACCTTAACTAGCGCCTTCGCCTATTTATTAACTACTACTAGGATAACTAGTCTGACCTACTACCCTGTATGGACTGGGCCCAGGCTATACTGCCTTATGAGACTATAGGCCTCTCGCCGTACGAGATCGAGTTCAGACATTAGCCTACACACTACTAGGACTAGGAAGAGCGGATAAAGACCTTGCCCATAGCCCGTGAGTAAATGTCCTAAGAGGAAGCGCAGAACTACGCAAAGGTTTAATATAACGCTATAAAAAAGGCTATAGAGATAGCTTAGAGAGGGATTATTTATGCCTAGGAGTAATAAGCACGTTAAGCAAACAAGAAGTAACGTAAGCTAGATTTTAGAGTAGGTAATTAAGTCTATATCACGCCGAGAGGCTTTATAACTAATTAGCCTAGTTAGAAGCTTAACTAGCAGATGTACGGGCCCTACCTAATTATTACTATAAAAGGACACTCCTACTAAGTTAAGCTTCCGCTGTACATGCACATGCATAATGTCTTCTATATAGACTACCTACGGAAAGCTACTATAGACACACTGCCAGGTTAGATAGAGCTAGAAGAGGAGCTAATAGAGGTTAATAGTAACCTAGAATAATAAGTAGAGGAGATCCTTAATAGCCGCATCTACTAAGGACGTCTGTAATATAAAGTTTCTTAGACTACCTATAATCCTAACCCTACCTAGTACAACGCCCGAGGCTTTATTAGGGCACTACATAAGGTAAAGGAGTATTATAACGTATACCTAGACAAAGCGGGGCCGCTACTATAACTAAATATCTAGCTGTAAGCGTATGAGGCCGGCACCTATCTAGAGATAATAGAGGAAGATAATAAAGCTACAGTTATACTAGCATAAGGCAAGACACGAAGGAGGTAACACGACGGACTTAGAGGACTACGCCCACCTTAGAGGGGGGTAATATAACGGCCTAGTATGCTGGCAGGACACATAACCTCGCGTGAGAGGCGTAACTACCTCACGCCTGGGTATAGCTACCTCACGCCTGGGCGCAGCTACCCACGCACCTAGTGTAGCTATCTCGGATAGATAAATATTCCGTGCCGAGCGGCAGCGCATAAAAGCGCCGCAGGCCTGTGTACCTACAGTCTCCTCATCTTAGTGTAGCTAAAATAGAGCCAACCTACCTCATCTACTCTCTTAATGCAGGAGCCCGTGCCCATCCTCACAGTAGCTAAAGTATAAAAACTACCTCTAAAACTAATATCTAAGTAAGAAACTTAACTTAATGTAAGGAAAGTTTATTATAAAAAAGTAATAAACTTTTATATAGTAAAACTAGATATCCTGCCCAACATGCACCTAAGTTTCTACGTAGATAGGCTAAAGTTAGCCTTATTAAACTCTCTCCCTAGCTAAACCACTAATAACGCTCAGCGGGAAGCAATTATAATAAAAAAAGGGGGAAAAAGTATAGTATAATTAATATATATAAAAAACGCTAGTCCTGTCAAGGTAAGAGAGTAGAATACTTAATATAGTAAAAAAACTACTCTTAAAAAATTTAAGAATCTTATAAAATCCTTAACTAAGCTACTACGTTAGACTGTGAGGAGAAATTTACTAAGCTATATTAAAATTATAATAAAAAACTTATAATAGGATTCTACCGCGATATTCCCTAAATTAGCTTTTATTAGGGCCTGAAGGAGGCTCTATAATGCCTATTTTACTAAGTTAGGGAACCTAGCTAGATTAAGGTATTTAAAATAAGGGTAGGAATAATATTATTAAGAAAAAAAATTATGTATTAGGGAAGGAAGTTAAGAAGAAATTTTAAAAAAGTAACTTAAAAAACCTTTAAAACAACTAAAGATAATAAGGGAAATAAATAATTTTTATAATAATAAAAAATAACTCTTATAAAAAAAGTAAGCTTTAAAAGTAAACTAAAGCAAGAAGAAGAAAGTAACTAGGTAAAAAAATTATTTTTAGTTACTAAAAAAATAATAAAACCCTTTTTAATAACGTTTAGGTCTACTTCTACGCCCTTTAATATATTATTAGGGTTAAGAAAGCTATTATCCTTCTTACTTAAGCACTCCCTAATTATAATAGCTTAAAGCCACTAGCGTAAGCCTTAGTAGGCTTAAGTAGACATATTAGCTCCCGCAAGGACATTGTCTATTATTTAGAGACTATTTATTATAATACTGTAAGCAGCCTAGAGATATGTCACATGACGACACTAGTCTCATGAGTTAGCTCTATTAATATATACGAGCCTCTGATTACTCCATGTAACGGACACGATTATACACACTGATTGACATACATAATATACTCTTTCTACACCTACTACCCACCTGCTTACAGTTATGAGCCCGGCCTAATCCGCCCTTATAGATATATATTTACTACCTACCTACCTGTTGATCGAGCCTATTTTATAGAGCAATCTCGCCATGTTAAAGGCTATCTCGTCGATCATCCTTCAAGGTCCACACAACTGGGAACTGTGGATCTATACTGTCAAAAGGCTCGCAGAGGCTGGAGACGTATGGGGATATATCAATCCAGATCTGCCACATCCGTCGACATTGAGCAAGCCTCAACAGCCTACTCATGTCCATGTTGCCAACGAAGACAGATCACCAGCGACAGAGCCTACGCCTAAAGCTCGAGCGCAGTATAATTAAGATATAAGCCTCTACTATAAAAAGCTTAAAGAATATAAAAAAACTAAAGATAAAATTAGCTAAATTAATATACATATAGCTAATATAATTACGCAGGGCCTTGTTTATTAAATTAAAAACTAAGATTCCCTTTATAATTAGCTTAAGACACTATAAGAACTCTATAGTCCTATAATAGCTAATTAAGAATATTAGGTCTAAAAAGCTTATATTGCTGCTAAAGTTCTGCACGCTTATAAAGAGCACTTTAAAGAATAGTATAGCACTTTCCTTACTACCTGTAACAGGTCTAAACAACTCCAGCTACTAGAGACGCATGGTTACAGACCCTATAAGGATCTTATATAAGATGTTAAACAGATTGATTCTGGCTTCGCTACTACTATTACTATTATTATATTTAATGTAGAAGCAAGCTCCTACAACAACTCTATATACCTAATATTACCTAATTTACTAGCTAGCTACCTACGCTACTATTATACAACTATAATAAAACTAATCGCCTAGAGTAAAGCATTTGTAGCTACATTAAATTAAAAGAAGTCTCTATATAAATAAAATAATAAAAAAAGCCCTCGTCAGGACAAGCTATTAAAGCTATTAAAACCCTATCTATGTAGTAACCTACACTACTAGGGGCAGTGTCCGTATATTAACACCTTACAACGCAGAAGAGGATTTGTCGAAAACCCTAAAAAAGCTAAGAAAATAGTAAAGTTTAAAGCTAAGAATAAGAATAGCATACTAAATAAAATTTAGGAGAAGAATTAGCGATATAAAAAGTAAAAAAGTTATAAAAGCTATAGGGCAAAACCTAATTTAATAAAAATTAATATAGGTAATGTACCTACAGGTAACTATCTATATAAGGACTACGCTATTTATTTATTAGCGTTTAATAATTAGCTAGCGTATTAACACTTCTTACTCCTTTACTTATAGACGCTAGATCTTACTACTAATATCTATATCTATAATAATTCTACTAAGTTTTAATAGAAAGCTCCTATAATACCTAATGATATCGTACTTACAGGAGGCTTAAAGATAGCCATACAGGCATAGAGAGAAGTTAAAATAACCTTATTAACGCCTTAAGGATAAAAGAAGATAAAGCATAAGCGTATAGCTTTAATTCTTAGCTTTTTTATAAGCCCAGTTTCCCTAGCCTAGCTATTATCATTAAATATCTACTTTAATTCTGGCAGAAATGCACTATATTAAACTAACTTATTAAGCTTATAAGTAGAAGATATCGCTACCATTACTAGACTAGGTAGACACTAGCTAGTAGTCTATTAAAATAAGCCTCTATCTACTTAATCTGCTTAGGCTTAGGCTTTTACTACTTATTAACGTTAGCTATAATACTCTACTTTACTACTTAAACCGAGATTACTAAGCAAGTTGCAGCTCTATATCCTTATAAAATATCTAAGTAGCAACGCTATTAATTAACTATAATATTACGTAATAGGCATATAGCTATCTACTAGATTTACTCCTTAAATAATTAATTATAAAGAATACCTATAGAATAAAGCATATTAAATTATCTCGCGTTAAATAGGCTATACGATAGGGGCAACCTAAGCCTTTAAAACTATTATTATTAACCTAATTAAGCTTAATATAAGAGCCTATAATAGCGATTAATACGTATTCTATGTATTTAACCTGTCCTCGAAGTTCTATTTTATCTATATAATACTTAGATAGGACAAGCTTATACTCTTGTCTATTATTAGATAACTAAATTAAACTATTAAATAAGAATTTAATACAACTATTACTTTTCTTATTGCTAATAACGAGCGAGGATATAGCCTAATAAATAACTTTACTAAATACTACTATTAGAGAGAAAGTATTAAACTTATTAAATGGACTCTCTGCTAGCAATTGCGTACGAGGCAGAAAGGTTTGCACCGTGTAAACATCGTACGGGGGGGGGGGGGGGGGGTAACTGGTGTTGATTGCTTCTCCCTGTCTATTGTACGAAGGAAAGGGTTAATATATTCCTAGTCTCTGTGCACGGAGATCCGTACCCTTCCGGATCTTACGCACAGAGATCCGTGTGCATCCGGTCTACGTAACTACTACTATTTAGACACTAGCAACTTTTCTTTTTCCTTTATATAGACCTTGCTAATTTTTGCCCTATTTTATCCTACGCATACGAAGCGTTTACTCTATAGCGCCCTTTTCCCCCTCTCGTACAGGCTTAAGTCTGTTAACTAACGCTTTAACTCTTATAGTTAATTAATTATATAAGATTAGTTTTTTAAGCGTAGAGTTTAGCGCCTTCTTTATACAGGCATCTGCTAGGTTATCCTTACTATTAATCTACTTAATTTCTATAATCTCCCTCTTTTCGTACGATTCTCGAATTAATATAATATTAATTATAAGCCTCTTCTCGTTTGTTATACTAAGCTTTATAAGACATTTATATAGAAATCTTAAATCCGTGTATATTATAAGAGGTACTAGAGGTCTTCTAAGCGTACGTATAATATAGTTAATTGTCGTGCTTAGTGCGATCGCGCAGTTAAATCCTCCTACTATCCTATATAGCTTACTAGCTAGTACAGAGCGGGTAACGCGTTTATACTTAGAGGAGTTCTAGTGTACGATATTGCCCATAATTTTAAAGTCGTATAAGTTCCTAGTACGCTGCTCAGTCCTAAGAATAATAAGGAAGCTAAGTTATAAACTTAGGTCCTTATTATTCGCGAATAATCTATCGGTGAAGATAAATAACTTCGTATAGGAGAGATTAAGTAGTACGTATAATAGTCCTTAATTCTAGTTATTAATTTACTTTTAGATTCGTATGTTTAATGCCTTAATATTGTCGTGCGACGGCGACATAGCTTAAGCGATAGTAGACAAGTTAAATGCTACCTTAGGTTAATATACTAATGCGATATAGGCACCTCGTGCGCGCTATTTAATATACTTCTACGCGGCGCCCTCTGCGTTTAGGTCCACTATATAGAGGTTCCTAGCTTGTCCCTTCTAATTTAACAAAATTATAGTGTTATCTCGTACGAGCTAGATCTTCCTTTTAATAAATTCTATAGGCTATTTATATAACAAAATTATCTTAGGCTTCGCGCGGAACTTAGCCTTTTATAACTCTTTTTCTTTATATCGCGCGAAATTAGTTATAATAATACTAAGGGTATTATTTATTTATAGCCCTATAATTTTAAACGTTATTATGCCTTCGTGCGTAATTAATAGGCATAGATTATACGTGGAGGTTTCCATGCGAAGTTTGTCCTTATGGTGGTTGTGATATGTCTTGAACCAATACAGGCCAGATTCTGCTACGCCGTATAGTGGCCGCACAACTCTAAATATCGTGCGCGGAGGAAAACTCTCACGGAGTTCTCTTAGTGGTCGTGCGAATAAAGTTCGTGTGAGTCTATCTGTTGACTGTACGTACGCCTGGGTGATATCCCGTAGCTCACAGTGCATACCGTACGAAGCCATTAGTGATGGGCCAATAGCCAGGATTAGCCTCTGGCTCATTCTTTGAATTGTAGGAGACTGTGTGAGGATCTCCTTCTTTTCCTCATCTAAATGCCCTGCAAAAACAAGTCGTGATTTTTCGTACGGCTGTGTTGATTTCCCTTTTATTTCGCGTACAAGGCGAAGGTTAAAGATTCGTCCCTTGTGAATAGATAGATTATACGTAAGCACCTTAAAAGTGTCACCTGCGATTAGGCTCTCTATTTTTATATAGTCTAACTTTTTAAATAGTTCCTTAAGTGTTATAATCACACTATCTACGCGGAGTTTAATTACTAACGTATAATTATTCTTCTCCTTTTAGGTAAGGAATATTATATCTTATACAGGATTCTTACGCGGTCTTCTATATCCTCTCTTAACTAGTTATAGCGCTAGCTTTAGATCTAGTTCGTATAATAAATTTAATACTATATCTTTTACTAGTAGATCGTGCGGAGCTACTTCTTTTATTAACACTAGTTACTTACGTAGTTAACCTCTCTTTCGTACTTATAGAGGATCCCTTCGTACAAGAGCTGGTTCGTCTAGGTCTAGTAAGTCTTGTACAGATTATTCCTTATTCTCTACATAGTAATATAGCTTAACTTATATAGCCTAGAATTTTACTAGACTGTTCTCTAGCTTAACAATAATATCCTAATTTTTAATTCCTTTTATCTTATACGGCCTAAGCCATCCTTTCTTCTTACGCTATATTATTACTTCTAAACTAAGTAGAAGATTTAGCACTTCGTGCGAGGTTAGGCTATTCTAAGTATTAATTACATAATTAATATTAACTTTCGCCCTCTTACTTTAAAGCATCCTTATCGCCTTTCGTACAGTATTAGCTTACGTGGTAATGTCAGGAAATAGTGCGGAATCTATATTAATTCTTAGGTACGTTCTAAACATAAGTAATATAGGTACGAGACTGTTTAGTCCTGCTATATTATTAAGGGCTTTAATAGCTATCTATAACACTAACTTATTATTTATACAATTATATAATTCTACATAGAGGATATTATACGCGCGTCGTAATAGCGCGTGCACGCGTTTAATTTTCCTTATAGCCTAGTAAGCCTTAACTAGTATCTATTAACACATTACTCCCACAATCTTCGCGCGGTTCTAAAAGTCTTTAGACGCAAAGTTCGTACCAGGGTTATATATAATATAATTAGGTAGGCCTTAGTACGTATTAATCTAACACTTATATAGCGCGTCCTAGGTATCTCGTGCGGATATTAATTTTAAAAAAGTTACTACTTAGAATAATATATCCGCGTTAATTACGTGGAGTGCGTCTTAGTTACTAATTTATACAACGTTAATTACTATCTTATAATTAAAATACAAATTATCCTTAATAGTGAACTTAAATCTTTGTGGGGTTAGATTATATAGCTAATATATATAGCAGAACTTCTTAATCTCCTTAAGTATAGAGGGATTAACGTCATGTCTGGCGTGCTTAAGCATTATGTAAAGTCGTTCCGTACAAGAATAGCCAAATCTCCTATACAGCTATCAAAGTTCCCGCTTAATAAAAAAAGACATTGATTCCTCCTTTTATACGTTAAAGAATAGATAACCCTATTTTCGTACAATAGGAACAGTATTGCTATCGCTTTATATAATTACATTCTGCACGTTATTAAAGTACGCACCTATTTAGTCTGTATTTACAAGAGATAGTAGGAATAGTGTTAGAGTGTTCAGAATATAGTATGTCACGTTACTAACTAGATTAGTAATCCGTATAGTACTAACTAATCCTATTAATCCTTATCCTCTAAAGCTAATACTCTCCTTACTTAGTGTCTAGTCTACTTTTGTACAAGGGAATTCTCGCAGGTAGGCTTTAAGTTATAACTTTCTAATAATAGAAATCCTTACCGCGCCAGTGTCCCATAGTTCACCTTAGTATACTATATAATATTAATCCTTAAGGATAAACTATTCTGCGTATCCCTTAGGTTCTAGGCTATAGATGTCCTCTACTGTCGCGCGGTAGAGAAATATAGCTATAATAAGATAGTTAATAATCTCTTTACCTTCCTCTTTATCTAAGTTATTATTATTATACGACTCCTCTTCCTCCTGCTCTAGTTTACTTTTAAATTCTTAAATATACGCGCTCACCTCCTTGCGCGTTAGTGTTTTATTATAGAATCCTTTATACAAGGAGATATACTAGCGTTTTACACGGGATTAATCTATACGAGGATAATTTATAGACTAACATCCTTCTTTATAATAGACAAAGCATCGCTTTAGTCGTGCGAAAGACTATAATCTAAATAATCCTTTATATCCCCTAGGGCTTCTTCTACGTTGTTAATAGCCTCGCGTACGTGATAAGCTATATCGCCTATTAGTATAGTACGCATTCTAGGATTCGCTTATAAACGCATTATTCTATTAGTTAATAGAGACTTAGAGTGCTATACGGAGATCGCTAAACAATGCCTTACTGTAAGGGATAGGTAGGGTAGCAAGTAGGAATGAGTAACTGAGTTGATTATAACAAGCTGAACAGAGAAACTGCTTAAGTAGCAGAATCATGATCAGCAACTAGTCTACATCAGGTTGGTGATATCATGTGATATCGTATTCCACTCTAACATTAGCGCTACAGCCGGCGTGCTTAGTCCTGCTATATTATACTTAGTAAGTAGTTAAAGTGTTATAAGGCGATTATACCTTAGTCTAATTTAGGTTAAGGTAGTAAAGTTAGAGTAGCACTTTATAAATTATTTAATAGTATAAATTAATGCGACACTTAGCACGTAGCTATATAATTTAATCTTATAATAAATAAAATAACTATTAGTCTATATAGGAGAACGTACTCGCACGGAAGATATATAAGTTAACTAAAAGGAGTGTATAAAGGAAATTGTCCTGCATATATATCCTCCTTGTCCTATAAAGTCCCATGGTATCCCATATCCTAGCCCCATGGGATCCCGTGGAATATCCTGGGAAGTCACGTGACTGGGGTCACGTGGTCCTATAATGTCCTATGGTCTTGGCGTCTGAGAGTCTGGAACGTTACGTAAGCCCAAGGTAGGGCCTGGTTGTCGTTATAAGGCCCGTCGTCCCACCTTCGATTTCAGGACCGTAACACTAGTCGCTGTATTATCTATAAGCACTAAACTAATTTAGTAGTAAAAAAAATTTAAATAAATTAATTTTAATCTAAATAATAAACGCCTTCTATACTATAATAATTAGTAAACTATTTAACTTCTTACCTCTACTACGCCTTATCTTAAGACTATTATACGGCATATTAATATCTATTATTACTAGCTTTGCTAAGAAGCTTAATCTAATAATATTAACTTCTTATATATCTAAATAACCTGTTAACTAGCTAACAGCCTCACTAAGCTACTACCTAAGTAAAAGTATAAAAACTAGGCTTCTCTTCTTTATTTTTAATTATTTTCTTTAAACTAAATAAGCCTCCCTACTATATAGTACTCTTCCTGGTTTTCCCCATGTGGTTTTTACAGGTTTAACGAGACTATCCTGTACACAGCTCTACGCTGTACCCCTATCCTGTACTCCAGATTCATGCTGTATTTTACATATACACAGAGCAAATATGCTCGCATCATGTATCAAGCTCCACCTATAAAGCCCATCAACCTCAGCACAGAACGCGAAGCAATCAGGATCTCAATACTAGCTTTGGGAGACGTCCTACTACTAGGGACACCTGTAGTATAGAGCGAGATCCACCTACACTGCGACGGCGGACGGCTACCCACCTGGGACTGCACCAAAACTGAGACTGGCACAAAAAGCTAGGTTCTCGACCCCAAAATGCAGCTGCCCTACAAAGGCAGAGGGGGACCTATAGCCAACATCAGCTTCAAACATGCGTTCGAACCTAAAGGGGGTGTGTAAGCAGCCTAGAGATATGTCACATGACGACACTAGTGTCATGAGTCAGCTCTATCAATATATACGAGCCTCTGATCACTCCATGTAACGGACACGATCATACACACTGATTGACATACACAATATACTCTTTCTACACCTACTACCCACCTGCTTACAAAACATATACCTATTAATATCTATTTATTAGTACATTTTTCTTAAGATAAATTTATTAATATATTTTTCTTAATTTATTTTTCTATATTTATTTCCTGTTTTACATATTTCTATCAATATATATTTATAGTGGCTTGTAAAACCGGCTTCACCCTTTCTGCACGCACAAAAGTTTTCCTGCGCCTCACCGAACAGGGCTCCTTGGGCGGAGCTAACTATATCTGGCGAAGTGTCTGAGCGTTTTAGCTGCCATTACAGTTACCCTTGCGAACATCTCATGGATCTCTCTGCCTCTCTCCGCTGCCAAGTTATTTGTTCGCCCGCGATCCTGCATGCCTTTCTTAAGCTGGCAACACCTCGGCACCGCGAGTACTTCCTGCCCTGTGTATTCTGTCAGGTCCATCCGAAACAGAAGGACTTCTTCTTTCAGCACTGCGCGCTCACTCTAACGGTCTTCTTCCTTCTATTGCCCATGCTAAAGATTCATCTCGCGCGGCCGGAGCGCCATCAGCCTTCCCAAGCCCTCCCCGTGCGGCATCTGGTGTATAAGACTCGCAAGCTTCAGCTCCTCTAGCCGCGGAGAAATCCTGATCGGATACTAAGGTACGTTCAGAAGGAGCTTCTGTATGGAATCTAACGGCCCTTATATTCGAATGCTCAGTTGCTTCTCAGGAGGCAGAGGATGAAGACGATGGGGCAGGTTGTCGATGCAGGAATGGAAACCTCGAGGACCATGAAGTACTGCCGGTCGCTTCTCAATTGAGAGCTCAAGCAAGTCGTGACAACGTCGGAATAAAGGTGTGATGAGAGCGATGGAATCGAGCAGAGCTGTAAACTCCGTCCTGTGGCGCCCCTATCCCCTGCACTGCCGATAGCCGGTCGCCTGATTTCACTCTCGGGCAACAATTTGGCTACTCGGTATGCCAGATTCATCTTTTTCAGGGAGGCACTTGTTGGGGAGGGCATGCTCAGCTTTCTAAGCTTGTAGATTAGGAAAACCGTATGAAAAATACTGGTTTTCACGTTGATTCCACGACCTCCAACAGTCCGCTAAATATAATTGATTGGTACCTATCAAACGAACGAGCGACTATGCTACATATCAAAAGCAAACCATCATTCTTGTGAATTAGAGAATTCGTAGGAAATCAAAAGCGAGTGTACATGTACAAGTCATTAGAATCGCATCGACACAGTTCCCACCGCAACAAACATTCAATACCATCCATAAGGAATGTTCTCTCAGTGTTGTACCACCCATTTTGAGGTTCAATTTGGAAGGGCAGTTAGCTTTCCCTCGTTGCTATTACAAAGATGTGAACGGTGCCTAAACAAAAGTTAACGCTGAATTTGTCACTTCAACCGCAGGTGGTGGCAATGTCTCAACATCCTGCTGGAGCGTAATCTTAGCACCGGGAGGCCCTTGCTTTATGCACTGTTGAGCAATATCCTCCACTGCAGCTCGCACCTGCGCCGGAGAAGCTCCTGCTGCCGCCTGGATCTTCAATTGCCATGTGGTTCCAATTGGGTTCTTGTAAATGATGGTATCCCCATTTGTTGTTTGCCATAGACTGCTGAATGTGGGGTAGATCTGTTGCGCATATGTTTGGGAAGACCAGGTGACATTCAGGCTCACAATCCATGTAGAGGACCCTTCCTGCTTGAAGACTTCCAAGGTTTTGTTGTATACGGTTTGTGTTCCCGGTTGTTTTTTGTAGTTATCTCTAAATTTTTGTGTGGTCGTCGTTGCGATGGTAGTCGCCGAGTGCCACATTGACGATGATCCGTCTTGACCGAGTGGAACGGCGTAGTAGGCGTGATTACCCTTAACGTTTAGGGTATTGTCGATATTGTTGACTTGGAAGCCGACAGTTTGATATGGCAAGTCGTTTGAGCTTAGAGCAGATGGCAACGGGGCATTTGCAAATGCTGCCTGACCGATGTCATCGGCTAAATCATGTGTCGCGCCATCTGTACCGACGTATGATGTTGGGACCCCCATATTTGCCAAGTTCTTGGATAGGGCCTCATACATTGGCCGTCCGAGATGTCCGTTACTCATAAGGATTGTCGGTGCAAGAAATAGGCCAGCGCGGGTTTCTGTACGAGTCTGTGTGGTCACATCCACGATGCTCGGTTTGGTTGCTGCCGGAAGAATTTGAGATGCAATTGAAATGACTCTCGTAGCCGCATTAAATGCATCGCCCAAGTCGACAGAAATGTCGAGAAGGTCCGCGTCGGGAGTCTTAAGTTGCTTTGCAACATCACTCACGGCCTTGATGGCCCCGCCGATTGCGCCAGCATTATTGATGATCGTCTCTGCTCCGTGAACTAGGCTATCCAAAAATCCCCAGCCCATGATTGCTTAGCAAATGCGTTTCAAGTAGAAGTTGAATGCTAGGATGGAATTTGACAAGTGTAAGATGATTCGGATCGTAGTTATCAAGTGTGATATCTAGATAGTCTATGAGAGATGGCGGATTTATATAGATAAAAAATTGACATGTTCTTGATCATAATCACACAAGCTGGGTGGCGGGACGAGTTGCATGTGCTGTGTGAATTGGACGAGTTGCATGTGCTGTGCGAATTGGACGAGTTGCATGTGCTGTGCGAATTGGACGAGTTGCATGTGCTGTGTGAATTGGACGAGTTGCATGTGCTGTGCGAACTGGACGAGCTACACGAGCTGCAGAACTTTACGAGCAGGATAAGCTGGCCAGTCTGGCCAAGCTAAATGGGCTAGATGGTGTGGACCGGCTAGTCGAGCTGGTTAAGCCGGACGAGTCGGACGAGCTTCATGGACTAGACGAGCTGAACGGGTAGGAGGAGTTGCAGAATTGCACGAGCAGGATAAGCTGGCCAAGCTGAACGGGCTAGATGGTTTGGACGGGCTGGACGGGCTGGACGATCTGGACGAGCTGAACGGGTGGGACGAGTTGCATGTGCTGTGCGAATTTGACGAGCTGCACGAGCAGGATAAACTGACCAAGCTGAACGAGCTAGATGGTTTGGACGGGCTGGACGGGCTGGACGAGCCGGACGAGCCGGACGAGCTTTATGAACTAGACGAATTGAATGGGCAGGAGGAGTTGCATGTACGGAAGTGCGTACCAAAAGTATTCGGGAGGTCATATTGGCGCCTCAGGCGTCAGGCACCAAGGCAGCCGTAGCCTTTTCTGCGGAGGTGTCGCTAATATATTGGAGGTGGGGCAACGAAGCGCTTGACATCGGTGCTGCGGTACTGGTGACGCTGAATTATCACGTCAGTCCCAAGCTACGCACAGTCCGTCTTTGTATCGTTGTTACGGGCCAGTATTCTTTTTAAGTGTCTCTATTGTAAGGCAGGATGGCAACAGACACGGGGCTGCAGATCTTGCTTCGCTCGTCGTTCCTTTAGCTAAGGCCGCATGTTGAATATATTTGCTGAGAGGTCATCGCACAGCCACGTGAATGCATTAAGGCTGTATGTTACCGGTCTAGGGCTGCAGCGCTAATAGTATGCCTAACTGGTTTCGGAAGAAGCGTGTGTAAGGGGACAGGCCCTGCTGGCCGCACAGATGACTGCACGCAGAAGACTGATCAAGCTGATGCCAGGTAACGAGTTGATAGCTAAGGAGCTCAGGGGTCTGAGCGACGATCGGGTCTATATACAGGGGCTTCGGGGCGGATTAACTATCCACCGAGCTAGGATCGGGAGCAGGGAAGAATCAGGGGCAGGATCGGGAGCAGGGAATCACATGACTGACAGCTGCATACACTAGGCAGCGCGTGTGCGGGCTCACTCACTTCGCCTGCCTGTAAGACGCCTTAAGCTACTCCAGATGTAATGGGCTACGCCCAGTTGTTGCCTCGGATCCTTAACCCTCGGTTATGCGAACCCCAGATATATAAGTTTAACGCCTAAAGCTTAACTTTAGACTCTCTATTAAATTTATAAGTATTCTTTTAGCACCTTTAGCTTCTTAAGCACCTAGCCTCTTATATTAAATTTAATTACTTTTACCTATCGCGGGACAAGTAGATTTTAAATATAATTATAGACTAAAGCTACAAAGTAGCACACGAAGTTAAAGGACTTACGTAGATAAATACTATAAAGGCAACGCCTAGACCTGCAAGGAGATAGAACCCTCCCTAGTAAGTAATTAAAAAGAAGTCCTAATAGACACTTAACGCTAGTAAGACTATCTTTACTAAATAAAAAGGTTATAAAAATAAGAATAGGACCTTTTACTAAAGGTCTGCGTCTTAGCGCGAACGATTATACGTAGCAAGCTATTAGCTTATAAAAAAGTAATAATTAGGAAAATAAAAGGATAGCCTCCTTATTTATAACTAAACTTTAGGTATTAGGAGTTAACGAGAATAAAATATAGTAATTCCTAAGTAAGATTAAAGCACTTATTAACCTCTAGGACACCCTTTAAACTCTACTATAAGGAGTAAAAGGACTAACTAAAGAAATAGTAGGGGAGCGCTAAGAACCCCTAATAACATAATAATACTCCTAAAAGACAAGAGGTACGAATTAGCTATTAAAAGTAGACTAATAAATAGAGCTACTAAAGAGATTAATAGTAGAGCTTATCTTAAACTAAGGAAGAAGCCGCCACCTTAAGATCCTTAACTTAGCCTACTTTAATAGCGAACGATAGGATTACTACTGCTTTAGAATAGTAATATAATATAAGCTCCTAGAGGATAGGGACTGCCTCGGAAATATACCTAGATATATTATTAGTTAATTAATAAGACGTGTAGCGACGGTGGGAATTATATACCTAGACTACTACTTAGGGTGCACTAAAGCTAACCTTTAGGAGCTACTAGACTATAACTTTTATAATTACCTAGCAAAAGAAATCGCGCGTAACTGCTTACTTATAATATAATAAGGGAACTAGAAGCTTCGTAACTTTAACCTTAACTTTAATAACTATACTATAGAAGCTAAGATGTATAGTTAGGAGATTCTAAAGAACCTATACCTTTAGAGCCTCCGCGAGGACTTACGGGACTAAATAGTTATAGTAAATATAGATAATAATTAGGACCTATAAGGGATCTAGAAGAGAGTTAATAAGATTAAAAAAAACCTCTTCTAAAATATATTATAGCTACTAAAGTTTTCTACCAAGAACGGGGCGCCAGACGAAATAGATTAGGAACCCACCTAAGCTAACCCTGGAAGGATGTCTGGCCAACGAAGCCAAGATAAAAGACACTAAGCAATAGACGGAGCCACGGGACACAGGTCTAGTAATACCTAGAAACGAGTCACGTGGGTGTTGCGCGAGGTAATAGAAACCCGTAAAAAGAATAGTTTCTATTTCTATTATAGAGATACAGGATATCGCGTAAAGTAGTATAAACTTTTACCTGCGATAAAGCTAGCACAAGTTCGCGCTCCTACACCTGCTACTAAGGGATCCTCTAATAAAGAGTTTAATGTAGCCTTTACTAATTTAGAAAACCAGGTCCTCTTAGCAATAGTCGCCGCTAAGAGGCAAAAGTAAGAAAAGGGCAAAAGATAAGTTTTAATAACTTTTAAAGGCTATAGCTAGACTTAATACTAATAATAGTATACTCGCTTATTAATAATATTGTGTTTACATCGACGATAATTAATTTAGGTTATTTAACCTTTAAATTTATATTAAAAAAACTTATAACGAAAGCCCACCTACAGCGCAAGAACCTACCCTATCTATAAAAGGTTATTAGTATTAGAGGCATGCCACTCTTCGTACGCGAAGTAGTCTAACTAGAAGTAAATATTAATAGCTATATAGAATTAATGTAACTATACGTCTTACCTAATAACGGGTTGTACAACCTAATCCTTAGCCTAACCTTAATAAAAAAGAATAGGGTTAAACTAGCCCTAGTAAAGAAATTAATTTAGATTAGAAGTTTAGGCACTCGCATTTGTAACTAAAAAGGTAAGAAACTATTAATAAAGCCTTAAAGGTTATTAGCTATAGCCTTTATAGCCCCAGATTAGCGTAATTAACGCATAGGAAACAGGGCTAAGGTGTTTTTTATATTAATAAAGGATATATAGAAGGCGTTAACCCGCAAGCTAAAGGTGAACCTACGAGAGTTACTACCTAAAGCTTTTAAGGACTTATAGCGTATCTTTTATAGGGAACAAGCTGACAAGCTCCCCCTGCACTATAGACCTAGAGTGGATATTTTTATCCCTCTTGTGGAAAAAGATGGCGAGACCCTGGAGATCCCCTACGGCCTTTTATTTAATATGTCTCGCGAAGAGTTGCTCGTCCTTTAGAAAGAGTTTACTAAATACTTAAATAAAGGCTTTATTTAGGTAAGTAAGTCTAGCGCTACCGCCCTAGTATTATTTATTAAAAAACCTAGTGGAGGACTACGCTTCTACGTTAATTATTAAGCCCTAAACGCTATCTTAAAGAAGGACTAGTACCCGTTACTATTAATTAGTAAGACCCTTTAGCTCCTCGCGAAGGCTAAATAGTTTAGTAAACTTAATATAATTTAAGCCTTTTATAAGCTTTAGATAGTAAAAAGCGAGGAATAGAAGACAGCGTTTAGAACCTAATTTAGTTTCTATAAGTGGCTAGTAGTTCCTTTTAGCCTAGCTAACGCGCTAAGTACGTTCTAGCAGTATATTAACTAGGTACTAAAGGAGCACCTTAACAACTACTACTTAGCGTATATAGATAACGTTTTTATCTTCTCTAGTAGCAGCTAAAAAGACCACGAAGAGAAAGTACGTACTATAATATAAAAGTTAGGGGCCGTAGGACTACACTTAAATATTAAGAAATTTAAGTTCTGCGTTAAAAAGACTAAGTACCTTAGATTTATTATAGAAGTTAACAAGGGCGTAAGCATAGACTTAGATAAAGTCTAAGTAATTTAAAAATAGGAGCTACTAACTTTAGTAAAGGAAGTCTAGAGCTTTATAGGCTTTACAAACTTCTATTAGAGATTTATACAAAACTTCTCTGGCATAGTAAGCCCCCTTATAAAGCTTACTAGTAATGGAGTAGAATTTATTTAGGGATAAGAGTAGTAGTACGTATTTAACTTCCTAAAGATAGCGTTCTGTATAGACCCCGCGCTGGCCTACTTCGACCCTAAATAAGAATTAGTACTAGAAGCAGACGCCTTTGGCTAGTTGACTAGGGGATGCTTCTTTTAGTACGATAATAATAGGATTCTGCGCCTAGTAGCTTACTTTTTAGCGAAAAATAGCCCGGCAGAATGCAACTACGCTATCTATAATAAGAGATACTTGCAGTTATTAAATACGTAAATAAATAAGACTATATATGTTAAGTAGTAAAGCACCTTACGGTCTATACTAATTATAAGAACCTTACGTATTTTACTACTAAACAAAGGTTAAACAAACAACACGTTTAGTAGGTAAACATACTTAGCTATATTAATATAACGTTTATATATAGACTAGGGTTAGTAAACTCTAGGGCGAACGCCCTCTCTTAGAGGGACTAAGACCTACTAAAGGACAGTAGAGATAATAAATTAAAGTTAAGGCACTTTACGCTTCTTTAGAAGACTACTAAAAGAAATAGCTTAAAGTCTTTTATCCCCTAAACACCTACTACTATAGAAGAACCTAACTATACTAAAGTAAATAAAGACCTAGTGCTCGCTTACCTAACACGCCCTAAACTACCTATATTAACCCTTTAAAGAGGCGATAGCCCTGCTAAGCGACGTAAACTAGACTTTAACACTATATAGTAAGAGGTAGAACGCGATAAAGATAGTGCGTATAGTAAGATAAAGGCCTGTGTTAAGAACGGACTTAAGAAGTTCGAACCCAGGTGGAAGTTATCTATTAGTATCTTAGAATATAGTATAGACAACCAAGGGTACCTACGCTATAGATTAAGATAATAGGTACTAAAATTAGAACTTCTATAGATAAAGCTAATAGCGATCGCGTATAGTTCCCTAGCTTTAAGATACTTAAGATAAGAAAATACCTATAAGATCCTTACTTAACACTACTTCTTTCCGGGGATGTCTAACTAAGTAAGGTAGTACATTAAGAACTATAATATCTATAGAAGAACTAAACTATAAAGAGAAGTAAAATAAGGCCTACTAAAGCCCTTACTACTACCTAAACAAGGATAAAAGGATATTATAATAAACTTTATTACTACTCTACCCGAGAGCGATGGCTGCACGAATATTATAGTAATTATAAATAAACTTAGTAAGGACCCTAAGTTTATTAGTTTCCTAAATCTTAATATACCTACGGTCACGACA
The DNA here is from genome assembly GCA_010015655.1 of Bimuria novae-zelandiae CBS 107.79. Lineage (NCBI taxonomy): Eukaryota > Fungi > Ascomycota > Dothideomycetes > Pleosporales > Didymosphaeriaceae > Bimuria > Bimuria novae-zelandiae. The sequence goes on from ML976712.1 coordinate 379,910, forward strand.
GCATTTATTTAATACTTGGTAGTAGACCACTTCTTTCCCTCCTCTATTATATTAGACCGCGGGGGACAATTCGTGAGCGAATTTTAGACTACACTCTGTAAACAAGCAGGTATTAACCAAAGACTGTCTATAGTAAAGCACCTAGAGACGGACGGGCAGATAGAACGAATAAACTCTATCCTTAAAGCCTACCTCCAGGCGTACTATAACTAGTAATAAGACGATTAGATAAAGTGGCTTCTTATAGCCTAAATAGCTATTAAAGGGCGAGAAGCTATATTAACAAGAGATAGCCTGTTTTTCCTATCCTATAGCTAGAACGTTAAACTAGTTAAGAACTTTAGGGTATAGAGATTAGCCTTAGAGCTTAGAACTAATATAAAGAAAGCCGCGAAGGCAATAATAAAAAAGTTTAAAGAAGTTTTTAACTTTACTTAGGTAAAAATAATAATAGCCTAACAAGAACAAGAGCGCCTAGTAAACCATTAATATAAAGACGCTCTAATCTTAAAGGAAAGAGATAAGGTATAGCTAAAGTATAAGAACTACCTCTAAAACTAATATTTAAGTAAGAAGCTTAACTAGAAGTAAGAAAAGCTTACTATAAAAAAAGTAATAAACTCTTTCGTAGTAGAACTAGACGTCCCGCCGAACATGCACCTAAGGTTCTACGTAAATAGGCTAAAATTAGCCTCGTTAAACCCTCTTCCTAGCTAAACTACTAATAACGCCCAGCCCAAAGCAATTATAATAAAAAAGGGGGAAGAGAAGTATAGTGTAGTTAATATATATAAAGAACGCTAGTCCCGTAAAGGTAAGAAAGTGGAATACCTAGTATAGTAGGAAAACTACTCTTAAAGAACTTAAGAACCTTATAGGAACCTTAACTAAGCTACTATATTAAACTATTAAAAGAAGTTTACTAAGCTATATTAAAATTGTAATAGAAAACTCCTAATAGGATTCTACTATAATATCCCCTAAATTAGCTTCTATTAGAGCCTAAAGGAGGCTCTACGATGCCTACCTCGCTAAGCTAAAAAACCTAGCTAGATAAAGGTGTTTAAAATAAGGGTAGGAACAATATCGTTAGGGGATAAAGTTAAGTATTAGGGAAGAAAGTTAAGAAAAAATCCTAAGGAAGCAACTTAAAAAACCCTTAAAACTACTAAGGATAATAAGGGGACTAAATAATTCTTATAGTAGTAAGGGATAACCCTTACGAAAGAAGTAAGCCTTAAAAGCAAACTAAAGCAAGAAGGAGAAAGGAACTAGGCGAAAGGGGTATCTTTAGTTACTAAAGAAATAGTAAAACCCTTCCTAATAACGTTTAGGTCTACTTTTTTACCCTCTAATATACTACTAAGGTTAGGAAAGCTATTATCCTCCTTACTTAGGCGCTTCTTAATTATAATAGCCTAAAGCCGCTAGCGCAAGCCCTAGTAGGCTTAAGTAGGCATATTAGCTCCCGCGAGGACATTATTTATTATCTAAAGACTATCTATTATAATGCCCTTATCTACCACCACGAACTTGCTAGAGAGCTACACGATGTTAGCCTTAAAAGATAGCTTTATTATTTAAAAAGAACTTATAGAAAGGTTCTTGCACTCTTAATAGAATGCTTTAAAGTTATTAGTATAAATTTAAAAAAGGTTAGAAGTCTTTTTAACCGCGACGGCGATACGCTCTAAGAGCTAAATAGCCTTAAAAAAAAGTAATAAGGCCTAAAGTAGTAGTAGTTTTACTTTTAAAAGAGGTATAGTAATTAATAATAGCAACCTTACGAGCAGAATAGAACGCGTTAAGATTAGTAAAAAAGGCTTTTTATTTCTAACTACTCTTTAAAATCTTGTTTATAAGGTAGCCTATACTAATAACTATAATATTAGCGAACTTTTCGCGGCTAACTTTATTAAGGGCAGGCTAAATCTAGGTAGGGGAAGGAATTAGCAGAGCACACCTCGAAGTTATCTAGAACGAGTTAGACTAAAGCATACTTGTTTAGTGTAGCTAGTGAGCTTGTAGGTACAGCACTCCTTACAGGACACCGTCTTGCCTGCTAGTATCTACTAATAGACGCGTCTATAGGTAACGTAGTTAATACACTAGCGCTCGATTATCGCGTGTAGCAAGATTAGACCCTAAAAGCTAAGCTTGTTAAGTTAATAAGTGCGCACACCTAGGCTAATAAAGAACTAAAAAGGAGGTTAGAAGAGTAAGGAGGCAAGTTAGAAAGTAAGAAGAAGTAAAAAAAGCGTAAAAGAGGGTCTACCCGCGCTACTCGCCAACCCTGCGGGTTGGCGCTGCGCAGCTTAACGTAACTTCTTAGCTCAACGTTACTTTTTATAGCGAATTGACATTCGAGGATAATTTTGACGGCGAAGACTTCAATTATATGGCGATATATACGCTAGCGTCGGTGTAGCAAGTAGGGCAGGATCTACTGTTATCTCTCTAAGAGATGGCACCTGCCAGGGCTAACTTTATGGCGCCTGTAAGTGCGCGTCCTTGTACGTTTTTACAGCCTGTCTAGCAGCCTTTTATGCCTCCTGCTCTACACGATGATCAATAGCTTGTCGCGCTGCCTTTACGGTGACTACGCCGCCTTTCTGTACCTACCTAGCATCTTTAACCTGCCTTTTCTAGCGCTGTTAGGCCGCTACAGTAATAGCTAAGAGGTCTCGCTAGGCTAGCGCGAGACTATTAATAAGCAATTATAAGCTTTTTAGGAACTTTTTAAGCCTATGGCTAGAAATATTGCTCCTTTCTAGAGCGCGCGACATCTTTTTATGCTGCTGTTAGTACGACGTAGGCGTGTTGGCGATAGGTGATAAATTAACTACAGATAAAAGTAATAGTAATAGCGTACGCACTATAGGCAGCTTTATATATATAATTTCTAGATTAAATAGAAAGATGCCTAACTTTTCCTAAGCACTAAGTATAGTGCTGCGTTTAAAAGTAGCTATTCTAATGCTGTGATACGCGTGTAGAAATTCAACTTTATTAAAGTTAGTGCACCTAGTACGTGTAGCTATCTCTATAGCCTTCTTGTGATTATTCTTTAATAGCTAAAAACAGACAACGTTAAGAGGCTGCAGGTGATAAGATGCGTAAGGCAGTAGCGAGAAAGGTATTATATTATACCTATCGCAGTACTTAATAAACTTAATAGTTAGATAGCTACTAAATTTATTAAATATAAGTAATTATTATACGCCCTTCTGCCGCGCACGCGTCTATTTTTTAAAGAACTTTAGTTACTTAATTAATATTAAATTATTAGTATAGCTAGATATTAATATAGTAATTATATAATTATCAGGCAGCGTAGTATTAGTATACTATTAATAAAGGTAATTAACGCCTTGCACGATAAGTATAGGATTAAAGATCTTGCTATTACTAGAGATTAATTTAATTAAGGTAACATAATCGCGCGAGGTCTCTAACGCGGAGACCTAAGGGCGATTTAACTCTATAGTAATAATCTATTAGCTGCCGCCGACGCCTATACGGAACCTGGTTTTGTTTATATTATAGGTGTCTGATGCGGTGATGCCGTAGGCATTAATAACCTTCTTAAGCTTAATAAAATGCTAAGAATATGCTTCTATTATTACTATTACCGTCCTATTAATATCCTGCAACTTCTACTTTATACGGCGGCACTTAGGATTTTAGTATAGCCACCGCGTGGTCTAGTCTTTACTAAGTAGTAGAGCGCTACTATTAGGATACGCGCGGTTAAAGATATACTAGGCAGCGCCTTTTAGCTACAGCATAAGATAAGGCATGCTAATACTATCGCAGCAGCGTATATATGACTTTAGAGCTTTGTCTTGCACTGGCGAGAGGCGTAGATTTAACCTAGTGCGGTTATAGCGGCTCGTTCTGCCTTTAACGCGCGCTCGAAGTCGTAAAATAGGCACGCACTAGTCGCGTGCTATAGTTGTAATATTAGGTATTTCTCTATTAAAAAAGCTAGAGATACAAGCTAAGATGCGCTCCTTAATTTCGTGACTCTTGCTATAGAATTTAGGCATTTTTGTGGGTTATAAAGTAAGGATAGAGTAAAAAGCGCGTCGTAAAGTTACGTTGAGCCGCGAAGTTACGTTGAGCTGCGCAGCGCCAACCCGCAGGGTTGGCGAGTGGCGCGGGTAGAACTTACTTCGCGAGCTTTAAAAAGACTAAACTTCTTAGTAAGCTAGTTAAGAAGGATTACGCTAGCGTTAAAAATAGTAGCTTTATTTTAAAAGAGCTTAGTCTTCTTAAATTAGTAGCTAAGTAATTATAATAAAGACGGGCCTTCCTTTATCTTTTTATTAGAGTTAGCAGTACGCCTCTAACGCTTAAGTATTTTTATTACGTAGCTATTACGCAAAGAGCTAGCTATTTTATTAAAATAGTAAGGGGAATTAGGTCGCGAAGTTAAGGAAGACTAAGTTAAAAGTAAGACGTTACAGCGCACAAAGTTAAGCTAAAAAAAGAGAAAGCTTAAAAAAGTAAGATCTAGAAGCTAAGTAAGAAGTAATTTTATGTATATAATAATAAGCAAACGTACTAGCGCGAATATACTACTATGATAACTACTTATAGCAAGAATATAAAATTAAACACGTAAGAACAGAACTAGTAAGAGATTTATAATAGTAAAAGGATTATAAGTAGATAATAAAATAATTATAAGACTACACGAACAAGATAAGACGCGGAGATTTTTTTACCCTCGATAAAGGGAAGGGAGGTATATAATAGGCTACGCCTAGTTATTGCCTCGGATCCTTAACCCTTAGTTATACGAACCCTAGATATATAAGTTCGACGCCTAAGGCTTAACTTCGGACTCTTTATCGAATTTATAAGTATTCTTCTGGCACCTTTGGCTCCTTGAGCACCCAGCCCCTTACACCAGACGCGTCCTCTTCTTGCTCAGACACCACCAAGGATGCCCAGACAGGGAATCAAAGACCGGTACACGCCGCTACGGACCATGTCACCTAGACTAAAGAAAATATTTTACACTAAGAAATTTTTTACTAACGCTAAACCTTTACCTAACGTTAAGCCCTATTATTATTATAGTTTTCGCTCTTGCTTTTATGCTTACGATTAGTAGCGTGCGGGATTTCTTAAATAACTACTAAAACCCCTATATAATTATTAAGCTACTATAGAACTTAACTAAACTTCTATAGCTATAGATAATTATACTTTCTTCTTACTACACCCTTATTTTTTAACTTCTCTTCTAGTTCTTTCTAGATACTACTAAGCTAAGACGTAGTTATAGGATTTATCTTCCTTAACTTAATACTAGCTTGCTCTATATGTGTTATTATCTCTTTAAAAGTAATAATACTTATAACTGTTAAGATCTGAACATGTATGGAACAAGGAGGGCCAACGGGCCTCTAGTGGGGGTGACACTCGGCGGGGTCGCGTAACCGAGGTCACGTGACAACACCATCCAGCCAAGACTCACCAACCATGGATGGCGATACCGTCCATGGATGGCAACGGTATCTTAGATGGTATGAATTCCTTATATATATAACGGAACATAAATACCTTTATAGTATATGTGTTCAACCTGTTTATCAATCTATCGTTTAGATCTAAATAAGCAACCTTATTAATTTAATTATACTATACCTACCTTTAATACTAACGCCCTAGTAACAAGCGCAAGCTATTATTATAACCCTTTCTTATCCTACTATAGTATTCTTGCCCGAGAACTAACCTTAGCCCCTTAGGGACTAGCTACCCCTTTAAGATCTTAATATCTTAAACACCCTTAATATAAATACTAATAAGACCCCTACCTCTTCCATGGCTTCGGATAACCATGTCACCCCTATAGGGGATAGCAAGAACAAGGCACACAAACCTAACTTATATAATAGCAATTATACCCTCCTCAATACCTAGCTCTTATAGCTAGACCTCTATTTTTTCGACTAGAATTAAGACCTTAAAGACAAGAAGAAGGTTATCTTCGCTACAACCTATATATAAGAAAGCGCTAAAAAATAGATCTATCCTTACCTAGTTAAGTACTTAGACATAGACTATAACAATAAAAATAAGGAGTATATTAACAAGCATGCTAATGCAATCGACATTATTAAAGACTATAATAACTTTAAAATATACCTTTAATAAATGTTTAGAATTGCTAACAAAACAGCTATCGCTAGACAAGCAATCCAAACAGTTCGCCAACACTAATCTATAGCTAAATATATAACTAAGTTCCGCAAGTACGCAGTGCAACTTAACTAGAAGGATAAATTTCTTAAGATAATATATAAATAAGGCCTTAAACGCAATGTGCGCGAGGAACTCCTACGTAGTAGTATAAAAATAGAGACTTTAGAAGAACTATAAAAAGAGACTATCTACATTAATAGGGAGTGGCTCGCTTTGCAAGAAGAGTTCCGTAGGAACCTAAGAAACGCTAGTTTCGGACGATAGGCACCTGTAGTCTACAGAGCGCTACTAAAAGCACCTCGACGCTAGCAACACAACTACTACAGACCCTAACCTATAGAAGATGTCTAGTTTAACAACCTAGAAAAGGGAGCAGGAAAGGCTATAGGCTTTTAAAAGCCTAATTAACGTATCTTAGATAGAACCTGATAACAGGGGACTAAGACGCGTAAATGCTTCACATGTGGCAAACTAGGCTACATAGCCAGGAACTGCAGATCTAAGAATAAGATTACCAGACAGTTAAACGTACTAACTATTAACAAGAAAGAAACCACCGACGAAGAATAGTAGGTAGTAAACGCTATTAAATAAATTAACATCCACGACGAAGGATTAAAGTAATTAGGGACCCCTAACTCACGACTCTACGAGGATGCATACGAAGGTTTGGACGAAAAAGGAAAGGAGAAGGAACTAATGTCTCGATCTCCTACGCCTCACCCTAGCTAGAGCAAACCAGTCACTAGCAAGACGACGAATGTTTTTGACTTCTTAGAAAAACACTAACCAAGGGAAGGAGACTTTGGGTTTACAGCGATAGAACGACAAGACTACGCAGAAGCATTTTTCCATGCTTACTAACCCGACCTAGTTAGTAAAGCAGCACGAGAAATGGCGGACCACCGCTACGCCCACGAAGACCCCAAGAAGAAGTACCTAAACGAAAACCCAAACTACGAACCATAGTACAACCTGGACTACTGCAATCCTACGTATAAGACTATACAATAGACCCTCTGCGGAGAAGATTAATGTACCATTTATTACTAAGCTAAGGAATATAGCTAGTAGTAGTAGTAGTAGTATTAATTATCGTCCAGGAACGTAAAGTTCAAGCCTCCCATGGGGCATGGGGACGCGCCGAGCAGCTGCTTTGGGGCCAGCCAAAGTAGTGAAGGCGTTTCTTGCTATAAAGCTATTGCCGTCTCTTGCAGCGGCTCGTGAGAGTCCGCCCCCCTCCGTGCGGGGGCTAAATCCTTGTCTTCTTGCCTATAGGCTAAGGTGTCTGGGTTTATCTATTATACATGTAGTCTAATAATAAGAGTAGAGTAGGAGCAGCTTAATCTTTTGTAAGCTCGAGTAGAAGTTGGAAATTATTTGGCTCTAGTGCCTTCAGGTATTCCACGCCTTCCCTAGTGGTGTTGGGGGGGCACGCTGGCCGCTTTAGCCAGTAACCAAACTTTCGAACTGATCGTGGGCAGTGTATAATGTGGTCAGGCGCTAGGTCTGCGCCGTAGGGGTATTTCGTAACGGCGTCTTTATGCCTGAATTTCTTATGGTACTAGGCGTAGTGTCCGTGGCGGGTGCGCATGGACAGGAGCTTAGTAAGCGTTGGACGTTAGAGGGTAAGCTCCTTTGGCTGTTTTGTGGGGCGGTAAGTGAGGTCCCACTGCATGTACCATTTAGATAACTTGGGTGAGCGGGCGCGCTACTAGTCTATCTTAGCGCTCCTTGTGTGGGCGCGTACGTCTGAATTGAGGCCTGAGACTATAGGCTTAGCTACCATGCCGTATGGAGGTTGGGGAGACTTTGCCGCGTCGTTGGCTAGCTGGTCTACTAATTTATTCCCTTCTATTTCGCAGTGACCTGGGGCCTACTAAATAGTGATGTCTAGGTTCTCTATTGTCTCCTGGCACCTGACGAACGCCTATTACAAAGAGGGGGACGGGTTGCCTCTTATGCACTATATAATAGAAGTGCTATTAATGCACATGTATATGCGTCTTAGCCAGTAGGTAGGCGTAATAAGCGTGTGGGCGAGTCCTCGCTAAGCGCTAATAGCTTTGGCGTTAAAAACGTGGGACCTAGGGTTAAGGGAGCCGTTGCCTTATAGGATAAGGGCCTGTCCTTTGTATATAGCGTAGCTGTACGTGACGTGTTTGACGCCGTTAATCTATTGTTTGGAGCCGTCTAAGAAGATAATAATAGCGGTTAGTGGGAAAAGAGCCTACCACTCCTTAAAGAGACAGGCGGCGTCCTTCTTGGCTGCCTGGTCTATAGGGTCGGTGTGGCTCCCGGGGGAGTAGTGGGGGGCGCGGAAATCTGATTAAGGTACTAGGTCGAAGATCTGTGCGAGTTATTATACCTTTAAGCGGGCTCTTTATAGGAGGCCTGCGCCTTAGCCTCTTCTAACTATAGGCAGGAGGGTCTTAGTAGTTAGCGGGTGTTTATTGTCGACCGTTAGCAAGTGTGCTGTAAAGTAAAACTTATATATCTTAAGTGCTACTGCCGCTAAGGGGAGTCCTGCGTCCCGGAAGATGGCGATAGTAGGTGTGGTCTAATAGGCTGGCGCGATGGCTCTATATGCCTACTTAAGGACTTTATTAAGTGCGTTAATGTGCTAGCCTAGTTGGGTGCTTACCTCAGCGCTTCTTAATTGGCACATAATTCTAGAGGGCTTGGTTCTGCCTCCGTACCAGGCTTCCGCACCGTAAAGGAGTCGTGGGAGGACGCAGGCAATTACCGCCTTGTAAAGGGACCCTAGTAGGGGGCTGTGTTTAATCTAAGCCAAGCTATAGATGTAGTGTGCGATAACCCTTGTCTTGGCGGCGCAAGTCGCGACGTGGGCCTTAAAGGTTAGCTTTTTATTAAACTATACGCCTAGCCAGCGCAGGGCCCCGTTCTCACTCCCAAGGAGAATGGGGTGTATGGTGAGGTTCTTATTAACGATACAGGGAGGCGCGTAGTCTCCTTTCTATCGTGTAAGATGTATTATTTTAAGCTTATTTAGTGAGAAAGCAATCTTATTATCCGCGCTATATCTAATAATGTTACGAACGTCTTTCGCGATTTGTTTAACGTTGTAGTCCAGGCTGTAAGTGGCTCTGTATAGGCAAATATTGTTAGCATATCTAAATCGCAGCGTGGTGTCCTAGAGGAGAAGTTCCGCCAGGTACAGCATATAGATAACTGGTAAGAGGGGCGAGCCCTGTGGGGTGCCGCAGGCCACTAAGTAGCAGCCGAATTAGTGTTGGCCGTAGCGGACAAGTATGTGTCGGTTCGTAAGAATGTTGCGCGTAAGCACGAGCACTTTTTAGTGCTAGTCTTATCCTTTTATTTAGTGTAGCAGGCGGTTGACGAGGAGGGCGTTAAAGGCCCTAAGCACGTTTATAGTAACTATAGTGACGTGCTAGCCTTTGCTGAAGGCTAGTTCCACGTCGTGGGTAAAGGCGGCAATTAAATCTATGGCTAACCTTTTTGGCAGAGCCCCTCTATATTAGGGGCTTAGTACGCCATGCAGCATAGCTAAGTGGGCTATACGCCAGGCGATAATCCTTTTAAATTCCTTGCCAAGGCAGAGTAGCATGGCGAGGGGTCTTATAGAGCCTAGAACCGTGTAGTCCTTCTTGCCATGCTTCCTAATAAACACGATCTCTCCGTCCTTCCAGGCGGCGGGGTAGTAATCAAGCTTAAGTAGGTCGCGGTAGATGTCGTAGACGTACTGTCTAATGTGGTTCTAGCATGCTGTGAGTAGCTGGACAGTTATACCGTCTGCGCCTAGTAAGGTGCTAGAGACCCTAATTACGCAGCGCTCTGTCTCTTTAATAGACAGGTATGTGTCCTAAGGGATTGTGGGGTTCTCTTGTGGGGAGGGCGGTTCTGGCAGGTCGTCCTTTGGCGTAAATCTGTAAAGTAGTGCTTGTTGAAGTATCTTAGCCTTGTCCTTGTCCTTAGTCGCCTCTACGCCTCTAAAGACCATTGGCGCCTAGGTCCTAGTGGGTTCTAGCTTATGCTAGTTAATAATTTAGAAAAGTTCTTAGTCGTTTGCCGCGTTGTCTATAGTGTGTTGCTAGTATTTCTTCTTTGCTTTGTAGACTATTACTAAGAAGGTGCGCGTCTCTTCGGAGGGGCCCTGCCTAGTGTGGCCGTCTAGCGAGTTTAAGTGTGCCTGGTAAGCTTGTTTATAGGCGTTCGTTTACCACGGCGCCGAATGGCCTATCCCTCTTTTCTTCCTGCCTGCTATCTCTAGGGCGTTTATAAGGACTTCTTCTAGGGTAGCGACGCGCCTGTTAACGTGCTCGCGAGTCTATAGCCTGTTTAAGCTAGGGGTGCCCTTTATCCTATTAGCGACAGCGTTAATAAATAGCGGGAGCTTCGTAGTAGGGATCCTATATTAGAACTAGTCAAGTGGCTCTTGTCCCTTACCAGGTATCGTGATAACTAGCGTGTTGTAGTCTAAGCCGCAGTTTATGTCCGCTCATACCGCTGTGGTAGCGAAGGGGATATTATAGAAGGAGAGGTCTATAACGTGTCCCGCACGGTGGGTGGGGACCCCGGGCTCTTTAATGTAGTCTATGCTACTGTCTGTGGCCCATTAGGCCAGTTCGGCGCCGCCATGTGTAGTCGTGACACTAGGTTTAAACATGTTATGTTTAGCGTTGAGGTCGCCCCCAGCTAGGCATCTGTTAGGCGGGGTGAGGTAGGTAATGTAGTTAAGAACGGGCGTAGTCTGTGGCGCCTGGTAGGTATTAAGTATTAAGATTCTGTTAACGTTAATCTACTATATGTCCTAGTCATAGAGTGGAGTGCGTGGTGTGATTTTTAATTGGTTTCCCTTACGGGTAAAGATAAGGACCTAGGGGCGGTCTACCTCCCAGGTCTCCTGGCTATCCTAGCTATCTACTAGTAGGTGGAGGTTATAGCCAGGGTGGTTTAAAGTACATGTGCCTAGCCAGGTAGCTGGCTCTTGCATGCAGATGACGTCGATGCCCTCCCTAAAAGTAATCTTAAGGGTGGCTATATATACTAGGCCGCTTTTGCTAATATTTGTCTAGCATACTTTAATGTCAGGCTCCCTGCGTGGGGTGGGTCTGCGGCGATTGTTCCTTATTAGCTTAAGGATTCGTCCATGGTCTAGTCCTCCTGTGAGGAGGACTATATGTGCTCTTCCTGTCTCGCGCTTCTGGCAGAAAGCGCGGCGAGGTTTAGGCTATCGCTTGTGGGCGCAGAGGACCGTATAGGCCTGTTTAATAGGCGTGGAGCGGCTTGTCGTGAGGCGGTGTCGGGGTATGGGGTCGAGCGTCGAGGTCCTCTTAGGGGACGATGGCTTTGGGTCACCAGTTCCTGCTTTGGCTGACTTGGTATTATTAACACAGGCTTAGTTTGGTTGTTGTTTTCTCCGCTAGGGGAGGTGCCCTGGCCCTAGGTGGTGGGCTCGGGTTAAGGGTGTAGGTTGTGTAACTAGTTAAAGGCCTTTTATCTAGCGCGTCTTAGTGTCGCTAGTTCGTGGCAAGTTAGTTAAATAATGCGGCTATTCACTTGCCTAGGTTTAACTAGGCAGGTAGAGTCGTCTGCGGCGTGTGGGCCGCGGTAGTTAGGGCATTATTATTTGTGAGCGTAGTTGTCTCCTATTGGGCCTTCGTGCTCGCTAGGTTTCTTTTTGCAGTTACGGCAGCGGGGTGTGCGTGTGCAGCGTGCTGCGTTGTAGTAGCCCTGGTAGCCAGGGTTATGGCGTTCTATAGCTCGCTTCTTGCTTATCTCGCGGGAAAGGTCGCTGGCACCGAAGAGGCGGAAAGCCGCCGTAGGCTTTTCGAAGGACACTATCTAGGTAGTATGTCCAAATTAATTAGGGCCATGTCGAGAGGGACAATAGTTTACAGGGTGTTGTTTTGTCTGCGTGTGAACCTTATCCGCTATTATTTAGAGGGAGTAGGGCACGTCTTCCCCTAGCAGCAAGCGGTAGCTACTAGGTACTCTAGGTATAGTATAGTTAACCTATTGCGTAGGTAACTTAGTGCTGTTAGCTTTAATAGATCTTATTATTAATTCCTTCTTTTCCTGTTCTATAAGTTGCTGTCGTATGTTGTTGGAGGCTGGGGTGATGGCCCACCCAGTGCGGGTCCTTGTGGCCGTAGGGATAGCGCTGGGGTCGAGCCCTGTAGCGGCGCAGATAGCCGTTCGTATAGTAAAGGCAGAGGTCTGGCCTAACTGGTTGGCCAGGTCCGCGACTGTAAGTAAAATCCGTGGGTCTATTGCCTGTCTGGGTGTGGTTTGCCGCTTATCTGTGGTTGTGGATTTCCTGCTACTGCCTGTGGTTGTCGTGTATCCGCTGTCTCCGTGGGAGGCGGATGCTACGCTTGCCCATGTCCTCTGGGGCTGGGCGGCAAGGCCGCTGTCGCTGTCCGTGGTGTAGGCGGTGGTTGTCGAGTTGTAGCTAGTCCTAGCTACATTCGGACGAGGGCTTAGCGTAGCCGAATTTTTTAGTGTCTATATAAGGCGGTTGCGGAGGGTAGAGGCAGCCGCCAGCTCCTCTAGGCGCTTAAGATTAGCAACGCAGTAGTTAATAGCTTTAGCTATAGCTATTATAACTTTCTTTTAGGTCTTTGCCGCCTTGCGCGCAGCCGTAAGGTAGGAGGTAAAGGCATTAGCCGCTATGTCTATAGCAGCTTCTAGGTGGATAGGCACGCCTCCACTAAAGGAAAGGCGTCTAGGAGGGCGGATATTGGTCTATTAGCGCTTCTTAGAGGGGTACTAGATGTTAGTCTGCCGCGTAGACTTAGGGTCTGCGGGGCGGGTCGCTGTAGAGGCCCCTAGAAGGGGCCTCTAAGGCGTCTCCATCGCTATTATTAGCCCACCGCACGCGTGCGGTGCCTGAGGATGGCTAGGAGTAGGATTTTAGGTGAAAGTGAGATAAACGGGATAAAGATTTCGCAATTTTTACCACTTTCTCGAAATTCCTAAAGTTGGTGAAGGTGAGGAATATAGCTACTTTCCCTGAATATACTAATAATATAAATAGGAGTAGTTTAACTGCCCTATCGCCTATTGCGACGTTCACCTCTAGGATAAACGCGAAACACGATACTTTCTACATCTTAACTAAGTACTAAACTAAGTAATGTTACTACTAGTTAATAGGAAATATGTATTAGACAAATAGTAAACATGCTTACACCCTAATTATAAGGAACATAAAGAATAAAAAGGGAAGCATAGGTTCAATCGCATACTAAAAGGGACTACAAACCTTAGAATTAAAATGGTAACGAAGGAAGAAGACGGTAAAGCTCTCTTAGTAAAGACCTAGTAGTAGCCCTAAAAGAAGAAGAACAAATGACACCTTAAACCTATAAAGCTAGCTAAAAAGAAAATGTCTTTTTTAGACCTAGGCTCAGGCGGGAAAACGCCTTTAAAGAAGTAAATGCCACTAATAGTTAAGCATTAATTAAGCTACTAGTATAGCTTAAAGAAATATAGATAAAAGCCATGCTAGACTTAGGAGCATAGGAAAGTTATGTGTCTAAAAAAGCACTTAATAGAGCAGGGCTTTACGAACGCAAGATGGCTATACCCTATACTATTTATGTCGCGAATAGGCAGCTAATGCCCGGCAAAGCAATAATTAAGTACGAGGTTAAAACCACCATTATAATCTATAGACACTAAGAATCGATTACCCTTAACATTATTAAGGAAGCTAATTACGACGTAATTTTAAAATTACCCTAGTTAAGGAAGCATAACCCTATAGTTAACTAAGAAAAGAAAGAGCTATTCTTTAAGCGCTGTAACTATGCATTGCAAGTAAAGCCTACGCATTAATAAAGCATAATAGTAGATAAAAGAACTATTAATAATATAGTCTCGCGACTAGAAGTTAATAAACGCGAAATTAACTTAGTAGACGCTAGCAGGAACTACTAGGTCACAAAGCGTAAGCACGAAGAGAACAGCACACCTCTTAATATCCCTAACGAATATAAAGAATAGAGTTATTTATTTTAAGAAGAGAAAGGAGCAAACGCCCTTCCTAAGCATATATACCAAGATTACCGTATTATTCTCGAAGAAGGAAAAACGCCGCCTTTTAGACCACTATATGGCTAGAGTAAAAAAGAACTCCAATGGACACGCGAATTCCTAAAGAAAGCCCTTAACAGGTAATAAATACGTAAGTTAGAATTACTAGCAGCGTCACCCTTAATATTTATTATAAAGAAGGATAGAACACAACGTCCATGTATTAACTACAGGAGACTAAATGACATAACGATTAAGAATAGATACCTACTACCAAATATACAAGAATCACGAGACAAGCTAGGACAAGCCAAGATATTCACATAATTTAACCTACGAGACAGATACCACCTTATACGAATATTAGCAGGTAATAAGTAGAAGATAGCCTTTTAAACTAGATACAAACTGTTTAAGTACTAAGTTATGCCTTTTAGACTCACAAACGCGCTAGCAACATTCCAAGCAATAATTAATAATGTACTACGGAACTACCTTAATATATTTATAGTTACCTACCTTAACGACACCCTAGTATTCTTAGAATAAGAGAAAGATCATGTGTAACACGTGTAGACAGTACTACGAGCGCTAAATAACGCTAACCTATAGCTAAAACTAGAAAAGTGTAAATTCTATGTTATAGAACTAGAATTCCTAGGACATGTTATTAACACTAAAGGTATCTAAGTAAGCCCTTCAAAGATTAAAAAAGTAAAAAAGTAAAAATTACCTATTAACCTTAAGGAAGTGCGAGCCTTCCTTAAATTTATTAGATTTAATAGATAATTTATTACGGACTACTCTAGAATTACACTACTACTTACGAACCTCACGAAGAAAGACAAACCTTTAAACTAGATAGAAAAATATAAACAAGTATTCTAAACACTATAAAAAGCATGCATTACGCCACCAGTCCTTATATACTTCTAAGATAATAAACCTTTACGTATCGAAACAGACGTAAGCGACTTGGCAGTAGGAGCATGCGCAAAATAAGAAAAAAATGGTAAATAGCACCTAGTTACATACTACGTACACAAGTTCACATCGGAAGAATTATAGTATAAAGTATATAACAAAGAACTACTTACAATAGTAAAGGCTATTAAACACTAGAGGATCTACGCACATAGCTGCTTAGAACTTATAATTTTTATAGACTACAAGAATCTTACACGCTTTATAACCATAAAAGAACTAACTTAACGACAAGCAAGATAGTCAGAAACGCTAGAATAATACAAATTTAAAATTATATACACCCCAGGCAAAGAAAACGGACGAGCAGACGCTCTTAGTAGAATAAATAATAAAGGAGAAAAGGTTAAGACATACTCTATAGTACTAAAGAAAAACCTTAATAGCTCTTTAGAACTAACTACTAAACTCAACTAACTCCTTGTACTTACACGAGAAGTACCCAGAGAACTGTAAAAGGAAGTTATATAATAATACTATAATAACCTAGTGTACGGACACCTAAGGATCAGAAAAACTATGGAACTTATTTAGCAGAACTATAGCTTTAAGGGAATTAAGGAAGCAGTAACTACCTATATCTATAAATATATAGATTGCTAGCGTAATAAATATGTAACACACCTTAAGTACGGAGAAATGCAAGCTATACAAATACCTATTATACTATAGGAAGATATCGCTATAGACTTTATTACAGGACTATCGAAATTAAGAGATCCTATAATTGGAATCACTTACGACGCAATACTAAATATTATCTATTAATTTACTAAATACGTGGAACTACTACTATGCTAGAAGATAACTACGGCTAAGGAACTCGCATTCCTTATCCTAGACTAACTTATACGGCACTACGGTATTCTAAAGACAATTATCAGCGATAGAGACAAACACTTTATTTTAAACTATTAGACAACCCTAATAGCACTTATTAGAATAAAACGGAAATTATCGATAGCATACCATCCACAAACCGACGGACAGATAGAACGTACGAATTAAACTATTAAAACGTACCTACGCATCTACTGCAACAACTAGAAAAATAACTATATTTCCTTACTACCTATAGCACAACTAGCATATAATAACAAGATATTAATAGTAACAGGATTTACACTATTTTATGTAAACTACGGAAGATATCTATATCTCTTTAATTAAACACTTCCTATAATAATCAAAATAGAAGAAGTAATAAATATGGCAGAAACTATAAAGAAAACACATGCACAACTCTAAGAGAATCTTAAGAAAGCTTAATAGTAAAGCATTTCCTATATAAACTAAAAAAGAAAAATGGCACCTTACCTAAAGAAGGGGGATAAAGCATATCTGCTTACAAAGAATCTTCGGACCCGGAAGAAAAAACACAAGAAACTAGACTATATTAAGGTCAGGCTATTTTTTATTATTAAACAAGTATCACTAGTTAACTACTAATTAGAACTACTACTAGACGCAAAGATACACCTAGTATTTTATATATATTAACTTAAACCTGTAGAACCTGAAACACCAGTTAAAACAACCTTTTATTACTAGCCGGAGGAAGAAACCGAATTCAAGGTTAAAAAGATACTATAATACACGAATTAGCTATAAATATATCTAATTAAGTGGAAAGGATATCTACACTTAGAAAACACATGGGAACTAGAAGCAAACCTTAGAAACTGTTGCTAGGTGTTAGCACAATACCATCGTCAAACTATAAGAAGGAATTAGGAACAATTAGAGGAGAACTAGATAAGAACTTGTTAAGAAGAAGATCTATTAATAGATTAGGAAGGGGATTATTGGCCTGTGACTAGCCTGGATTAGCGAGGAAATTGTCTTAGAACGGAGCGTCCGCACTTGAGCTCTCCGTCTCTTATACCTTATCCTAAGTATCTAATAGTTTTCTATCTTAACGCGCAAATAACTTCTTACGACCCTCTAGCTTAAGGAGCTTACGCCTGCTACGAGTAACAGCCTCCTTAGCACGAGCTAACTCTAATTGCTTTTTACGCTCTTTATCCTCTACCTTCTCCCACTCCTCTTTAGGAACAAATAATTCACACTCGCTCCTTGCAGCGATACAACTAGCGTAACGACTAGATGCAGTATCCATAAAACAATAAATATTTAGCTTTTCGCAGCGACTGTAACGAAAAGGCATCTCCCTACTACTCTCTTCAACACGGCGAATACGATCACGTCGCTCTTAGGTCAAAGTCTTCTTGCGAGGCGCGCGCGCTTTGCGGGGCTTGAGATCCTTAGGCATAGTCAGGAAGGCACTAAGGCCAGAACGCGAAAGCAGCGACTCACGCGGGTATTTATATGCGACGACCGTATCTGCAGCCAGGGGGCGCGGAACGAGGATACCGAGGACGCTATCTGAAAGAGGGGAGGTGATGTTAAGATCTGAACATGTATGGAACAAGGAGGGCCAACGGGCCTCCAGTGGGGGTGACACTCGGCGGGGTCGCGTAACCGAGGTCACGTGACAACACCATCCAGCCAAGACTCACCAGCCATGGATGGCGATACCGTCCATGGATAGCAACGGTATCTTGGATAGTATGAATTCCTTATGTATATAACGGAACACAAATACCTTTATAGTATATGTGTTTAACCTGTTTATCAATCTATCGTTTGGATCTGAATAAGCAACCTTGTTAATTTAATTATGCTATACCCACCTTTAATACTAACGCCCTAGTGACAAGCGTAAGCTATTACTACGACCCTCTTTCGTCCTACTATAGTATTCCTGCCCAAGAACTAACCTTAGCCCCTTAGGGACCAGCTACCCCTTTGGGATCTTAACAATAACTAGTTTGGCGTCAGCGCTTGCGAGCTACTTTATAAGTAATTATATTTTAAGCTACTATATCTAGGCCTTCTGCCACGTTAAATCTAGCTCAGAGGATACTTTATTTTTAAAGCCTAGTTCCCCTTATATAACTATGTTTTTAAGCTTCCTTTTACGTGTAGTGCTAGAGATAAGTATAGCTAAGAATTAGTTTAAAGATATAGTCTACTTATCTTTAGTGTTAGTTAAATTAGTACTTAATATAGGGCAGTAGAATTAGCGGCGTAGCTATTTTTAAGTATCCTTACTTAATAATAAAGTTATTTTATTGTTAATAATAATTAAATTATCTAGTGTTACTCGTTAGCCGCGGCCTTAGGGTTAGTTAAGGGCGGTACCTTATAAACCTTGTTCTAGCTTGCCTTAATTAGAAGGCCTACAAGTCTATTTCGTACGCCAGACCGTAATAGTCTCATTGGTAGTGTCTTCCATCTCACCCCTCTCAGCATCTCGCGCATCCTCCGGGCTATTGCTGTTGCACAGGACTACTGCTGAGGGCTTTCCAGTTGCGGAGTCGCGGTCCTGGGTCGATTCACCGTTCTCAGAATGTTGTGTGATGAATATGTAGATGATGGCAGCCGCGCAACATGCATACTCCGCTTGCACGGCCTCCGTTCGGGACATCTTGTCCACGTCAGGGAGCATAACAGGGGGTGATCCTGGATCGGTGCCTTCCTCCACCTCGCCGGCGTGTATTCCAGGTCCGTCGTTCAACCGTGGCTTCACGGTTTCCTGTGCCACTGCAGCCTTCTCTTTCTCAGCCGGCGGGTCTGGCGGGGATTCGCTCGTGGCCGGTTGTTGGGCGCACATCACCTCGTGCTGCGGGTCTAAGGGGGCTTCGCAGTTGGTAGCGAGGGCGAGGCCTTGAGTGGTGGCCTTCCCGTCCCCCGTTGGTGTTCTCGTCGGAGTTACGATGGCCTCGCTTTCTATACGAGTGTCCGCTGGGGCTTCGCTGGGCACGTCCAAGATGCTACCTTCATCGCTGTTGTGTCCAGAAGTGCAGTCGCGCTCCGCTACGGTCATTTCCTCGGGGGCCTCGTTGGGCATGTGTACAGCGCTCTCTGTGGGGAGTTTGTCTTGGGTGAGAACTTCGCCGGCTCCATCAGCGCCATCTGCCTGCGACGCAGCCATCCCCTCCATTGGAAAGTACAGGCTCGTATCAATGTCGAGCCAGGGAGAAGGGGAATGATGCGGTTCCTGAGCGTTCAAGTAAGACCAGAGCCATCCTAATCAACCACGAAGGATCTTACTGGTTCTGCTTTCGCCACCTCATCGCTCCAGGGATGCCCGAAAAGAAAGGGTTCGGAGTAAGGATCCGGGACAGAATCGAAGAAGCCCACGAATTGGTCTACGGTCCAAAATGCGAAAGAGTCCATGATGCGAGGGGAATGAGCTTGAGAGCGGGGACGTCGCCAGCTCGGGGGCAACAAGATATACCTTCAGAAGGCGCCGTGCCGCGCCTGCACCCACTTCTCTCATGGCATCTCCACTAATCAACCTCCCTTGCTACGCATGGAGAATGCGGCGCTCGCAGCCGTCGGCAACCACTCGTCCATGCGATCTAGACAGGGTTCTGACCAGGCTTCTGCTGGCGGTGTGCATGTCGCAGTGGCAAAGTCACACTATGTCCAACCAGGGGCTTCACTATGCACAGCCATCGGGAACTCCGATACTGCGAGGGGCTCGAGTCTGTTTCATGCGACCACGGTACGGCGATGGGATCCGTGAAGCTCCATGCTCGGGTGTCCTGCCAGGAATGGGAGTGAGTAGCGCTATCCTACGTGCTTGAACCAAGGCTCTCCTGCGAGAAAAGCACCCTCCTTGCTAGGAGGGACGGGGGAAATTGTCATCGCAAAGCTGCTCTGATGTGAACGGTTTGTATCTGACGCCTTCTTGAAGGAGAGGCACACTCGACACTGACCTGTAAACCTGCTTCCATCCGAGCGTACGCGTCAGCTCCTGGATGCGGTGATTAGGAGGAAGGTTCAGTGCCGCTGGGATTCCATGAGACGTCAAGCTAGGGACTGTGCCGTTCTCAACCATTTGAAACCCTGTTACGGCCCACCGCGGCAGAGGGAGCAGGCAGCCATAAATTAGGCTTACCTCCCAGTCCTCGCCCTATTCGTGCCGTTACCTGTCCGCCCTGATTTGCGACTTGGAGAATCGGCGGCAACGATGGGACGCTGCAACTCTCCATCGTGATCTGGCGCAGGACTTAATAGTCCGCTGCCATATCTGGTTCGACGCTGTCGGATGAAGGCGCCTCTCCAGCGGGGAGTCGGGCCACGCGAGGCGTTGTCTGAACCGGTCGGCGGATTTCGAGGGGAATCTTTGCACGCGAGATGCAAGTCCTAGAGCTTTTATGAGTTCTCCCTCTGCTGGCAGCAATCCGGTGTGCGCAGCTAGTCGCATAGTCTCTTGCAAGGTCTAGAAGAGGAAGAAGCTCGAGGATTTGCGACTGATTCGGATGTACGCTGGAGGGAGGACGATAGACTCGAACGGGCTAGGAACACACTATAGGAGGCCATCGATAGCTAAAACAAATACCTTTCTCCCCCGAAATAGATAGCGTGTTTTGGAGTTATGAAAGGCGTGTTGGGATTCGGTTACAGTAGAAAGATCAACGAGGAAATGGGATGAAGTTGACTATGGTCTGTGCGCGGCGCCTGGTCCCGTTAAAGGGCGGAACCCCTGTCTAGCCTTCCTCCAATCATCAACGACAGCGCTTCGGCGGCATAGGCCCATTTTGGTCTCTTCTCTATTTTTAGGCGTCAATAATTAGCATCAGGGCCTCAACAGGACCCCGCTGACGTCAGGTACAGGATCCCTAGGTTGGTATGCGGAGATATATATCCAGGGCGCACGGCGGTCAAGCGGTACTAAATGGACGAGTGACTGGATCCACTAACCACGTTTGAGGGAGACATATAGGTAGCGTTGTGCAATATATTTTCTGAGCTGCTTGCTTGTCTTTTTCCCCTCTGCAGTCGCGAGCTTGATTTGGTATGTGACACCCCCTCAGCGGAGACATTGATCAATCAAATCAGGGATCGTTGCATTCTATATAGATCCATACAGGTAGAGTGCGGTTCTCTGCAGCACCTTAATTCTATCCCAGACCATCTGCTCCTCTTCTTCTCCCATCCCCACGGTCGTATCAGAGTAGTCAATCTTGAATTCAGCGATATCGAAGCCTCGTGCCTGTACAAGCTCCCCAAACAGGTGGAAGAGTGCAGCCTCGCCAGCATGATAACCTAGGGTGCACCTCATAATGTGGAAAACAAAAGTTATCGACTTCTTGCAGGCGACAACAAGGGCGTTTGCGAGTAGCATTATAGAATCCCTTCGAAGATAATCGTCGCCAGAGGTCTTGTCTACCCGCAAGTGTATCGAGCTTACGTAGCAAAGCGCTGAGACGGGGAGAGGGCTTAGGGTCGTAGAGAGTGCGTCGGCCCGTGCTGCACGCGAGCAGAGGAAACGAACACAGACGCCATGGCGAAGTTAGGAGAGACGCCGTGTTGTTGATCATGGGGGCCGACGTGCTGTTGGCAAATTCAACACAAAGTCTCTTAGTGCCAATGGAGATGCCGCTAGGTATGGAGCTTTTCGTAGTAAACTCGTTAAGCGTGCTCTGTGTACTACTTTCGAGGGAGGACGCAGC
Organism: Bimuria novae-zelandiae CBS 107.79; assembly: GCA_010015655.1. Lineage (NCBI taxonomy): Eukaryota > Fungi > Ascomycota > Dothideomycetes > Pleosporales > Didymosphaeriaceae > Bimuria > Bimuria novae-zelandiae. Next base: position 401,662 of record ML976712.1, read on the forward strand.
ACTTCGTACAGCGGTGGCCAGACTGCGGACCTTTCTCTCAAATCAGGAGGCTCCGGGAATGCGAGTGAGCAGGTCTTGTCGCCCTACGATCGTGTGGTCATGCGGCAACCAGTCACGCCGTGCTGTAATATCACCAAGGATGGGTAACTGGGTGAGATTGAACTGTGTGGCTGGTATCAAGCTCGCCTCGGATAGATAAGATCACTTACATGAAAGCTGGCTATGCCTTGATTGTGCATACGAGGGGTAGTTAGTACCATCAGAGCTATCATAAAACCACTTACTGTCAGTACGAAGTTTGTACAGAGGGCTATCAGATGGATCAGTTTGTAAGACGGCATCCTAAGTTCTGGTGTCCCTGTTGTTGGATGACTTGCCCGTTATATAGATTGTTGCTTGCTTATTCAAGCTCCCGGGCGCCTTATCAGGCCCGAAGCCTGCCAAGCTGCGCAGTGTTGAAAAGTTTCCTATATGAACCGTCATCCTGCGAGAGTAATTGACTCTTCAGACAAAAAATGAATTTTAAGTACGCACTTCTCCTCGTCGCTTCGCTCACGTCAATCAATGGTGTCCACCAGCATACAAACAACGCAAGCATAGCGCAAATGCACATGGTGGTGCGGCCTTCTCATAAAGCCCCTTCGCTGTCGGACGAAAACGTGAGCAGATATTCCACCAATACTTGACCCGGGACTGAGTAATGGTGACGCCAGCTTCCCGGAGGAAGGCTGTGTGGTAGGGAACGCCTCCTTCTTTTCGTCAGAGCCCGCGCGAAAATCGTACGAGCCTGTAGATGCCCGTTCCGCCTGATCCGCTGCCCGCACGCTGATCAGGGAGCTCCCAGCGAAGGCTGCCTACTCGTCGGCGACTCCGAGACCTAAACTTGGGCTCATATCTTGATCCTGGTGGCGTGGGCCGAAACCTACAGGCAGATTAGCGCCCAAACGGGCTCCTGCTGAGTCGAGAGGCCGCTCCAGCCCTTCCATCCGTTTTATCTGTAACGCCGGAATGCAATCTGCCGTCATACAGACAGTCATACAGACCCGGGCTCTACTAATTAGTGTTAAGTGCAGACTGGGCGAGTACATGCCAATACCGTCTGCATGTCTGACCAGCGGGTCGTAGCCTGACTGAGCCCGCTTCATGTGACTCTCTTGTGAAACTGGGCTTGCAGTTAGGGCAATTTAGGGCAATCGCCTTCCCGAGGCTTGCAATTCCGTAAAAGTATTAAGGGTCCAACCGAAATTGCACGGGCCTGACCCGTCTTGCTAAGACGCTATTGAGGCGTGCAAGGCGCTTCTATTGCCATTCCATGTGTTTGGTGACGTGGCAGGTTGACGGTCTCCGATACGGGCTTCTCCAAGGAGGAAACTGAAGGAATGGGAGCATTTCGTTCGTGGACGAGGTCGAGGTAAAGGGTAGTAGGTGCTATGAACACTGCTCAATCATGGCGAAGGCAAGGGAGCCAGAGCGGCCAAAATCCGGAAAGGGACAGAGCTGCTCGCGGAGTATCGAAGGGAAGATAGGAACTCCCCTAGAGACGCCGCAGCGCCCTCATCGTCGGTCCGGAAAGGGGGAAAAACTGGAGCCATCCGGGCAGTGCAGCGGTTGCATGATGTGGCAAGGGGTGAGAAAATGCCTCATGGGTAAGCCCGAGCGACCAATGAGGAGATGGGGAGGGGTTGGGAGAGAAGAGACGATAGAGGGAGAAGGGTAGGCCGGCGAGGGCGGAAGCATCAGAGACCACGCAAGACAGGATGGTTCCCAATTCCACCGTTATCTGCGGACAGTCCCCTGAACACACCGCATACGAAGAAGCGGCAAAGGAGATCCGAGGAAGACGACGAGGGGGAAGATTTGTATCACGCTGAAGCTGCCGTCCGTTTTTTCGCAGCCTGCACGTCCAATTTCGGTGGAGCTCGTTCATTACACCGACGTTTTAATCGATCCGGAGGAGGCAGTCGATCCCTGATGCCAGTGGTTAGAGCTGGAACCGCAGTGGCCGAACATAGATGCAAACGTGAGCTAGAGTGCTCAGCATCACCGGGAATCGTTGAGGCGCAGCGAAAAAAAACAAAAGGTACCATCAACCTTGGTGAGGCATTTTAATAATTAGACTGGTGTCGGTGTGTGACACGGCGCGTAGCCCCGTAGCTGTCTCGTGCAGTAACCGGGTTCGGCGTTCTGGCTATGGCAGCGAAGTGGGTCGTACGAGCATTAGTCTCCGAGACCTTGTTTAGCTGAAGACTGCAATTTGTAATGCTCTCCGTTGATCCGAGCGAAGTGTTGGCGGTGTGACGTGGTCTTCTAGAACGAAGACATAGAGATCAAGCTCTAGCAAACTTTGTGGGCGCTACTCTTGACGTCGTTGGAAAAGGACATAGGAATGACAGCCATCGAAAATTCTGTGCAGGAGTAACGAAGCAGGGAAATGTTAATGCCTGTCGCAGTTGCCGTTAGGAGAATACTACAGAACGGGAACATTGTGCGGGTACACTTGCCTTCGTGCTGCCACTTAGGAATGGTATGAAATGGTAGTAGGCATGATTTACCGTGCACAGGACAGTGTACGCAGAAAAAGGCTGGTGAGGGTTAAAAGGTTCTGGCTGAAATAAAATCGGGACGTGGAAAGCTTATTATAAATGACGCTAATTATGTAATGAACATGAATCGGTCGCGGACTTAAGAATCTCCGGCGCCAAGAATTGCTGGCTTAGAGGCGTCCATTTTCGAAGGCAAAAGCCTCCAGATATGGAGGCATCTAAGCCAACCCAACATCGTTTATGGGGAAAGAGTGCGGCTACAAAGGATATCAACCTTACTACAATTGGCCACGCTGGGCCAGTAACCCTGGTGCGTCGCCCGCTCTTGATGGCTCTGCTACATCCATGGGCGGGAACGGTCTTGGAGGGGACCGTTGTACCAACCAGACCCTTTGGGGCATTCCAACCCAAGACGCACCAGTGATCGCGATTCCTCACGGCGCTGGTGGAGGCTGCGTGAATTCAGGGCCCTTCAAGGATTGGAAGGTCAACCTAGATCCTGTCTTCACGGACGTGACTTGTGTAACTCCCAACCCCGAGCGAGAGTACAACAGCCTCATGGGCCTCGGTCTCAACACCCGCTGCTTGCGGCGCGACATCTCCTCGTAGACCTCGATCCAATGGACGAACGACAACATGGTCACCCAGCTGCTCAAAAGCAAGGACATCAAGACCTTCTGGTACGACATGCAGGGTGGCGAGAACCCTTTCGCGAACAACTTCATGGGTGTTCACACGGCGGGCCACTTCACGATCGGCGGTGACCCGGGCTCCGATTTCGTGGCATCCCCTGGCGACCCTTGGTAAGTCCCACACCCGAATTGACGCGTCTCGGCAATATGCTTACTTCACCAGGTTTTTCTTCCACCACGGCCAGATCGACCGCACTTGGTGGACATGGCAGAACCTCGACCCTAAGAACCGCGTTAACGCCATCTACGGCACCGTCGTTCTTGCAGATCCGACTGCGCCCAATGCTACACTCGATGATAGCATGAACTTGGGATATGCGTTCCCGGGTACCGTTACCATTAGGGAGGCCATGAGCACCATGGCTGGACCTTTCTGTTACTCGTACATATAGGGGACTAGACCATAGAGAGATTCCTTCTTCTGTATATTTAGCTTTAAACTAATTCGTAATAGAGAATTGGCAATGGCATTTGCGGCGCTCTCGTGATTTCGTGCCAAGGGAGAAACACATCCGAAATTTCAGCATGGCCTGTGCCAAATTGGGTGGCAGTGATACAAACGCCGTTAAGGGAGATACAGTTTTGCAGCATCGGCTTCGTACCGTTTTTACTAGACAGCTTGGCTCTTTTAGACTCTTTTCATCATAGACGGAAGGTGACGCGAGGTGGAGCAGAAGGGTGTATTTCGACGAGTGGGTTTTACGATGGCACGCCCACTGGTTCTCACGCGTTGACAATCGTCGGAGATATAATATCGCTACATTTACTGATTAAGAAAGAGCGAAAGGACGCCGAGGATGGGTGATGGCGAAGTGCGACTGAAGATGTCCGTTGAGGAAGGCTCCGCCCGCCCGGGAATCCGCCCCGCAGTGGCGCCCATGTTCTGCAACGGCCAAACCGGAACCATTTAATCCTCCGACCGACTAACCCACAATTCTCAGGATTTTTCATGTTCCTGGGCCTCTCGAACATTTCACAGCTCCAACTCTAATGCCTCAACTCTACAACACACTGCACGGGTGGGATGGGAACGATGACGTCATACTGGGCTCCTGTCCTTGAGGAGGATTTGCTCCACCAACTGCTCCGCGATACGCCGCCAGCGATTGTCGCACTCCTCATTCCGGCGGTTTTCATGTACCTGAGCTTTTATGCTTTGGCAAAAAAATGGTACTGGACGAGCCGGGCGTTGGTGGCACCGACACTACTTCTGTTCTGGGCGAGCATTGAGATCGCGCCCGTGAGATGTTTAGCGTTGCGAGGAGTCTTCGATTTCGGAAGTAAGTATCGTTATATTGTGTGACGGTTAAGAACATTCTACTCCGACAGGAGCAGAAGCTTAGCCTTTTGCTCCCCGACATATTGAGAACAGTCTATTGCCTATTTGTACTTATCGCATTTATTCCACTGCATTGCCGTAAAAAGCAGACTTCACTCTCGCAATAGCACTAATATTCATACTCTTGCGCTAACCTCCATTAGTTGCCATTGGAATCATGAAACTACTTGAGCTACATTTGCTGTCTTTGCAGAAATCTCTTCCTGAATACGCTGCCGGAATCCCACCGCGACCGACCATCATGGCGCTGCTCTGGCTCACCGAGCTGCGTTACGAATCGTTCACACCGAACCCAATCCGACTAGCGCCACTCCCACGGTATCCCTTCCCCTCGTCCCCCAAGAAGAGGAGGATCTTCTATTCAGAACCTGTACAGCTTCTCATCCACATTGCTATTTTTGTTACCCTGCAGAGTATGCCCCAATATGCACCCGTAAAAGCATTCGGCGTCCTACTGAGCATCTGGATTGTCTTCACCGCCTGCCAAATCGCTTTCCGATACACAAATAGCCCTCCACTACTCGGACCCATCTTCCTCGCCGACAGCCTAGCGACCTTCTGGACCGAAACATGGCATAATGTCTTCACCTCACCATGCCTCACGCTTGCCTACAACCCGACCCTGTGGATGCTTACGAAGTTCGCGGTACCTCGTAAGATTGCACGCGCATTCGCGGTCATTGCGTCTTTCGCTCTCATGGCCGTCTTCCATGCCGAGGTCATGTCGCCCATTCTTTCACGGGAAGGAAAGATGCGGATTGGTTTGTTCTTCGTGCTAAACGGATTGTTTACGGTGATTGAAGCGGCGTTATGGGGGAAGAAGAGGGATTGGCGGCGTGCGTTAATGGCTTGGATTATTGAGCTTTCGCTGGCGAGCTGGGCGGTTGAGACGGCTCAAGTGGCTGATGGATTGCTGAATGCGGACTGGAGGGGACTTTGCAGGCCCAATATATGAGGAAGGGAAAATGGTTGCCATGATGGGGTCGTTGAGTGAGGGGTCAGGTTTCGGGCAGTATACTTCCGCTGCACGATACTCACGCTGAAAGGAAGGACGTTCTAAAGAGGGCTCGGAGGCTAGTTATCCATCGCTTAATTGCGAACCCTACTCACTTAACTAAATCAACCCACTTGTGTACGTCCTTGCGGCGCAGTGGAGGAGACGTGATTTCCGCAACTGTGCCGCTTTGCTTACCTGTATCGCGCGCTTGGCACTAGGAGTTCTCCCCACGAACAACTTCACCCTTTGCTCTTCTTTTCCCTAATTACAAAAGAAGTCCCCGTCGTGACTCGTCATGGTGCACGACAAAAGTTTGGGTCACTGACTTCTGGTCACACTCATTGATCAGTACGCTGCTACAGAGCTGTCGTCTGTGTGGGGTGCCATTGCATCAAATGAGAATGATCTTTCTCAAGAATTCAAAGATATCACATATCAAAAGTTTGCAAACGCTATTAGTCTTGCGGCGACCTGGCTCCAAGATCACCTCCCGCTGCCGACGTGTGATTTCCAGACCATCACCTACGTTGGTCCAAAAGACGTCCGCTACCCAATCATTGCTGTAGCGGCTGCGAAGCTCAAAAAGAAGGTGGGCCTGCATCTACCTTTATGTATCTATATCCCGACGCTGAAGTTTTAAGCTGCTTCTGCCCTCACCCTTCGCCTCCACCAGTGCCCAAGTCTATCTCATTGGAGCCTCAAAATGCGAGGTATATCTACACGGAGGGCCACTGGACAGCGAAACTCGTGGAATCCTCTCAGCAAACAACAACATAGATTTCATGCAAATACCTTCACCTTCAAACTTCCTGTGGTAATCTGCGGCAGAGCTGTCGGCATGATATGCTGGAACATACTGTTTTACAGCTAGTTTGAGCGCCGCCGAAGGCTCCTTAGATGAATGTGGGTATCCACGAATGTGCTGACACGGCACCACGTGCTCTATTACATCGAATGCACGGTCTGGGTCGGCCTCGGGCGCCATCGCTAGTTGTGGAGGAGTAAAGTTGTTGTACAGCAGACCCAGAATGAAGAGGGTGCCTGTAGGTAAGCGCTAGCGCCTAGTGTGTCCATCAAGCAAGTAAAGTAAAAAATCACCCCTTTACTTTACTTGCTTGATGAAATCCTTTACTTTACTTGCTTACTTAATAAGAAACCTTTACTTTACTTGCTTGCTTAACATTACTTAGTGATATTTCTCGATTCGAATCTATAATATATCTATAAGAGTATACTAGTTCGAAGCAGGTGCTTTTAATATTTAATCGCTACTATAGTGTCTAAATTAAGGCGATTTCGTTTATCTATAATAACCTTCTTCTATACAACCTCACTTGCCATTGCTAGTAGTGGTGTTGAGTAACGCTTTGATTGGCGGCGTAGGCTCTTACGTGCGGAGTAAGAGGGAATGTGGAGGTATGCTCCCGCTCGTTTCCTCTGCTTAGCAGCGTGTCGGCCTAAACGCAGACTATGTAGAAAGCAAATATAACTAACTATATATCTATTAATTATTAAACGCTAGGTACTAAGGGAGGAGGGAGGGTAAAATTTGCGCAGTATTTGTACGAATTCCTGTAGTGGCAATAAGGTAGTAGGTAGATAGGGGCATTGTCTGGATGCATTACTTCTTTATAATGCTACACTTCTTTGTGTAGTGCTTGGCGGCTTAATTAAGTATAGAACCTTTTATCTATACAACCTCACTTGCTATTATTAGTAGTAGTGTTAAGTAACGCTTTAATTAGCGGCGTAGGCTCTTACGTATAGAGTAAGAGGGAATATAGAGGTATACTTTTACTTATTTCCTCTGCTTAGCAGCGTGTTGGCCACTCCTACGCTATTTATTATTATTATTTTAGGTTTAGGTTAAGTAGTAAGGTCTAGCCTGTAAGGAACTATTTTTATAGGGCGAATAGCTAATATAAGTTAGTTTTATAGTAGCGTCTTACTGCGTTCGAGGACTATCTGCCTAAGGCCTATATCTGTTCTACGGTGAGGTGTTAATCGTAGGCGTGTTGGGCCGCCCCTTTGCGGAAGCTGTGGCCTGTGTAGCCTAGAGCACTTCTGCCGTATCTCTAAAGGCGGGCTAATAGTAGCTGTAGCACTCTTGCACGTGTGAAGGCTCCGTTATAGAGGCGAAAGAGTGGCTAATTATCCTCTAGTTAGCTCCGTAACAGAAAATGGCCCTAGCCTTGTTACGGGAAGCAATTTTAGTCCTGTTACAGGAAAGAGTCCTATTATAAGAGGTTCATTATGTGCTAGCTTAGGCAGGCAGCGTTGTATAATGCTATAATAACTATGTTTACGCCTTTGTTATTAAGGTCTATCTTGCTCTGTAGAAGATGTAAAACAAAGTGGTCTCTCGTTATTAAGCCTGTTACGCAGCGGCGGGTAAGATTTTCTATATAAAAACGTCTTATATCTTTAAGATCTAAATCTTTATAGGTAAATTTACCTGTTCTTAGAAAGCCTATAAAGGCTAGTAAGAACGCTACGTTTAGATTAACTATATCTACTAGGTGCTCTCTACTAAATACTCTTTTTAAGAGTATATTAATTAGCGTGTCTTTTATAATTAGTACTTAATTATATCTTAACTTCTTTAGAAATAGGTTCTTTGCGCCTTATATAAGCCTTTAGATATAACTACTGTCGAATACATTAATTAGGAGGTCAAGATCTATATAGACTAATTGTAGAGCTGCGACGTAGCTCTAGATTATTATGCTATTAATTTGGCCTTATAGCGAGAGGTTACTACTATTTGCCTATTCTACTATTTAATAACTAAGGCTAGTGCGCGTTGCTAGTTATTTTAGGAAATTATTTAGTGCACAGAACTACTCGTAGGACTTAGCTACTAAGCTATAGTTTTATCTTATGTAAGCAGGTGGGTGGTATGTGTGAAGGTAGTATATTGTGTGTGTAATTGTCTGAGTTGCTCTGTGTGTTGTTCTGTGTTGTGTTGTGTGTACATGGAGTGATCAGAGGCTCGTATATAGAGATAGAGCTGACTCATGAGACTAGTGTCGTCATGTGACATATCTCTGGGCTGCTTACATCTTATATTAGGGTTAAGGCCTGCCTATAGCAGCTTAGCGTATAGGTAAGACTTAGTTACTAATTATACGAGCTTAATAAACTTTAGGGGCGGTTTAATAGGAAGGGCATTTGCTAGTTTTTAGTAAAATTAGCTATAAGGGGCTAGTTAAATTATAATAAGGTATTAGCAAGAGCATTATCCCGCGTTAAGATCTATTATAAGTATAGGGTAACGTCTATTACCGTAGCTTGTATAAGAATTTCGCGGAGGTAATCTATAGAGGCCTGTCCTTAGGTGGTTCTATCCTTTAGGCTGGTCTCTACTATTGTGTTGTCTGTATAGATAATTACCATGCTATGCGCCTAGTTTGCGCCTTAGAGCTTAAAGGCTAGCTTAATTACGCGAATCTTTAGTGCGTTTATCTAAAGACTTTATTTATCTTGCTTAAGTTTATATAAGAAGGCGTGCCATTACAGCACCTTTTTTAAATAGGACTACTAGTCCCTTTATGCGGGGTTACCTGTGTACTAAAAGGCGCCTATTGCTCTATTTAATGCGTTAGTAAAAAGATAATAGATAGGGCGGCTAGCATTGTTAAATAGCTATATTTTGTTAAACTACGGTAGCAGGTCTCTCTACTAAGTTAGGTCTTTAGTTACACCTTTAGTAAGTAGGCGGAAGCTTCTAGGCTTTATAAATATAGTTATATAATCCTATAGTTATCTTAAGAACGTACGTCCTAGCGTGACGACTTAGCTATAGAAGCTAAGGAATCTAGCTATCTTATAGGCTTATAGCTATATAAGTCTATTATTAGCAAGCGCCGTTAAGACTAGCTAAATTACTTTATTAAGTTTTCTTTTTAGAAGGCGAGCTATTATAGAGATTATATTAATCTTAACTTTTAAGCCTTCTATAGTAGTGCCTATAGCGTCTTTAGTACTATTATAGCGTAAGCCTAGCACGTTAGTAATTACGTTATAATTTTTATTAATTAATTAAAGTACTTCCTCCGCCGGTGTTGCTGACGGCTTAAAGACGTATATAAAGTTATCTAAATAGTATACGAGGTATTTCTATCTAAGGTGTAACTAGAGTGCCTAATAGAAGCCTTCTACGAATAAGTTAAATAGGAAGGGTGCTGTACGTAGGCTAAAGGGGAGGTAGTTCTCGTGGTAGCAGCGCTGCCAACGAACAGAACGTTCGATCTGAACAATCGATCTAAACGGCGTTTTCTGGTATTTTGGATCGAACGAACGAACAGGCATGGTGGGTTAAACAGAGCTTTGAACAAACGCATTATTAGAGCCAAACGTTTAGTTATTTAGTTATTTAGGACTACGTTTAATTAATTTAGTATAGAGATTCTATTATAATTAGTAGAGTATTATTTTATTTTACTAGCCTTGTGCTACGCGTGGCGTTGTTATATATTACCTTATATAACGTTGTTCTTATAGGAGAAGAAAACTCTAAGTTTTCTTATTAACGTGCCCCCTACTATTTCCTATTATTAGCTATAAGCGTATCTTATTATAGATTAATTTATTACCCGCTCGTAGTTGTCCTAGTTAACCTAATTAATCTAGTTAACCTAGCTAGTATTTAATAGCTATCACCATGCCAGGTCGCGTACGATAGCTGTCATGGCGATAGCAAAGAGCTTTGAGAGCTTGGATAACTCGCTATCCAAAGTGGAGTCTATCGCTCCTACGCATAGGTTTCCCGGCGAGCTACGAGCGTCCATGTTAGGATCTGAACATGTACAAGACGCTGAGGACCAACGGGCCCTCGGTGGGGGTGACACTCGGCGGGGTTGCGTAACCGAGGTCACGTGACGTACCATCCAGCCAAGACATACCATCCAGCCAAGACATACCATCCAGCCAAGACATACCATCCCGCCAAGATCATGGAAGGTGTACCATCCACGGACGGCGCTGCCATCCATCAATACTTGGGGATGGCAGGAGGAGGGTGGACGGTAACTAATAACCCTCTTGTATATAACCCAACACGAATACCCTTATGGCATTCGCGTTTAACCTGTTTATCAATCTATCGTTTAGATCTGACTAAGCAACCTTGTTGATTTGATTGTGCTGTACACACCTTCGATACCAACGCCCCAGTGACAAGCGTGAGCTATCACTACACCCTCTCCCGTCCTACCAAGTACTCCTGCCCGAGAACCAACCTTAGCCCGTTTAGGACCAGCTATCCTAGATGGAACCTAACAGTCCAGAGCTCGTTTTCCTATTATATAGACCCGCCTCTAGTAAGGCAAACGTCTCCTCAACTCGTCGCGCGTCGGGTGTAGGGTTAAAAGTAAAAGTTAATTACTTAGCAAGTAAGAGTTAGTATCGTTTTAGTAATATAGCGCGGAGCTTAAGTACGTTAAGGAGAATAAGAAAAAGATAATTTTATTTTTATATTAGTTATACTATACTTAGCGTAAGGTCCTAGACTACTAGGTAGTTAATAGTACTACTTATATTAAGCAGTATCTTAAGAAGGTCTATAGCATTAATTTAAATACTAGTTTACTACTAATCGCCAAGGCACTATAGTCGCAGATTTTATAGTAATATACTACTATTAGCTTGTTAAGCGCTATTTCTTATTATCTTTAGCAAGAAGAGGAGCTATAGTTAGCGTACGTAAACTAGGTAATAATTAACGACCTAAGCTTTAAGATATGTGTGGATCTATTAATAAGGGGTATACTAATATAAAACTAAACGTTGTTGCTACGCGCCTTGCCGGCAAGCCACACTACGCTTTTTAAATACGTTAAATTACGCTTAGTAGAGAGGAAGGTGGAAATCTTAGAGCTTTTAGCTAAATTAGAAAGTAGGATTTTAGTAAGTTATAATATATAGACGTTACTAAATAAATATAACTTTTTTAGAGTTATCGCGCACTTCGTTAGTAAGTTAGTATTTTTAACTAAAATAACGCTAGCCTAGCTAGAGTTAGATAGACCTAATAAACTTTAAGAAATCTATATTGCTAACGTGTAACTTTAAAATTCTTTCTATAAATAACGCGACCTACTTATTGCCTTTTAGCCTCTTTTCTATAATTATACGGGCGCTATATAAGCTTAGGTAATTTTTAGCATTATTTAAGAGTATAATTTTATCTAGAAACTACATTGTTTCGTGGGAGATAATGCTACTAATAATGGCACGAACTTTATCCGCGAGCTCGATAATATCTCCCTAAAAAATTTCTATATTACTAGTAATTGTCGTATACGCTGCGCTAGCCATATCATTAGCCTTATATTAAAAGCTTTTATATACGGCAAGGGTGTGAGTGACTTCGAAGCGGCGCTAGCAAAGGCGTCACCTAATAAATAATATGCTATATTTCGGGCCTGTAGTGTAGCTAGCAAGCTACATAACTTCGTTAACTCTATTTATAACTCCTATAAACGTTGACGCGCCTTTAAGAAAATATAATAAAAAGAGCTTAATAAGAATAACCTCTTCTATTTCTTTATACTTAATTTAATTAAGGATAGCGGGATTTAGTAGCATAGTGTATACCTTATATTACTACGTTACTTTAAGCTCTAAGAGCTTATCTATTGCTTTTTTAAGCAGGCGCGCGCCGATAGCTCTACTATAAGTAATAAATATAATCTTACGCTTAACACTCTATTAGATAATGTTAGAGTGGAGTAAGATATCACATGATATTGTCAACCTGATGTAGACTAGTTGCTGATCACATTCTGCTACTTAAGCGGTTTCTCTGTTCAGCTTGTTACAATCAACTCAGTTTCTCATTCCTACTTGCTACCCATCTTATCCCTTACAGATAACGAGTAAGATAAGATCCGCGTTATAACTAAGGTCTTAGAGACTTTCTATAAGAATACGAAGTCGCTGGAAGGCAACGCCTCTAGTAGCAGTTTTGGCTTACTATAGTAGATAGTAGTTAACTTATAAGAAATCTACGCTTTTCTTAGCGGCAAAGACGAGCGTAGTGTCTATTAAATTAAGGGCTTTAAGTAGTCTAATTATATAGTCTCTAGCGTTAAGCTCGCCTACAAGAAGCTAATTACATATTTTACAAAGCTAGTGTTGCCAGCTGACCAGACACCGAGTCTCTATTGCGTGGCGACGGCCATGCACCCATGCCTACGCCTCTCATGGTTCAAGACCCAGTGGAAGGCACACCCGATGTGGTATAAGGCAGCGGAGAAATCGATTCGGGACGTATACAAACAATACCTGGCGGCAGAGGCACGCGACGCCGACGACCTCGACGAGCTCCCAGAGGTCCCACGCACGCGCAAGGTCCCTGGGGCGTATGCTAGCGACGAGCGGAGACTCCGCACAATGTTTGTGGACGATCACCTTCTCACAGGCAAGAAGGCACATAAGCGGCAGAAACGCACGTCGCAGCTCGACGAGTACTTTGACAGTCTCTACGACGACAGACTGACGAGCTCCGCGTCCCCGGACATGTACAAATTGATGCAGGATCCACACCGCTGGTGGGTTGACGTAGGTCAGAAACGCTTCCCAGTTGTATACAAGATGGCGATGGATCATCTCTCTGTGCCAGCCACCTCATGCGACTGCGAGCGGTGTTTCTCGTCCGCTAGGAGAACAATCACGTGCGATCGCAATTCATTATCGCCAGCCGTCGTCGAAGCTCTACAACTACAGAAGAACTGGCTCACGAGAGACGCCGTATCGAGTCACCTTATAGCGTTGTTAAAACACGTCGTCAAGAAGGATGCTGGCTAAAACATCTAGCTAGTAAATAATAGCTAGTTTCTTAACTATAATACTAACCTGCTTCCTAATTAGGAGAGTTTTATATATACGAACGTTCGGCCGAACGTTCGTTGGACTGTTCGAAGACGCTCCTGTTCGAGTCGTCTCGAACGAACGAACATTTGTATGTGGGCCGAACGAACGAACAAGCACCTTGTTCGGATCCTGTTCGATTCGTTGGCAGCGCTGCGTGGTAGAACTAGCCGTGCCACTAGAAGCCAAGTAGCTATTGTTAGTATAGTGCTACTAGTATTATCCTAAAGGCGTCCTTAAGGTCCTTTTTAATAAAAAGGGCTCCTCTACCTGCGTAGCATACTAGTTTAAAGATATCTTCTACTATAGTGTAGTGTAGTATAGCAACGTTAGGGTGTATCTAGTTATTAACTAAGTCGCCTATAGGATAAGAGAGATAATGTATTTATCTTTATCCTCTATCTACTTTAGGTACTAGTCTAAGTAGGGAGCTATAAAATAGGAAGTTTTTATTATACTAAGAAACCTTTCCTAGCTATAGGTCTGTATCTAGCTACTAAGTAATTACGTCTAGATCTTTGTAGGCTAATAATAGATTTTTTAAAATAATTAACTTATAGTCTCCTTTGTACCTGATCTGCGCGCCGTATTTTAGGATATTATATAAAATTACTAGTAAGCTACCTAGGTAGCCTTCTAGAGCTTTTAGCCAGTTATTAGGTTTTAGCGGTAAAGATAATTATTCTAAGGGAGGGTATAAAGGGTCGTAGATATTAAATTATAAGTACGTGTTTACTCTTAGGCGCTTATTAATAGTTATGCTTAATTATTTGTTGATACGGCAATAGGCTGTTGGATCAAGACTTCGTTGCAACGATGTGGTATTGATTTGATTCTTAATTACAGATCTATTGTGGTGGGCTGTTATAAGAAGTATTTATCGAGCGTGGTTTGTCCCCTGCTAGCCTAATTAGGACTAGCGCAACAAACCACAGGCAAACTACGCAATAAACTATAGGCAAACTACATAGTAGTAAAAGCTATAGCAGTGTTACGCAGGTTTAAAGCCAACACTAGCTATCTTTTCTTTTATGCTACATGTGGCCAGTTTAGCCCAGAACGCTTAAATCTGTAATAAAACACAATCTGTAATAGTTACTAGTTTTTTAACCGGACTAGCGCTAGTGCGCGTCCTCTTAGTGCCTATCTTGCTGCTCCTTTTGCAGACTTACTACTTCTTACTATCGTAATCGTACTCTAGGGTGTTAACTTTAGCACGATTAACCCAGCCTTACACGCGAAGCTTAAGCTAGTTATAGTTAATAAGATGCTTTATAGCTAAGTTAGAGCTGGCCTTAGTTATTAAGTCTGCTAGATTGTCACGTCTATTAATCTAGCGGATGTCTATAAGATTATTGCGCTTATAGGCCTTACGCAGAGCTATAATATTAATTATAAGGCGCTTCTCCTTAGTAGTGCCAAGCTTAATAAGGCAATTATATAAGGAGCGTAAGTTAGTGCACACAATAATAGAGATATTAGGGAGGTTAAGTTACTGCATAATTATGTTAATTATACCGCTAATTATAATTATAATATTAACTTTATAGGCTGTCGCGTAGATTTTAAATGCAAGGACGCTGCGAGTGACGCGCTTACACTTAATAGATAATTAGTAGATAATATTACTAGTAAACTTAAAGTTATAATTACTATCTTTAGTCTTATTGCCGAGCGTGATCACGAAGCCTATTTATAATAATATGTCCTTATTATTAGTAAATAATGCGTTAACAAAGGCGTATAGCTTTAAGTTACTTAAGTCTAGTAGGATAAAGTTAAGGCCGCGAGTAATATTCTCCTTCTACTAAATAATGCGCTTATTTAATCTAGCAATTTCTTCTTTTATAGGCTCACTCGCTTAGGCTATGGCGGCGAGGTCGAAGCTCGCCTTAGGTTAATAGATTATTGTAATGTAAGCACCTCGAGCGCGCTATTAAATATATAATTACTTATTATTAGCTATTTCTAGCTTCTCGCCTTGCTTCTTCTAGCGCAAAGTAATGGCGCGATTATTATTATTAAGCTTAATAATGCAGCTATTAAAGTTAATTTACGCGTTTAGTAAGAGAAACTACTTAGGCTTAGCCTTAAAACGCAGCTCTTAGTCCTTAAGGTCTATAAAAGCTTTATTAGACAGACTAAGCGTGTCGTTAGTTTGCATGCTAATAATGCCAAAGCACTTGTTACTAGCCTTACTAATAAGTAGGCATGGATTATAAGTAGATGTCACTATATAGAGAGTCTCGGTGTAGTATTTATTATACGTTAACTACTAATAGGCACCTGCTTCAGCAATACCGTACAGCGGCTTAATAATAACTATAACTATGTTTGTTAGATAACTTTCCTTGAGCTGGGCTAGTATGTTAGCCATAATAGTACGCTGGAGTGGATTATCCGATTGCGTATAGGCCTGAGTGATGTCACGGAGCCAGAGGTACATGCCTAGCTTTAATAGTGATGGTGCTAGAGCGATAATCACACGCTGGCTTGCACGCTAGATAGTGAGAGACTATGTTAGGATAAGCTTCTTATCGTTATTAGCGTATCCTTAAATAACAAGACAGGACTTTTTATACAGGCGATTAGTAGTCTTGCCCTTAACTTTATTAATAATACGTGACTTAAAGATGCGGACCTTGTTGTGACGGTAATAACTATACTTTTTAAAGTAAAAGACACTTTATGTTATAAGGGCGTTAATCTCTGCCTTTATAGATGCTTTAAATAGTTATCTTAGTATTGTAATCTTGCCAACTACTCGTAGCTTTTTAGCTAGGACAAGATTATTACGCTCACGTTAATTAAGGTTAATTATAGCAGTTATAACTTTATTAGGTTTTAGCTTATTCTTTAAGCCTTTTAGCCTATCGCGCTTACGCTTGGGCGCGGGCTCCTCTATAATAAAAGTGAAATTATTATTAGAGCTACTATTGTCCTTATCCTCTGCAAAAGGGGTAATAATAGTTATATCGTTTGCATAATACGGGCGCACTATAGTGATGCGAAAGGTGACTTATTTATTATTAATTTTAATAACTATAGATTACTTGTTAACGTGGAGGGCGATTATCTAATACGGGCTAGACTATCTATAGTTTTCTCGCTAGACCTTAACGCTGCTTAGGATAGGTAATAGTAAGATATTAGTTACGTTAGGACTATTACGAGTTACAAAAGCTTTATTAACTTAGCGCTTTACTTTAATCTTGCGCACTTTAGCTATTACTTTACGCACTACAGCGCCGCGGGCGGTAATAGATAGTAATAGTAGTAATTTCTTTAACAGGCGAGGATATGTTCCAAAGACAAGAAGAGTTAGGATAAGTCCGTTAGGACCTGCGGTGTTATTAATAGCCTTAATAGCCATCTATAAGATATATTCGAGAGCGGTTATGCGTCCAACGTCTGCAGAGATTACCCCGTAAGCACGGTAGATGGGAGCATAATAGCGCTTAATCTTGCCAATTAAATAATATGCCTCTACTAGGACTTCCTTAACCTTAATTATAAGTAACGTAGCGTTATTAACAAACTCGTTAGCAATAAAGTTCTTGCCAGCATCTATCTTAATAACGTTAGGAGGACTAACGTATATATTAATCTATATAGCGCGAAGGAGATCCTAAGTAGTATTTACCTAGATATTTAGTATAAATTAAGTAGCTTAAAAAGCTGTGGCTTTATTAACTGCGTGGAGCACTGGTTTCTAATTAATATACATTACATTAATAATAACGCATGAGTTAAAGTCCATGTTATTACGAATAGTAAAGCGGAAATGGCTAGGTGCTTTGCTGTGGATTTAACACTAGTAACTATAACGGCCTGGCATGCCGGCAGGACACATGACCTCGCGTAAAAGGCGCGACTGCCTCACGCCTGGGTGCAGCTGCCTTACGCCTGGGCGTAGCTGCCCACGCACCTAGTGTAGCTATCTTGGATAGATAGATATTCCGTGCCAAGCGGTAGCGCATAAAAGCGCCGCAGGCCTGTGTACCTATAGTCTCCTTATCTTAGTGTAGCTAAAATAGAGCCAACCTACCTTATCTACTCTCTTAATGCAGGAGCCCGTGCCCGTCCTTATATTATACTAAGATCTCTTTACTTAGCTAGAGATAGTAATAAAATATTAAGTTAAACCGCTTAATCTGCCTGCGCGCATAACTTAATAATAACTACCTTAAGGGATTTATTATATAACTACGCTAAGCTATTAGTTTGTTATAGAGTACGATTACCCGCAACGAGAGGTCCTAATACTACTAAGTAACGTACTACTTAAAGGGAGTTAAAGGACGTAGTTTAAAAATAGCACCCTGTAGCTAGCTAGGAGAGCTAATTAGCCTGCCGCCCTTTACTTAACGAACGTGCTATATAGGCAACCCACTACTTATATAAAGAGGGCTACAAGAGCCCTAGCCTCTATAAGAGAGGAACCTATCCCTACTAACTATTCTAAGTACTACCTGCTCGCCTTCTCCTTGCTAGAGAACTAATAACTAGCTACTCTACCCGTAGTATTAACAAAATGGCACTAAAACACCTATTTATAGCGTTAGTCTTAGAAAAGGAGATGCTGGGCAGCGCGTACAACCTATCCAAGCCCTTTATTTACTAAGAACACGAAATCCAGAGCTACGGCTCTATTACTAAGGAAAACCACGATTAAGACACTTCCCTAAAACTTACTTGTATCTAGTAAGGTATTAATAAGGACCTCTTGCAACCTCCCTAGCTACTTATATTTACTAGTAATAACCTAATTACTACAACGCCAGAGGCCGTGATTAAGTATTTTAGGCAAGAACTAGCAAAGATTACTATAGAGCTAGTTGGTCAGCTACTTCTTTATAGTGTGGAGCGATAATAACTATATATGTACCGCCAGATCGCTGCTAATACCTTAGCTAAAGGCGAAGGGCTGCATGGAGCCCTCGTTTAAGCATAGTAAAAGATAGACAAGTTAGAAGCCTAACTTGCTAAACAGGCTATAGTAGGCTTTACCCCTAATACACTAGTAACTTGATCTTATATAACTAAATTCTAAATTCTCCCTTAAACCCTAAGCTAGAGCGTCCCCTCCGCTAACGACCTGCTAAGCTCTAAGCCTAGTAAGCCTAATAACTTATATTTTTTGCGCTTATTACTGTTTAAGCCTATTGTTTGTCTATATACACGCTCTTTAGGCGCAAGCTAGCGCTTAGTTAAGTTCCTAGACCCTTCGCTACTCTTAGACAGCAAGATAACTACGACCTTTAAGCACTAGAGGGCCTATATAGAGAATAAACTTTAGTCCAACCGCGATTAGTTTGTGAGAGAGACTTTAGAGGATACCTAAGAGCGTATCGCAGCATATATAACTACACGCATAAAGGATCCCGCCCGTAACTAACTTATAACTTTAATTAGAGCTCTATAAGACAGTGGCGAACGCATTAATAGCGAATTTATAATAAATATAATAGAGTAAGCTTTTAGCAACCTACACAAGGAGAAGAAGGCCTGTTAGGCATTTATCTAATTACGCCTCCGCTCTATAGCTAAGTTTACTAGCTTTTAAGTAGACTTCTTCCGCCTTACGACGCAGCGTAAGCTACCTACTAACTAATAGGTTAAAGAGTTCTACGAGAAGCTTATAGATTAACTTTATATAAATATAGGCCGTGATATTTGTCGCCTTAAAGACAATTACTCTAAGTTTATTAATATCGCCCGCGACCTCGCACGAGAGGTAGTAATTATAAACTTCTAGGTTATAGCGCGCGCCGAACGAGAATCTTAAAAGAAGGCTACTCCTACCTTAGCTACTAGGTCTCGCAAGTACGCTTTAATACTAGCGTAGCCCCTTACTCGCATATAGCCAACGCGCGCCGCTACTATAGCTCTAGGTAGCTAGCTTACCTACTATTATTATAAAAAGTTAGGATACATTACTTAAGACTGCCTAAATAGCCTTGTTAATTAGAAAGCGTTAGAGGCCAGCGACTCAGCACCGCAAGCTAATAAAGAAATATACTATAAAGCTAAGGACAGAGGCTTCCTCTCTTCTAACGAGGAATTGGGAAAAGTATTACTCTAGGGGAAGTCTCCTTCCTAGAGAATCCTATAGGAGCTGCTAGCATACGAGACCTCTTATTTAGCGAAAGTGCTTTTACTCTGCCCTACCGCATCTTAACGAACGGGCTAGTAATTAGATTAAAGGCTCTTATTAACACAGGCGCAGGTAGCTACGTCCTAGTCTACCTTAAACACCTCTATATAATTAAGAAGGGACTTAAGGTATCTATTAAAAGCATAGAAGCTATTCCCTTAGCTAGATATAATAGTTAACTAAATAGGCAGGTGAATGAGCACTTCTAGGCTAACCTAGTGCTAGATAGCCACCGCCTTACTACTCACTTTATACCTTGTAATACTGGCCGCCACGACCTTATAGTCGGCCGCAAGCTTCTTAAGGAAGCCAACGTCTAGATTAACTACAGGCAGCAGATACTTAAGTAGCTAGACATAATATAAATTAACTATAAATAAGATATTATTATCCTAACGCGGGGCATAGCTACAGGAATTAATCCTAAGCATTAGGCAGATGCTAACTAACGTGATAAGCTCATGGACGTGGCTATTATACGGCATATCTACCGCTTATTACAGCAATCCCCTTAGCGTCGTACCTACCAGAAGAACCTAGCGAAGATAGAGGAGTAGCTCTACTACTAAGCGCTGTCGTTACAAGAGTAGTAGCCAACTCGCCCTAAACCTATCTCCCGCGAGGACCTCGCTAAGGCAGGCCTTAAGATTAATATTATAAGAGCTACGGTATTTATAATTAATACGCGTTAGAAAGAGATAGTTATTAGCTATATTAGTGTTTATAAAGTAGAGAAGCTAATCTAAGACCGTAAGAAGGAGCTAGGCCAGACAGACCCGCTAGACCTGGATAAAGAACTCCGCTAGCTTCTTATAAAGAAGTTACTATTCTTAGGCTATGCGGGCGCTACCCTAGCTTACTTCTTAAAGAAGAACTCTAATATACTACCTCTACACCGCGACAGCGTTAATTACAACATTAAGCTAACTACGGATAATATACTAATATTAAGCCTACTATATAGCATGTCTCTAGAGCAGTTATAGCTTGTTAAGGATTACCTAAACGACTACCTCTAACGCAGCGTTATTACTTATAGTAACGCGCCCTACGCCTTACTAGTACTATTTACTAAGAAGCCTAGAGGGGGGTAGCAATTTTATGTTAACTATCGCAAGCTTAACGCTATTATAAAGAAAGATATCTATTCTATCCTACTTATTTAAGAGACCCTTGCGAGGCTCGCCCGTGCTAAGATATTTACTAAGCTAGACGTACGGTAGGCCTTTTATCGCATTTAACTAGACAAGGAAGCAAAGGACCTAACCACGTTTTATACACGCTATAGTAACTATAAGTATTATATGCTCCTATTTGGTCTCTGTAATAGACCTGCCACCTTTTAGTAATATATTAACAGGGTACTGCATGGCCTACTTAACGACTTTTACACAGCATATCTGGACAATATCCTTATCTACTTAGAGGATCTACTACACTATAAGGAGCATATTGCGCAGGTGCTTAAACGACTTCGCGACGCTAGTTTATAAGTAGATATTAAGAAGAGCAAGTTTATAGTAACTAGGACAAAGTTCCTTAGCCTTATTATTAGCACTTAAGGTATTTAAAAGGACCTAAAGAAGATCGCTACTATGCAGGACTAGCCTATACTTATATTAGTTAAAAGCATATAGTTATTTTTAGGCTTTTATAACTTCTACTAAACCTTCCTTAAGGACTATAGACGCATTATTAGACTACTTATAAAGCTCCTTAAGAAGGGCGCCTAGCATGCCTTTGGAGAGCGAAAGCTTATAGCCTTTTAGTAAGTTAAAGACCTTATGCTATTAGATAATATACTTGCTTACTACTCTCCCTATCGCGTTACACGTATAGAAATAAACGCGAGCGATGGTGTTATTACTAGCGTACTCTCTTAGCTATAGGACGACGGACTCTGGCGACCTATAGCCTTCTATTCCAAGATAATAAGCGACCCGCAGATGAACTACGATATACACGATAAAGAGATACTAGCCGTAATCTATAGCCTTAAAGAATAGAGATCTTAGCTTATTAGTCTACAGATAACTAAGCCCTTTAGCGCTATTACTAACTATTAAGCGCTAGAGTACTTCTCTACTAAGCGTAAGCTTACTCCTCGATAGATGCGCTAGGCTATAATAGTGGCTAATTTTAACCTAAAGCTTACCTACTAACTAGGCACTGCTAACGTGGTAGCTAACGCGCTATTACGTAAGCAGGAGGAACTATAGACTTAAAAGGAAAAGAATAAGGTAGCTTATATAAGGGTCTTTTTACAGGCTAAGTAGCTAGACGTTAACATAGTGTAAGAAGCTATAACCTAACTCGCTAACCTGGCTACTTAAGGATTATAAGGCTAGGAGCTTAAGATCGCTATAATAGACACCTTTCTAGCCTCTTCCTTTGCAAAGGATCCTCATGCCCTTGTTAATTAGGTAATTAAGGTGAACTAGAATTACGATAGCCTATAAAAGCTACGGGAAAAAGCTCTATCTAATAACTAAGGACTATAAAAGCTAAATAATTAAGATCTACTCTTATATAAAGATTAGCTAGTTATCTTAGCAGTTAACTTCCTACGCACTTACTTAATCTAAGCCGCCTATACTACGTAGCTTACTACTTACCCAGGAAAAAGAAAGATAGCGAAGCTACTTAGAGATTAGTACTATTGGCTAAATCTAGCGAAGGATATAGACACCTATGTCGCCGCCTATAAGGCTTATTAATGGAGTTATACGCCTTGCGACTGCACCCTAGGACTACTTAAGCTACTACTAATACTAAAGCAAGCATAGTAGGACGTTTTAATAAACTTTAAGTTATTCCTACCCAACAAGAAAGGGTACGATAACGCCTTTATTATAGTTAATTACCTAAGTAAGCGCTGCTTCTTACTGTCTTGCCACAAGATAACTACGGCGGAATAGGCTGTAGATATGTACTATCGCTATATCTGGCGCGTGTACGGCCCACCCAAGTCTATTGTCTCTAATCGAGGCCCGCAGTTTATCTTAGTATTTATAAATAAGCTATGCTAACTTATAGGCGTTAAGTAAAAGCTCTTAATAGCTTATTATCCTTAGACTAATGGCAACATAGAAATTATAAACTAGTATCTTAACTAGCGCCTTTGCCTATTTATTAACTACTACTAGGATAACTAGTCTAACCTACTGCCCTGCATGGACTGGGCCCAGGCTATACTGCCTTATGAGACTATAGGCCTCTCGCCGTACGAGATCGAGTTCGGACATTAGCCTATACACCACTGGGACTGGGAAGAGCGGATAAAGACCTCGCCTATAGCCCGTGAGTAGATGTCCCGAGAGGAAGCGCAGAACTACGTAAAAGTTTAATATAACGCTGTAAAGTAGGCTATAGAGATAGCTTAGAGAGGGATTATTTATGCCTAGGAGCAATAAGCACGTTAAGTAAATAAGAAGTAACGTAAGCTAGATTTTAGAGTAGGCAATTAAGTCTATATTACGCTAAGAGGCTTTATAACTAACTAGCCTAGTTAGAAGCTCGACTAGTAAATATACGGGCCCTATCTAATTATTACTATAAAAGGATACTCCTACTAAGTTAAGCTTCCGCCGTACATGCATATGCATAATGTCTTCTATGTAGACTGCCTATAGAAAGCCGCTATAGATACACTGCCAGGTTAGATAGAGCTAGAAGAGGAGCTAATAGAGGTTAATAGCAACTTAGAATAGTAAGTAGAGAAGATCCTTAATAGCTATATCTACTAAGGACATTTATAATACAAAGTCTCCTAGACTGCCTATAATCCTAACCCTACCTAGTACAACGCCCGAGGCTTTATTAGGGCACTACATAAGGTAAAGGAGTATTATAACGCATACCTAGACAAAGCGGGGCTACTACTATAACTAGATATCTGGCTACAAGCGTATAAGGCCGGCACCTATCTAGAGATAATAGAGGAAGATAATAAAGCTACGGTTATACTAGCATAAGGCAAGATACAAAGGAGGTAATACGACGGACTTAGAGGACTGCGCCTACCTTAGAGGGGGGTAATATGACAGCCTAGCATACTGGCAGGACACATAACCTCGCGTGAGAGGCGCGACTGCCTTACGCCTGGGTGCAGCTGCCTCACGCCTGGGCGCAGCTGCCCACGCACCCAGTGTAGCTATCTCGGATAGATAGATGTTCCGTGCCGAGCGGCAGCGCATAAAAGCGCCGCAGGCCTGTGTACCTACAGTCTCCTCATCTTAGTGTAGCTAAAATAGAGCCAACCTACCTTATCTACTCTCTTGATGCAGGAGCCCGTGCCCGTCCTTATAGTAATAGTACTTATTAATGCGATTAATAATGTCCTTGTTAATGTCTTTATAGCCTGCTTTGCTAAGGATCTTGTGTAGTCGTCTAGTAGTAGGATGGCTAAAGCGTTGGTGAAGCTAGCGCAGCTTAGTCTCGGTTAAGTAGTGGATAACGGTCTCTTGTTTATTAAGCAGGAGCCATAGATGTCCCTATTTACGGATAATTAGGAATTCTTTGCCACCTTAAACGAGCATATTATCGACGTTGTTAAAGAAGATACCATAATAATCTATATTATTTAAGCAGAGCAGAAATGGCGTGTTAGTTAGCATTACTATAAAGGTAATTATACTAAATGGCGTGCTAACATTAACGTTGCTAAGGGAGAAACACTCTAGATTATCTCTAAATTAGATTCGACAACGTCCTATAGTAGACTTATTAATGACTGTAGACGGTTAGATAAGCTATAGCGCCTTTACTTATGTCTTGCTAGTAGTTAAGACACCGGCTACACTAGTGTTAGGCATAATACCTTAAAAGATATCTGCGCTATAGCATGAATTAAATAAGAAGAGTTAAGTATCTTTATTTGCTTTGCTAGAGATATAAGAATTATCACCTATAATTACATAAGTGCAGTAGCGTTATTAAGGCTAGAGATAATAGCGTTGCTGTTAATCTTGTCGCAGGATATAGTTAAGTAGACTTAGTTAGTAAAATATACTTTAATATTATTATTACTAGCATTATTGTTGCTGCCGTCGCTGTCTTCAAGCTCTATGCCTTTATAGCCAGCGAGAAACACTTTATAGCTTAGGGTATTAAGATTATCTTAAGCGTATTAGTTATAGCGTTAGTAATGCTCCATGCGCTCCTTCTTTAAGTGTTAAGTTAATTAGCACTTAGGCTACTTATAGATAAAGTATGTCTTGTTACGGCGATTACCTAAGTAGTTTAACTAATAGTTATTATTATTAAATTAATTGCCGCGCGATCCGCCTTAACCTTAATAGTAGTAGCTATAGTAGTTATTATCTAATAATCCTATAGCTTGTTAATTATTGTAGATATAGCGGTAATTAGTGTAATACTGCTTATCTGCATCTCGTGATAGAAACTAGCTATTAGGATAATAGCTTAACCACATACTAACTGCGTTGCGGAGATCTATAGCAACACCTTTAAATATAGTCGCTAGCTTTAAGTAAGCTATAGTAGTTACTTTAATACTACGACATGTGCTAAGGAGCTATTACGTAAGCAAATACTAATTATAGCTCTTACCCTAGTCCTGTAATAGTGCCTAATAAAGCATGTTTATCTTACTAATAACTATTTTAAGACACTCTATAGGGTCTTTCTTAGGGTTAGTAGTTATAACGCTCTTAAGCGTAGTGCTATGCCACTCCTAGAGGTACATCTAGTAAGCTTATATAGTGTTAAAGTACGTGCGTAGCTTATTAAGCATTATATTATAAGTAAGTGTAAGCGCCTAGGGAGCAATGTAATTAGAGTAATACTAAAGCGCTTAGCTAGTAAGTATAATAGAGAGTGCTATTTTATACTACTTATCTTTATTAATCCTAACCTTAGTGTAAAGGTCGTTAAACACCTTAATCTTCGTTTTAAGGATGTTGTATTTATTACCTAAATACTTCTACTCCGGCGTGTATAACTTAGCGAGGTTAGTAAGTAAATAAGAGTTGTTCTGCACAGGCGTAAATCTAGGTTATAATAATAATAATAATCCTCCACCTAGCGGAGCTCGCTGCTGCCGCTATTATTCTTTATTATTTGCGATCTAGTGGCACTTAAAGCCTTTGCAGAGCCTTATAAGCTTAAGATGCTTAGTAGGCCATTTTAGGACGGCGGTTAATATAAGGAGTTCTGCGAATTAGTTAGGGAGATTATTACTATTACCTTGCTTAATATAGATGTCTTGCTAATAGAGGAGCTCTTTAAGTGCTTTTTAGATGCGCTTGTTAATGCTATTAAAGAGATCGCGAGTGAAATTCTCGAAATGCTCCTTAAACTTAAGTAGTAAAAATAAGTTAAATATGTTATCTTCTTCTACCTGTATTATCTAGTTAATAACTATAGTATTAAGTTTGTCTGTATTAACGGTGGCGTTAGCGATATTAAAATCTTAGTTAGCGTACTAGTCCTTATAGATTGTCTTATCTAGGTACCACGAGCGATCCTTTGTTTGGGTGTACTTTATAATAGCGTTTTAAATATGGGACTGTAATTAGTATAATTTAACAAGAGTTAGCGTGGTTAACGCAAATCTCCTTCCAAACTAAGCCTTAGTAGGGACAATCCAGGCGGAGAGATCCTTCAAATACGAGGCGCCGCTAATCCTGATACAGGATAGCAGTGAGCTTGTCGTACCTGTACTTCGCACTAGCGATGCTGTATCCTGGGCCTTGGTAGGGGAGGAGGCATGCGCTAACCACTTCTATCGCCAGAATACTCAGCCTGAAACGTGCGCTGAGATTCCCTGTACACAGTATATCTTGCCAATCTGTGGTGTAGCAACCACTGATTAGTGTTAATACGGCAATAGGCTGTTGGATTAAGACTTCGTTACAATAATGTGGTATTGATTTGATTCTTGATTGCAGATCTATTATAGTGGGCTATTATAAGAAGTATTTATCGAGCGTGGTTTGTCCCCTGCTAGCCTAATTAGGACTAGCGCAACAAACCACAGGCAAACTACGTAATAAACTATAGGTAAACTGCATAGCGGTGAAAGCTGTAGCAGTGTTACGCAGGTTTAAAGCCAACATTATTTAAAAATATTATATTAATTAGGTAAGCGGCGCTGTCCTAGCGTAGGTTTTTATTTTTTATAGTTAATTATACTATAGTTAGCTTTATAGTTTTTATAAATATACTTTTATTTACACTAGTCTCTTTTATAGCCTTTAGGCAGGTTGTAGTTCTCGCAGATAACTAATTCGTTGTTTAGGAGTAATCCTCCTAGACCCCTGCCTAGTGGAGGCCTGGTGCGCTTCGCGCTGCAAAGTGTGAATGGGTTGAAATAGTGACTAGTCTATTCATCTAGTACCTTCTACTAGCTATTAGGATCTAGCTCTTGCTTTGCTAGGGCGTGTTCGTGCTAGTTAATAGCAAATTACAAAATAGATTGCTATTTGTAGTTATACGTGTGCCGTATCACCCGTGAAAGAAAATATAGTATTACGGAACTAATTATTTAGTTCTAAGCCCTAAACAGTAGCCCTATAATCTAGATATAGTTTATAAAGCACTTTACCTAAACTAATAAGTTATTTCTAAAGTCTTTAAGGCTGCCGCGGTCGCGTTTTACTACTAACTATTAAATATTTAGGTCTAACTTTATAACACTTTATAATTTAGTAGTTCTGGAACTAATAACGATGCGGAGGCGGGTAAGGTTATATAGGTTAAATTTATAGTTTAGGATAAGGTAGATATTCTTTAGATAAACGCCCGGGATCTGCTCGACAACCTGTATTATCTACGGGGAGAAACGCTTACCTATTAAACTACTATTATTATTAGTTATTAGCGTAACGCCTTAGTAGAGCTAAGCTAGCTCTAGTATTACCTTCTTAGCCTCTAGCTTTCGCATTCTTTTTTAGTATTAGAGCTCTTAAAGCTTGGCCTGTAACTTATATTATTAAAGCTCTTTATTTATAATTATAGCTTTATGGCTTATCGTTAGCTGGATTAGCTATTACTAGGTAGGTATTATAGTCGTTTGGCTATGCTAGGGCCGTTAAAGCATGGTAGGGTTAACGGTAAAGGCAGTGTTACCGCTAAGAAAGGCTAGAAAGTTAGCTATAGTAAGCGTAATAAAATTCTAAAATTTGCGTAGTATTCGTACGAATTCCTGCAGTGGCAATGAGGTAGTAGGTAGATGGGGGCATCGTCCAGATGCATCGCTTCTTTATAATGCTGCACTTCTTTGTGTAGTGCTTGGCGGCTCGATCAAGTATAGAACCTTTTATTGTTTGTAAGAATACACGCTTACATTTAGCGCTTATAGCAGGATAGCTAAACAGATCGAACGCTATCTTAGAGAGCACAGGGTAGTTAGACGCATGGCGGATCTACCACTCTAGAGGGTCTTTAACCTTTCTATCGCCCTTACTAGTCGTGCCTATAAACTAATTAAGCTTAGAGGTGAGCTTTGCACGCTTCTTTCCTTGCGTAGTAGACACAGAACTAGCGGCGAGCTGCTGGCGACGCTTACGAGCTTACTAGAGAAGGTTAAGCGTCATATTACTATTAGTGCTAACCTTATTATCCTCCTCTGGCGCTGATTTAGCTATATCTATTTCTGCAGCTACTTCCTCGTAGCGCGCGTACACGTCATGCACCACCCGCTTCGCCTTAGTGATCTATTTCTTCTCATGCTGCTATTCGATTTCGAAATAGGTAAATTTGTTCGCGGGATGGAGGGCAACAGCGCATTAGTATGCTAGCGTAGTGTTCATAAGGCTGTAGTATTCTTTAAGCTTAATGCGGGCAGCATTAATAGTATAGAAATAGTATTTTAAAACCTCCTTAGGGTGCTTTTCTGCGAACTTTCTAGCCTCCTGAAGCTTCTTAAAGAGGACGTTAAGGTATTTAAGTGTCTTATAGAGTAAGTTATGTAATCCTTTAAAGCTAGCTTTATTAGCCTGGCCTTTTATGCGCTTAGTTAGATCTTTAAATAGCTTTAAGATATTAAAGAAGTGCTCTAAATCTATTTAATCGCGCGGAGTAATTGCGTCTTGTAAAATATTATAACTCTTACTACTATAATTATAGTAGAGAAAGAATAGATTAATTGCGTTACGGAGCTTAAGAGCTCTCTTAATTATGGCGTACATAGAGTTCTAGCGGACACCACCATTGACAAGTACCCTAGTGTAGAGTTTTTCGATGCGGCCTCTATCGTACGCTTGCAGGATATACTCTCTTAGAAGCTCCCGCCGCTAGTCACTCCGGTTAATCCATACATAGAAGTTATGGAGCTTACTAATAAAGCTCTATTTCCTCTATATCTTAAACTACTTATTATTAGATGTACTATAGAGCTCTTTTTCTAACTTGCTAATACTATTCTTAAAGAGTAGAGCTTTAACGATAAGATTTAGTACATGGCTAACGTATTAAAGGTAATTTTTTACGTAATTTTAGGGTACTGCTTTGCTAGCTCTTTAATATAAGTGTCGTTATTACTAGCATTATTTATTATAAAGAAGCTAATAATAGCGGATATATCGTATAAGTTAATAACTGTTAATAGCACTTTTGTAATATTCTCCCTAGAGTAAGGACCCTTTAGAGGCGAGAGGTTTAAAAGGGCTATTTGCAATTTATGCTTCTTATTTAGGAAGTAAGTAATAACTGCTATATAGTTTGTTTCTTCTTCGGACGTCTAGGCATTAGTTAAGATATAGATCTTGCTATTAGCAAGATGTAGCTTTTCCTTTAGCTAAGCGCGCCTCCTAGCATTACTCTTGTCAGATAAAAAGCATATCAAGTTCGGAGGATCAGGGGTAGCCCGAAAAAGGCCAGGGATTAACCAAGAACACACAGAACCTGCCGAGGGAACCCCGTAGACAGGCAGAACAACCTAATACATTAATTCAACCCCCTAAATCATTAGGACATCCATTAAGACGTAATATCTAATAATTAAGAGTCTCACTACCTTAACAAGAGCGAAAATGGCAACCTAAAACCTAAATTAAACCAACGGAACGATTATTCTTTAGGATAACACTAAATACTATAGCTAGCTTAACTAACTATAAGCCCGCTGCGTTGCATACAATATATAGGCGCAAGTCGACCCTAACTTAGCGATTACCCTACTCACGGAGCCATTTGAGCCCGAGCTACCTAAGACGGCAGACTATACGCCAGCCGCAACCCTTCCAGACAGCGTCTTACTATTAAGACTATCTAAACTTTCGTCCGCTAGACTAAAGAGCTATAAAGAGGATTTAGACCTCTATAAACTCCAGATAGAGAAATACAAGATGCAGTACATAAAGTATAAGACTAAAGTCGCAAGTTTACAGCAGATCGTAGTATTTATCTAGTTATTAATAGCACCGCATCTACAACGCACTTACTATCTCCTAGATACTACTATTAAAGAATAGATTATAAAGCTAAAAGTAAAAGTAGGAGTTACCTCTAAGTTCGAACAAGAGCAAGCGCGATAGCAATACCACAGCTTATTAAAGCCTCTACGCACAGTAAATAACTAGGATATATAACTTACTAAATACGATTATGCCGCAACAGAGGCTAAGACACTAAACGTATCTAATACCACACAATTTAATCCTATAGCTATAGACTTTATGTCAGCAGTAAACAAGATAGCTCTAGTATAGGCTATAACCTTCTAATTAAATAGAAAGGACCTACCCGGCATGGACCAAAAGGATATAATAGAACGTTTCTAAGAATATATAATGCTAAATTATCTAATAACACGAAATAGAAGCTAAAAGGCAGCGTTTGCAACGGAAGACTTATCTTATCTTATTAAAAGTAGCCAAGCTACCTAGAGCATGCAAGGGGATCCCTAACATGCAGAAATAGGAAACTTTCGGGGTATAAAACGGGGTAGACCCCGACATTAACGTATAGCTATAAAGGATAATAATCGTGCACCTTTAAGCTCTTTAAACCCTTAATAAGGTAGTAGTAACTCCGCTAAAGCAGACGCTAATCGTGGTAAACCTACTAGAGCAGGTACTAATAAAACCGCCAAGTGCCTAGCCTACGATATAAGACACCCTATTAGGGAATGCTTCTATCTCTACCTGGATAAAGCACTAGAATAGTAGGAGCCAAACCTAAGAATAGCTAAATACGTTGCTCTAAAATAAGAGCACGATGCTAATTTTTAAAGTCTACTAAGAGCTTAAAGTAGACCTAGAACTAAGACTCCATCCTTTAAGAATTTCTATACCCTAACTCTAGAGATTACTAATTAGTAACTAAATAAAAGACAGATTTTAAAGGTGCAAGCCGCCTATTCTGCGACCTTTACTATAGACTAATTTAACTATCCTCTTCGGCGTTCTTTTATCCTTAACTCGGGCTCGACGTGCCACATCACGAACGACCCCAACTAGATTTAGAACTATCGGCTACCTACACAAGGCGACTTTATATAGGCAGGCGACACTTAAATCTAGGTAAAGAGATACGGAACTGTTATCTTAAACCTGAAACATAAATAGGGAGCTAAAAGACTAGTACTATATAACGTAGTAATATGCCTAGACATGCTATGTAACCTAGTCTCCTTCTAAGTGCTAAGGCAGAAGGGATTCTAGTAAGATACCTAATTAGAGCCTACTGCCCTAAAGCGACTAAATAGAACAACTATTAGAGAGCTTACTAAAATTTATAAATAATAGGTATTAGAACACTAACCCGTGCACTATGCAGCGCACTATACGTATTCTTATAATTCTTAAACGTAATAATAACCTTAAAGAGCATTAGCCCTCCTATGGCATAAAAGGCTTGGTTATCTAGGACCCGCCGTAATCGAGCACCTAGTGCAGCGAGCTAAGGGGGTACGCGTTAAGGGAATTATAATAGTAGAGTGTAACTTATGTAGAAGAGTAAAAATGCGAAGGCAGATAAGCCACGCACCTAGGATTAATAAGTAAGGACCCGCAGAAAGGCTTTCTATTAATTTCTACACCTATAAATTACTATTATTTAACAAAGAGAAGAGCCAGATGCTCGTTACGAATAGATATTCTGGTCTCTAATAGGACTTCTACTTCACGGATAACCAAACGGCAAGGTTAATTATTAAGACATTAATAATCTTCTTTAGATTTCTTAAGAACTAATATGACATCACTCCAAAAGTTATTAAAACGGACAATAAGATTACTACAGTTAAACCCGAAGTTAAGCGGTGGCTGAAAAGCCTAGGCATAATTATTAAGCCTTTAGCACTAGACACGTAAGCTTAAAATAGCGGCGCTAAACGCTTAGGGGGCGTAAACAAAGAAAAATCTCGCGCAATACGTCTGGACGCAAACCTTCTATAGGAACTCTAGCCTAAAATTATAAGAGCTAGAGTGTATCTATATAATTAAACGCCAAACTACACGAACAACTAGAAAACACTATACGAGATATTCTTTACATAAGTATTACTAGCTAATAGGATCGTTACGTCTATTAAGAAACTAAACTTAGCCTACCTAAAGGCGTACGGATGCAAAGCATTTGCTATAATAGATAATACCTATTGTGGAAAATTAAGACTACAACGACTCGACCCCAAAGCATGGATTGGATACCTTATCGGATACTAGTTATTAAATATTTACTAAATATAAATACTAACGCTAGCCAAGGTCATTAGCACGCGAGACGTCGTATTTAATAAAAACACAATCTTTAATAGGAAGATAGAGGATCTAATAGACAACGTTATGCACAATACGCTAGCCGAGATAGCTATACATATTAAGACAATTAAGCTACCACCACTAGTGCACCAACCAGAAACCGAATTATTCTACGAAGACAATGTCGCAGAAAACGAATTACCCACAAAGGACGAAGTAGACCCACCGGGCTACTATCAAGGAAGGAAGATTAGAGATTACTACCTAATACCACCTTTAACTCTACTACCTGCAGCTCTGCTAGCATAGCTAATAATAGGGGAAAATACAAACCTACCCGAGATTACTTTATCTAAGACAGTCCCCTGGGCAGCAGCTTTCATGGCAGGAACAAAAGCAGGAAGGGTCAGAAAACACAACAGGAATACAATTAATAAAGCCTAGATAAAAAGACTACTAGCGAAGGGCGTTAAGATTTACTAATTATAGTTACCTCCGCCACCCACTTGTAAAACGGACCTTAACTAATATCCGATAGGAGAATTATTCCAGGAAGCGCAGTAATTGCATCTAGATAGTTACAGAATTACCTAATCCTAGATAGAAGTATTGTACAAGATAGTAAAGGCAACAGGCCAACAAATCCTAGACTACATGTAGGTGTATGTGTACAAGTTTAATAAATATTACTAGTTTATCAAGTGCAAAGCGCGACTGGTAGTTAGAGGAGACTAATAACGTAATATAACCTCCTAGGACACCTACGCAGTAATATTAGCTAGAAGATCCTTTCGCTTACTTATAGCAATTGCTACCAAATATGACCTTAAACTTATACAATATAACGTTACTAACGCGTTTATACACGCATTACTAGATTAAGAAGTCTACATGCGCATGCCGCCTGGATATTAAAAACCTGGTACTGTCCTTAAAGTCCAAAAGGCACTCTACAGACTGCAAATCTTACTACTTCTTTAGTAGAAAGAGTTTATAGCTACGCTTATTAAGTTTAGTTTCTAGACCGTGCCCCATGAGCCATGCTATATAATTAAGAATAGTATTATTATCTTCTTCTATATAGACAACATTATTATTACGCACTACCAAGATAAAGCTAGCTAAGCTTAGCAAGTCGTAGAATAACTCAGGAAGAAATACTTAATAATAGGCGGAGAAGACCTACTATAGTTCCTAGGAATTAAAGTAATTAGAGATTAGTAGAACTAACTTATTTAACTCTCCTAGGCCGCATACTATGACAAAATCAGCCAGCTGGTTAATAACTAAATAATCCGACATGACACCCTAATGGGCATAGGGGAGCTTAAGCCAAGAGAAGGGCTGGCTTCGCTTATAGAGATTAACAAATACCAACGTAAGATTAGATTACTCCTATATATAGCTATTAGTACCCGACCGGATATTGCATTCGCAACCTTAAGGCTAGCGAGATTCTTATTAAATTCTAGTCCAGAACATCATCATGCGGCTAACCAAGCCCTATTATACCTTAATAAAATAAAGTAGAAGACACTTTAACTTAGAGGAGGTAAATCCTTACAGGTAGTAAGTAATGCCTTATTTACGGACAACACTCTAGACCGTAAGAGCTTGCAAGGCTATACTATTAAGCTATTTAATAGCCTTATTACATGGCGTGCAAGCAAACAAGACACTATTACTACGTTAACTATAAAAGCTAAGCTCCTTGCTCTGGCGCAAGTTGCAAAGGAAGCTATCTTTATATTAAGATTAATAGAGGAACTGAAAGTTAAGCTACCTAGCCCTACTATTATAACCTAATGTAATAACTAGCAAACTATTTGGCTAGTAACGCAGGAGATCCCGAAGCTGCATACGAAGCTTCGACACGTTAATATATATAACTACTAGCTCCGACAGGACGTAACTAGGGGAAGGATAAAGGTAGAATATACTAAATCTATAGAGATAATTGCAGACAGCTTAACTAAAGCACTCTTGGTAAATTAGTAGCAGAACTTCCTAAAGTAACTAGGACTAGTAGAGGCAAGAAATTAAAAGGTAGCTAATAAAGCACCTTTAAAGGAGATTTAAGACTAGCTTAATAACCTCACCCTCGTCTAATAACCTTGGCCATGGCTCGAACGGCTCCAAGCTAAGGGGGTGTGTCAGATAAAAAGCATATTAAGTTCGGAGGATCAGGGGTAGCCCGAAAAAGGCCGGGGATTAACCGAGAACACACAGAACCTGCCGAGGGAACCCCGTAGACAGGCAGAACAACCCAATACATTAATTCAACCCCCCGAATCATCAGGACATCTATTAAGACGTGACATCTAATAACTCTCCTACGTCTCTTTTATCTAGGCGCTAAGAGTCGATAGGCTTTTTAGTAGAATCTTATTAATATCCTTTAAATAGCTAATAAAGATGCTACGGGTGCGTTAGTCCGTCGCTTGTTAAAAAGTAAGGTTAAGAGTAATAGTCTAGTTAATAAACTCTTCTTTAAACTAAAAGTTATTAAACACTAAGCGCTAGCCTTTAAGGTAGGGTATAGAGCTAGCTATTCTATTAGCTAAATTAAATAGATTTAATATTATTAGTTTATAGCTAAATTCTTCGAGTTTGTGCAGATGCTTTAGGTAATAAATAATATTAGTAGTAGCCCTACTATTAAACAGCGTAGAATTATACTAACTACTAATATAGCAGTACTTATAGAGCTAGAACTTATTATTTTTATTTATTATAAGCTGCGCGCCGTGTTTATAAATTACTAAAGTTTAGGCTTTAAAGTTATGTCCGATTATATAGCCTCTATCTGTTGTGGATATAAGGCTGGAGCACTCTCTCTTTTGTACTATTCTAAATAGGGCTAGCGCTGCAGCGGCACTTATTTGGAGCCTCGCACACATCTGCATTCCAGGAACACAGAACACGAACATTATCAATCAATCATCACATCCATCAAATTCTCATCATTGCATTATCTCAAAGTGACAGAACACTATCAAATCTGACAAGTTAAGGGAATGCTTATAAGGCTAATAATGTTAAATTAATAGTAACAACTTCTTTTTATAGCGAATTTTATCCTATTTAATAGGGAAAGCGTATTAAGAGGATATCAGCAGCTCTCTTTTATAGGTAGCTGGTGTTAAACCTAAACTTAGTGTTCCTAAATAGCTCTCTAAGGTAGAGCTAGGAGCCTTAGACGGGGTTTTAGGCAGACAAGAGCGCGTAGACCCTCTATAAGGCTGAAAAAATAGGTGGGAAGACATATTTAGCCTAGGATTAGGTAGTGTAGTATATTAAGACTAGAGACGTTAGATTTTTTACGGAAAGGCTAGCTTCTTAGCGCGTCTTTAGCTAATTATAATTTTATTAGGTATACCTAATAAAATTATAATTAGTTTACTTAGCTAGCGCAATCTAATACGGCAATTCTATTAAGTAACTTAAAGTTACTTTAAGTAATATAAAAATCCCTACTTATGCTTACTTAAGTAGGCTTTTACTTTACTTGCTTATTACTTAATTAAGTAACGTTAAGCAAGCAAGTCAAGTAACTTAATTATTAGACACACTGCTAGCGCCACCTCCTCTCATGTACGAGAAAGGCGCACTAGTGCTGCCGGGGGTTGCATGCTGAACGCGCAAAAAGCTCGGAATAAAAATGTAATTTGGTATCAAAAAGGCAACGCTATACGCGAGATAGGTATCTATGTAATGAATCCGTAAACTATAAATCCACAACAGAGCCAAGAATCGAAAGGCATTCGTCAGAGTGATTAGGCAATCGTGCGCACTCGGAACAAGCTGAAACCCATTCTCTCAAACGAACCACTTTACGCGTTGGCAAAGATGTTGCCAATGTTGTTGAGGGACATGCCGTTGGTCATGGAAGCGTCAACCGAGAAGTAAGCGTAGCGGTAGACGTAGTCGGTACTGTCGAGCCAAGCAATAGCATCCCTCAGGAAAGCCTCAGCATCTCCAGACTGAGCCTGGAACTCGGTGACCCAGATAGGCTTCTGTGTCCAGTTGTGCACGTTCTCAACGTGGGCTTTGAAGGCCTCAACATCCGCGGGACCGTACCAATGGGTGGCAATGTGGTCAATCTTGCAGCCATCGCAGGCGCCAAGGAATTCCTTCATGGCGTCGACGCCATTATTGCTGTAGGCGGGAGAAACGATGGTGACGTCGGGGTGAGACTCGGCGATGGGTTGGATCTTGGCCTTGTGGGCGGCCACAGTGCTGGCGACATCCATGCAGGCACCGCCACAGCCCTCGCTGTATTTGGTCAGCAGGCGCTCCGATAGCCGAAGTCGTCGGAGGGCTAATCACTTACCAGCAGATGTCAGGCTCGTTGATGCTCAAGATGTGCCTGGAGCCAGCAGCGAGGGCGCCCTGGATGTCGCTATCGAAAGCATCCATGAACATCGGGCTGCCGTCGTGCAACATGGGCACGAACTCGACGCCATCAACGACACTGAAGCCCGGAGCATTCTGAGCACGGGCTTCCCAATCGTAACCCCAAGACACCTTGCCAGCGCCAGTGAACATATACGCCTTATCCTGGGTATCCTTCGCAAACGCAAGACCACGCTTACCACCACCTTGACGCTTGTGAGCAGTCGGAGCAGCGCTAGAGAAAGAAGCAAGGCCAGCTAGGGCCGCAATGAGAGTAGACTGAAGCATTTTGAAACGAGTGTGTATAGAGAATGGACGACAAAGATGTCAAAAGAAGCGGTGCTAAACGAAGCAGAAAGTAGTGGAAGGCTTGTGAGGATGATGGAGGTTGAACCAGGGAAGACGTGCAATCTTATAGACTGTTATTCACTTCCCCGAAGCAGTGCACGTCCTGCTGCAGGTAAACTATACTGCTCCAAGAACACTGAGGGCACGCGCGTTTGGGGTCAGGTATCCCATGCGGACAACAAGCCTACCCTGTCTTGAGTCCTCCGCACTCTCACATCCGGCTCAGCTAAGATATTAGAACAATCTCTGCAAAGCTCATTTAGTAAATGCGATGTGAATCGAGTGTGGAAACATCGTGCTCCACGTCGATTAAGTTCAATCTGCCTACATGGATATTTACAAATGTCTCAATTGCGCGCAGTGTTTCGAGAAACACGACAGAATGTCGCTATAGGCGGATTGAAACCGGGGGCGTCGCCAACGACTTGGCTGTGACTAGGAAGTCCGGACTTCAATGGCGGAGTGTCTGGCTTACTGTCCTGGATGAATTTCCGCACTACATTTCCGCATGACGATAGCACCGACGGCGCGGTATAAGCGACGAACGAGAGGAGCAGGATCGACGGCATCCAGCCATGTTTCGGATGCTCGTATTTGGGCTGTGCGACAGCAGCTCGTCGGCCGGGTGAGGGTGTAGGCGTGGTGGAGAAAGAAAGACCGGCGGAGTAGGGTGAGCGGGACCTAGAATGCGGCTAGCATGCGGCTAGTCTAACCGAAGTGATACAAGCGTATTTTCCCATGTCCGACTGATCTTCTGACTCCTGCCCGTCTCCAAGACATCCCCGCATACTGTCGTGTTAGGTCTATCTAATTAATGTGATGCGACGATATATGATAGATGGTCTTAGGAACTTCTTACAATGAAATTGTTTTCAACAAGTTCTTCAACCCGGTCACCCCATCACGATAGACTAGGAAACCTAAGCAGGCTATAAGGGGCATAATCTGGGCTTAATTACTACACATTGCCTGGTCGTTAGCCTAGTAGGTAATGATTGAAGCTTCTCTTCTAGGCTTCAGAAACACGTGCGCAAGGCAGTGTGGTGGGGATGATGTGATTTGACGAGAAATTGATGTTGAGTGTTGAGTGTTGAAGGAGGGGACGGAACAGCGATTGAAGCTTACATGCAGTGGTCGTATGCAAGAGCATGAATAATTAAATAGACAATAAGGCGGTTATTGCGAGCGCGTGACCTCGGGAGAAAGTCGAGTCTCGGGATAATTAGAGGAACAAGTCTTTACGATATCACAGAATAATATCCTCTACAGCGCAGGAAGTTAATAATTTTGTTATAAAAAGTACGGTTTTCGTAAATCACAATAACCTCATGCTACCTCGCTCCGAAACTGGTACGCAGCGCGTAGAAAACAAAAACAAAAAAGAAATGACCCACACCTGATTCGAACAGGTAACCTTCAGGAAGTCCCAGTTTAACTGGAATCTGACGCGCTACCGTTGCGCCAGCGGGCCGTCTAATATCCGAGGTATCGAACTTGAAGCCATTTGTCTTTAATTTGATTGGTAGAAATTGAGAAAATCATACTTATATACCAACAACAAAGAGCACAGAAATTCCGATCAAGGGATACTATATCACGATATAGGTGCATAGAAACGTACCAACTGGCACAATATGCGTTCTGTGTGAAGTATGACTCATTCCGCTCGCTTAGGGAAATTCGTTCTCAGCCCCACCTGCAGACCTGATTGGCATTCAAAACTTCAACAATCCGACCAGAGAAAAACTCATACGCATAGGACTGGACGACAGCTTCAACTGGTCTAGGATACCCTCATGGCCACACCCATCCCGTTGGCGTTTGGCATAAGCCAAGTTGCTGGCATGGCCCGAAAATGCTGCCTTTTGCTACGCCCAGGTGCTGCCTCGAGCCGATCACGACCATGCAGATTCGCTCCCAGGTGATGTGTCTCATAGAACAGCTTCTGACTGGTCCACATACTCAGGCTGAAAAGGAGTCTTGGCGAGTTTCCTGGTTCCACCGCTCAGCCTAGTCGATGCCGCCTTGAACTACCACCACCAACATTTGAACATGCGACTATCTTGCTGGGTAGCTTCCCGGTCTCACACACACCAATATGAGCACTGAAAGACGCGGCCATTCTCGACCGAAACCTGCGGTAACCGGGTCGCTCTTTCCGGAGAACGGGCGAGGCGCTCAGGATGACATGAAGGGAAAGAAAGGGCGAGGCGGTTCGAGGACGCCGCATACACAACAGGAACCTTCTTCATCTTTTACGACGTGGCAAACAGCTAGACACACCGAGCCCGCTCTTCCTTCGCCTCAGCAGCATATTGGCTCCTCTTCTAGCCATGCATCTTCCTCGAACCTTCCGGCCGTGATGAATGAGTCAGCCGCGCCCTCCGCCAACCCACAGTCGCTGAGAGATTATTTCTCCACTGGTGAAGTACCCGCAACCACATACACAGACCAAAATTTTGCAGACATTGCAAACCTCCTGAAAGAAGCGGGGCACGAATACTGGGGGCGAGATACCGCGTATATTCCCGGTTCTGCGTGTTAGTGGACAACTTGCAGCTATCGAGTCGTTCTTGACTCTTGGAATGAACAATCTGTTGTTACCTTTCAACGTATCACAACTGCCTCGATCGATGTCCGCTTTCCAGCGAGACCAATTCGTGGAACACCAGGACGTTGTCCTGTAAGTGATATAGTTCAGTGCGCTCAGCGGCAAGTTAACAATCTGTATCTAACAACCACGGAACGAACTTGATAAGCATAGAGAACAATACTGCAAAAAAACACATTCATTTCAAGAAAGACGAAGAATTCCCGCTGCCTATCGGAGACAAACTCGGTTAAGGCGGATATGGGACAGTGCACAAAGCTGTTAGCTGCGCCCTCCCAGAACGACTACAGCTAATATTGCCGGTATCTCACATTCAATTTTCTGGAGCTGTAAGGCAGACGCGTAACAAGGCACCACAACCGGAGATTAGCTCTGCGCTGCGGGCATGAGCGATTCAGTGATACATGGTGGGGCCGACGATGCCCTACTCCAGTCTCATGGTTAGGGCTGGAACGTGATCTAATGCTGGACTTGTGTATGCATCTGAACACCTTGTGAGGACTTAGCAGGTTTTCACGAGCATGGAGCGGTGTTGGGCGGTTGCGATTGTTGAAACTGAAGTTTAGTGTAAGAGTTATCAGCTATGTAGGCGAAGAAGTCGCCTATATAGGCTAGCGTGCTCCTTCCGTATGTCGGGAAGCGCCTGCTTCAACAGTCCTCCCAGACGGAGGAGCATGAATATAGTATACATGAAGCATAAGCATGCCAGCCTTAGATCTTCAGGTCCTCCTTTAACCGTTGTGGAACTCGTCGAGGTGGAGGCGAAGGTCGTCGCCGTCCTTGTACCGCAGGTTGGTCAACGTGCGAAACAGTAGGATGGACAATTGGCCAGTGTCACGATCGAACCGGCTAGTGAGATAGTCCCAGGGCCTTTGTGTCTTTAGCGTCCCAGGCGTTGATGGTGGTGGTGTCTGCGCCGCTAGCTAGTGCGGCTAGTCGCGGCTTCTTTTTGGAGATGACTGGCCATAGCCTTGCATATTGGAAGGCGATAGTCTAGGCTGACCGGTATTCTAGGAAGT
This sequence comes from Bimuria novae-zelandiae CBS 107.79, assembly GCA_010015655.1. NCBI lineage: Eukaryota > Fungi > Ascomycota > Dothideomycetes > Pleosporales > Didymosphaeriaceae > Bimuria > Bimuria novae-zelandiae. Next base: position 442,303 of record ML976712.1, read on the forward strand.
TCTCGCCACGGGATCTAAGCTTGGGTAGGGACCCTGGGTCCAGTTTGAACTGGAAGGATGACATGGTCGATAGTTAGTAAGGTCCTTAGTAAAGACCAAGGTGAGAGGAAATCTGTATGTAGTTGGAACCGCTGAGGGTAGCGAAAGCAGCAGGTGATTGCTCAGGCTTTTGCCAGCCGGTGACGCAGCGGGTAGCTGGGCGGCTGGGCAATGACAGCAGCGGTGCAGTGTAGCGGTGCAGTGTAGCGGTAGTGGACCGGCCCGCCAGTGGCGATGAGCGTAGCGGCGGTCGTGCGGCTGATGCAGAGGTGCAGCAGCAGTGGAACCGGCAGAAGCCTTTTGGTGTAGGTGTGACGGTTCTTGCAGCTGTAAATAGCGGTGCGGTGGGCAAGCCGGTGGCAGGCGTCGCAGCAGCGGTTCAGCGGGTAGCTGTACAGGTAATAAGAGACGCTGAGTAGATGGAGCGTAGAGAGTATGTCCAATATGGGCAGCGGAGCTCCGGGCTCATAACCTGTTGAAACTGAAGTTTAGTGTAAGAGTTATCAGCTATGTAGGCGAAGAAGTCGCCTATATAGGCTAGCGTGCTCCTTCCGTATGCCGGGAAGCACCTGCTTCAACAGCGATGACATGACTTGCATTAAACCACTGAAATGAAATCTTGATAAGAATTTCTATACGGACACCAATTGTATCTGTTTGTATTATTCTAGTTGCGATGCTTATTATCTTTGAAAATTGTTGTTCCTGTTTAGGTAGAGGCGGAATCACGGGAAGCATGCGCGACGCGTCAAAAGTGGCTAGGTAGGAAAACACAGCCACATTCATCTTGGCGCATGAACGATCCACCTCTCAGCTTCGCTGACAATAGTCACGCAGCTCGGCTTACAACAAACGTACTTTCCTTTTCACGCGCAAAACTGTTCCAATCGCTATCGGACCACCCGTTGCAACCGAATCAATTACCACCAGCGTGAATCCCGGTGCCGCGCATCCCTTGCTACTCCGCCGGAGGTTGATAAGCAGCTCCGCATAGCTGTCCACACCAGCTCATTGATACGATACACACCACCGCCAAAATGTCGTTAGGCTCATATTTCCTCGACGTCGTATACTCGTTTACGAACTGCATGGTGTGCTTCCCAGGCTCACCGCAGCTCAAGATCAACAGCCGCAGCTTCAAGATAGTGCGATTACTTGGCGAGGTGCGCCTGCCCTCTCTCTTCCCTCGTTACTACAACAAGCGACTGACGCATAAAATAGGGCGGCTTCAGCTACGTCTACCTCATCCAAGACACCTCGAACCAGGCGCTCTTCGCCCTGAAAAAGATCCGATGCCCCTTCGACCAAGAATCTGTCTCGCAGGCCCTCAAAGAAGTAGAAGCGTACTCCCTCTTCTCGCCGCACCCCAACATCATCCACTCGATCGACTACAGCGTTGCGTCCGACAAGTCCGACCCCAGCGCGAAAACCGTATACATACTCTTGCCGTACTACAGGAGAGGGAACCTGCAGGATATGATCAATGCGAATCTCGTTAATCACACGCAGTTCCCGGAAAAGCGGTTGATGCAATTGTTTCTGGGCGTATGTAAAGCGCTCAAATCGATGCATCAGTATAGAGCAAGGGAAGGACCGGGCGGCGCGCGGAGCGAGGGCAAGGCGAAAAAGGTGCGGAAAGAGGCGGCGCGGGCGGATGCAGAGGCGGCAGAGGCGATGGAGATGAGAGCAAGCCGGCGGAACACGAAGAACCTCGAAGACGACGACGAGATCGAGGCGGAGGGGTTACTGGAGGGAGGAGAAGTGAGCTTGGCGCAAGAAGGGATTGCGCCGGGCGGCGAGCGCGCATATGCGCATCGAGACATCAAGCCCGGTAAGTCTCGCGTTGTTTTGGATTCTATGGAATGAGAAGGGAGGAGCTAACGGTGGAACAGGCAACGTGATGATAGACGACGACGGCCTCACACCCATCCTCATGGACCTCGGCTCCCTCGCGCCCTCGCCCACACCCATAACATCGCGCTCGCTCGCCCTCCAAGTCCAGGACACGGCCGCCGAGCACTCCACCATGCCGTACCGCGCGCCGGAGCTCTTCGACGTCAAAACCGGCTCTGTCATCGACACAAAAGTGGACATCTGGAGCATGGGCTGCATGCTGTACGCGTGCCTCGTGGGCAAGTCTCCCTTCGAAGCGAGAAGTGACGAGACGGGCGGTAGTCTGAGCATGTGTGTGCTCGGCGGCGACTGGAGATTTCCGGATGAGGGCAGGGGCGCGAAGAAACCGGCGGAGGGCGAGGGCATAAGCGAGAGCGTGAAGGAGGTGGTGAGGAAGTGCTTGAGGGTTGAGCCTGGGGAGAGGCCGGATGTGGATGAGTTGATTGGTATGGTGGAGAGTGTGATAGCGGAGTTACCGGAAGATGGCTCCGAGTAAGGTTTGAATGCCATTTGACGACCGCGGGTTGTAGTTTCCGGCTTACTTTTCCTCCGTATGTTGAGCTGCGTAGTGCTTGTTGTAGGATTAGTGGTGGGATGGCTATCGGATATGCATGCTACTTGGGCGGGTTGGGAAGGGGATCATGGTGCTGCTAATATACCCTTTTAAGACATCCATTGGACGCGCATAGTCCGTCGATCCACGATCCAGTGAAAGTCCTACAATACGTCCCATCTTTCTGTATTCCTAGCGGATATATACACCCCAGCAAGGCAGCTCTGCTTTGGCCATGGACGTACGGCAGTAATGGCGCCCCTCCGCTGTGCCAGCTATGACACAGGCTGCATTAAGCAAGACTGACAAGCTTCACATTTCTACGAAATCCAAGTAGAGCATCGTACGCCGAACCGGGCACTGGGATCTCGTTTGAATGCGAAGCCTATATGAGCATCGGCTAGAGGTAGCGCATTCTACCAATCCTCTCTGCTTTGTTGCGCTCGCAGCTATATCGTTCATAGCAATCGTACTGTGCAGCAAGGGCAAGAGTGAAAGCCTGTCAGTATTGCCGGTGAGGCGTCGGGACGCCTGTGATACATCTGAAGCGCCATGTATGCAATCAACATCACAGATGCACAGCTTGGCCGAGTAGTTGAAACTTTCTCTGGTACCGAATGGGCAGATGTGAAAGATTGAGCGTGTGTGAGTTGCAAGTGCAGGTTTCTCTGGGCAGGGATTGGAGTATCGGTCTGGCTGCATCAACACTGAGGCGCTATCGTGCTTGGTTTTCGGGAGTTCGCGTGAAGCATGGCGGATAGTGACGGCAGTATATTTATCCACTATCCTAGTTATATACTCGTTAATTGTATAGTCTATTCTACGCGATAATATGTTATTCCTATCCTGCTTCTCGTGATCTTGTAACAAGCAAATGCTCTGGGGATCCTCAGTCTCTCACGCCCGTGAAAAATCCACAGATTATCCTGGGGTGACTTGACGTACTTTGGTTAGTTTTAGGGGTAGATGGTTGGTGCGCTATCTGCGACTTTTTCGAGGGCGTGAGAGCTTAGTGATGGTAATCAACAATAAGCCGACCCTCAGCCAACCCCTCGCTCTGTGATCTCCATCCTTGGAGAACCTCTTGCAAGCGTTCTGCTGGTAGATCTGTGCCAACGCTCAGATGGTCTTTCCTCCGCAGCGTGACCCGTGTGAGTGAAGGCATCCGGAGAGGTACTTCGTGCTGGCCATCGATTGTTCTAAGCCAACCGATGAGGGCGTCGTAATACTTCGTGGTTGCAGGATCTGGACTGTTACGGTCTGGGATAAATGTGATTTCCAATTCCTGCAAATAGGTTGGGAGATGAGCGTCGGCATGGTATTGTACCTCAACTACCGGCGCAAAGATATATCGAAATGGTAACGACAGCTTCGTCAGCGATACAAAGGCTGATAGATCTGCCGGACGACTTGGAGGTCCAAGCTTGCCGGCGTAAATTTCCAGATGGAGTTCCTCCAGAGTGTCTCTGGCTGGCTCAAGCAGCAGCACCAAAGCAGTCGGCGCAAGCGCGGATTGGTGCACGCTACGAGCCTCAAACGCGATCTTCTTCAAGGATTTGGGAAGGTGTAACAGCATATTGAGGGACTGATAGGCCATTTCGTCTGGTGAACCAAGCCGGAGTTCTGCAAGTGTAGAGGTTTTGTGCTTGCGAGCGGGAACCTTGAACGACGTGAAGCGGCCTGACGAGATGTCTTGAAGCTCTAGAACATAGATAGCCTCGATGCGAGGCAGTTCCATGCATTTTCGTAATTCCCAAGGAGCCATGTTATGGTGCCACTCCACTCTGCGAACTTGGTCATGGGCGTGATCGCGTTCCCATTTCAGCGGCAGCGGCACACTGTAGTGCCAGAATTTGTAGTCCCGACTTAGGTAACAGAATTCCCGAAGGTTAGTGAGTCGGCGTGTAATCTGGTGGATAATTTGTTGTTCTTCGGGCCAATGGATGTCCTCGCGGAGAAGGTCAAATTTCAGTCGGTGCACGTGTGAAACGAGGTCTGGTCGCTTTAAAAGAGTACGCAGGAAGAGTTTCGCGCGTGAGCCCTTTATGCTATGAGTGATGGAAGCATCCCGGACCATGAATCGTTGGGCTATGTCGCGGAATTGACGGCATGACAATGCCAGGCTATGAAGCTCAGCTTGATCGGACTGCAGGTGAGAGAATATGACGTATATCAAGTCGACGCTCAAATCGCTGAAGGCCATTGCCGGGCGTCGAAAAGGTCCGAAGAGCTTGTTGAACGTTGTTCGTATTGCCTGATTGCATCCGGGAACGAGCTGCTTCTGGTGCTAAAGCCGAAGCTGTTTACCCAATAAGCGGAAGGGGCAGATGGAAGTGATAATAAATCGTACCCAACCCTGTGTAGATCTGTGGACCTCGTTCCAAGTATGGACAAAGCTATAGAGTAAGGGTCTGTTCGGTGCGCCCAACTTTTCAGCCAAAACGTCTGAAAAGACGCTAAGTAAGCCAAAATTTTCAGAAATTGAGGGTCGTGTTCGGTAACGTTTCTAATAAGACGCTGCTTCAGTCAGTGTCTTTTTCTTCTGAACGCCACGTAATTTTACATCCATACAAGCGCAGAATAATCCCTGGCTAGGGCTTACAGCACCCTGCTAGCTCATAAGACAGCGTCTGAAAATTGTATGCTGCTCTCGACCAGCAGACGATTTTCAGACGCTGTCGCTGTAGCTCTCGGAGCACCGGCGCTGAGCCTCCGATCTCTGTGGAATCCTTGTCGCGCTG